>OY720024.1:16876966-17323623 GCA_963082485.1 Eudonia mercurella
AATGAAACAAGGCCTTGCCGACTGCAAACTACTTGTAGAACACCTACAAAATGAACAATATTTTGCACAGCAACGAGAACGAACCCATAACCTGGAGGTATGTGGTATTCCAGAGCAAATGAAGGAAAGTGTAACTCAATATTTAATCTCCATTGCAAATAGCGTTGGGATCAAGATATCTGATGATGACTTGGTTCACGTACACCGTGTTCCGACTCGTGTACCTGACAGACCTAAGAATATTATTGCAAAGTTTAAGTCACTACTGTTGAAAGACACAATTCTCTCAAACATCAGAAAAAAGAAAGGTATTTTAACTACGGACATCGGTATTGCAGGCGACCCACGTAAAATATTTGTCGGTGACCATCTTACTCCTCACTTCAAACAACTACATAAGAAAGCTAGAGAAGCAGCTGAGGCCGCCAACTTTAAATATGTATGGATCCGGAACTGCAAAATTTATATACGTAAGAACGATACCTCAGCATCATTTATCATTAACGACATTAGGGATCTCTGTAAAATCAAGTGACTGTTTTATTTAGCATTATCCATTATTGATTTGTTACTGACACTCTGTCGATTTATAAAATATATTATAATAACCAATGCTCGTCGCACTGATTGCAGCATTAATGTCTTAGTCGCAAAGATCACATTCCGTTATGCGACATATTTAATTACATGTCTGTTTAGTTTTAAATATTATTATGGTCACCTTACATATAACTCAACTCGTCTCATAAGTACTATAATTTTATATTATGTAACTGTTTTATTATCTAGCATCAACCTTTTTTATGCAGATGTAAAATATTTAATTTACCCTCTTTTGAACAATTTAATATTGCGTAAGTACTTCCTATGTAATAAAATCCATACCTTACAAGATACCTACACCTTAAAACTGCACACTAGTCATTGTAATTCTGCATTGAGATTGATATGCATGCGTGTCTCACTGCACTTTTGTAATAAATTATTTTATACCACAGTGTTGATATGCGTAAATACCTACAGTAACCCGGAGCATACACTAATTTATTCGCCAGCAATACATGCACCCATTCATAATGTATCAGGAACATTACTATATCTATACAGCCGCGGCAGCGGCGGCGGCGATGCGCTCGCTCCGCGGCCGCTGCCTGCGCGACAATGTTATTCCAGTCCTACTCGTATTCGTCGCCACCAAACTACGAGTATATGTACCTACATGTATTTGTATCTAGCTCAGTCGCTGTTGCCCCGCGATTACGATTCTTTTTCCCTAACTTGTTCTGCTACGCCTACCGTATATAATACGCAGTCAATTTATAACATTGTATACCTACCTTATAATATATGCTACTAATTCACTTTTTCATTCCAATGGCCACCAATAACTATTTAAATAGTAATTTAAATATCTATTATCAAAATACACGGGGGCTGCGTACGAAATGTTTCGAATTATCTAATAATATTCTAATCAGTAATTACGACATTCTTTTATTCACTGAGACATGGCTCCAAGACGACATTTTGGACTCAGAGCTGTGTGATGTTCGGTACGATGTGTTGAGATGCGATCGCAACTTACAAGCGACTAACAAACAAACTGGTGGCGGCGTGATGTTGTGTGCTAAAAAAGGACTAAGCGTGACTCTTAGACCCGAATGGGCCTGCAACGATGATATAGAATCTTTATGCGTATCTATACCGGCTCGCTCTTTGCAGTCATCAGTCGATCTTCACCTTATTGTTGCCTATATACCTCCTGATCCTAATAATTTTCAAACACGTATTGAAAACTTAAAACATAATTTGCAACTTTTTATTAACCAACATTCGTCAGACAAATTTTTGTTAATTGGCGATTTTAATCTATCTTGTATAACCTGGAGTAATCATTTTTACAGCTGTTCACATTCTAGCTCGGGCGCAATAATAGATACAGCTACCTCCTTCTTAGATGACTTAACCTTTTTGGGGCTACATCAATACAATTTTGCACATAACTCTAAGGGCAGAACACTCGATCTGTGTTTTTGTAACCTTCCATTAACCGTGAAGACCTGCTCCAACCCAATAATTAAAGAAGATGTATATCATCCCTCTCTCATTATCACCGTCCTAGATCTACATATTTTACCTCTAAAAGAGTGTTCCACACCTCGATTTAATTTTTACAAATGTAACTACGACAAAATTAACGATTTCTTAAAAGCAAAGAATTGGACTGACATTTTTGAATCTAAATCCATTGACAACGCTCTCGACTCATTTTACAGTATATTGCATGAATGTTTAACGTTACACATTCCACTCAGCAAACCCTCTAGCGCAAGAGGATACCCCGTATGGTATAGTTCTGCGCTAATTAAGATTAATCGCGAGAAGATTAAAATGCACAAAAAATGGAAACGTTTTAAAAATCCACTGGATTACGACGAGTTTTCTCTTCTTAGAGCCAGGGAGAAACGTGTTCAAGCGCAGTGCTTCGCCTTCTTTACTAATAATGCAGAAAAATACATCAGGCACAACCCTAAGTATTTCTGGAAATATGTCAAAGCAAAAAAACGTGGTTCTAATTATCCTAAAGAGTTTAAATTGGGCAACGAGTGCTTCAGCAATGGGCAAGATATTTGCACTGCCTTTAATACGTTTTTCCAAAGCGTCTTTATTAATCCTGATAACACTAGGCACAGTGTCCCTGTCTATAGTACGCATTTGAGCAACGAGGTACTCTCAAATATCGACATTAATCTTAAAATCGTATTAAAACATTTGCGCTCACTGGACATATCTAAAGGCCCGGGCTGTGATGTGATTCCCCCTGTTTTTCTTCGATCATGTGCTGACAGTCTCGCTTTACCAATTTCGATTCTCTTTCGTAAGTCTCTTAACGAATGCGTTTTCCCAGTCATCTGGAAACAAGCTCAAATTATCCCTATCCACAAAAAAGGCTCACGCTCCTCTATTGAAAATCATCGCCCTATTTCTATATTA
This sequence comes from Eudonia mercurella, assembly GCA_963082485.1. Classification (NCBI taxonomy): domain Eukaryota; kingdom Metazoa; phylum Arthropoda; class Insecta; order Lepidoptera; family Crambidae; genus Eudonia; species Eudonia mercurella. Next base: position 16,879,961 of record OY720024.1, read on the forward strand.
AATACAATGAGCAAATTATTCGAAAAAATTGTCTACAATGAAATTTATCATACCATTGTACGTGGTTTACCTAATACACAGCATGGATTCTTGAAGGGACGTTCTACTACCTCAAATCTTGCGCTCTTTTCTGATTATGTCATTAATCAAATGGAGAACGGTGGTCAGGTTGACGTGGTCTACACGGATTTCGAAAAGGCGTTCGACCGTGTGGACCACGACATCCTTCTCCGCAAACTTGAATTGCTAGGTATACATGGGGACTTACTTCGATGGGTTCGCTCTTACCTTACTAACAGGTCTCAAGCAGTTGTGATGGGAGGCTACAAGTCAAATTATATTTCAGTACCCTCTGGGGTGCCCCAGGGTTCACATCTCGGTCCTCTTCTCTACAATGCCTATATTTTTGACATAAATAGCTGCTTTAGCAGCGCTAATCATATAATGTACGCAGATGATAAAAAAATTTTATATGCGTGTACGGTCTATTGCTGATTGTGAGCTTCTGCAAAAAGATTTAAACAAACTCTATGAATACTACACTGAAAACAGAATCACAGTCAGTATAGGTAAATGTCAGTGCATCAGTTTCACTCGCAAAAAAAAACCAATAATCTTCTCTTATCACTTTAATAACGTATTGATCGAACGGACTGAGATCGTGCGGGACCTGGGGGTATTCCTAGACTCCAAACTGCTAATGGCTGACCATATTTCAAAGGCTGTTAATAAAGCTTACCGTAATTTAGGATTTGTAACCAGGACCTGTAAGCAGTTCAAGAGCCCTTTTTGTATCCTGGTAGTTTATTACGCTTACGTTCGAAGCATTTTGGAGTACGCTAGTCCTATATGGTCACCTTACTATAAAATCCACACAAACCGTATTGAAAGGATACAAAAAAAATTTGTCAAGCACCTCAGCATTAAATATAATAAACCATTTTTAGGCTATGTTGAAAACTGTAGGACCTTGAACCTGCTCACTCTTGATGAGCGTCGTCAAATGCTTGACCTGTGCCTTCTATTTGATGTGCTGCGCGGTCGCTTTGATTGTCCCGAAATCATTAGTCATGTATCCCTCTGCGTCCCGGTGCGCCGTACTAGACACACCGCTCTCTTCAATATACCTTCTCACTCCACTAACTACGGCAAGAACGCTGTTTTCACCCGGATTGCTAGAATGTACAATACTTTGTTTTCTGACATCGACCCATTTATTGGCTCTAAACAGTCCTTCAAAAAAGAAATTCAGACCTATTTAATGTCAGACAATAGTTAGAAAAGCAATCCGTTCCTGCTACTTTAATTGACTGAAAAAATAACCATATAATTAGTGCTTGCCTAGTGTTTACTCTTTAGAGTACTATAAACGATCCCAAGACTAAGTCGCAGGGCTGGGTAAGCACTTACTTAACATGCGACTGCCACTCACTTTGTACTCATTCGGGGACCGAACTCGTATAATTCATGCTTTGCCTACAAAAGTAAAGTAATTATTTTTGGGTCTGGTTGCGAAACCATAGTCATAGTGATTGGTGTTTTTTATTTGCTTAGTTCTCCTGTTGTTTTAAAATATAATTTGTTTTCACTTTGCTGTCAACTAATTTATTCATCTTAACATTTGGTACTAATGTAACGCGTGTGAGGCATGCATGTATGTTGCAGTTGTAATCATAAGTCAACATTTGTTATTATATGCTAGGTGTATAGGTGTCATTAATAGGTAGGTGCTGGTTAAGACTTGTTACAACTAGAAAGATATAGGTAAGACGAGTTAAATATAAGATAAGTATTGTATTTTAGAGATTTAAACATATTAATTTCTTTACCATAAACCATCATACTACTTTAAAAAACATAATTAAATATTGTATGTATATAAATGAGTATGTAAAAAAAAATGAGTATAAGTAAAGTATTATATTAACATAGATGCTGTAACTGATCTTATTTTGCAAGCAAGTAAGTTTTTTGTTTTTGTATTAGCTTAAAAGTTATAATTAGTCTAATTTTGTGTAACTGATGTACCTATGCTATAAATTTTTCTATTTAAAAAAACACATAGTATCTGTTTTACTAATATTATGTGGATAACTGTTATTGGCTTCGGTATGATTAGACACATTTGTAAAGCTTTTAGTATTTAAGCTGTTGTTATCCCGAATAAAATAAATAAATAAATAAATAAATAAATAGATATAATGCACTTAGCGGTGCAGCTTCACGAGGCACGAAAGCCTTCGATTACCTTTATCGGTTTTCTATGAAGGTATACCAGTGAGATGTACTTGCCCATCTCGTTCTAGCCGTCCGCCGTGCACTTTACTCTATACTAATTTTAGTAGATTTTTTAAAAGTATTAGCACACCAAAATATTTATTTATGTAGTGGTGGTAGTGTAACTAATTTTTTTCTTATACTTCGTTTTATTAATATTATCATGTATTTGTGATACGGGGCCTATTCCTCGTCGCAGCTGTATTCATAAAAGGTAGCTGAACTGAAATGAAGGAGTCCCGAACTTAGGTTGATCTCTATAAAACTTTTTTACTTCTGGAAACATCCGGCAGCTCTGGCACGTCGAAGTGCCGCTGTCGCGATGACCTGCAAATGACATCAGAGCGGACTTTTGTTCCTGTAAACCGTTTGCGTGTGTCTACCGTTGTAAATATTATTGACTCAGTTAGCTTCAGATGTCATAGAGTGATTCCATTTATTTTAAGAAGAATGCATGCATTTCTTTGTGTGTTTGTACTCATTTTTCAGACTTTTTATCTAGTGTCTAGTCCTGACGAGTAGATGTTTTGATTCTCACTATGTCATAAGCGTTTTTTTATTATCGAAGGAAGCCTGACAATCAAATTTATAGAGATAAAATGTTTTATTACAAAACATATATTTGTTAATTATATTAATCCTATACTGTTATGAATCATTGAAAGCTTTTATATAATAATTTGCTGTGCACTAAACCAAATAATGTGTTATGATTTTAAGCTAAATTATTTTAATTCCACTATAATTATGTCAAAATAATGCTATAAGGGATAATCTAAATACTCGGTTGCCGGGCTTTCTTTTACATTCATTATTAGACTTAGGATTTCTAAAAAGCAATGTAAATTCGTACATAATTACCTCATCACTAAATTAGTCTATAAATAGCTAGAATTCACTTCTTACTTAGCTAATGGTATCTTCCTTTGTATTTCCATGTTTGATACGAATGAACTCACTTGAGGAAACAAACACCTCACGTCATTCTAAATAATACACGACTAGTGTTGTCGTGCGTGAACTGTTCTAAATTACCAACTTAAAATTGTACCTTTGAGCCAGTGAGTTAAATTCTATTGAAACTAAACCGTAACTAGGTGCTTATTACTATGGAAAAGTATTATCGTTGAGTATATAAAAGATTTTATGTTTAATTTGTTTTTTATGTCAAAAGGATATATTGTGAAAATTGATATACTAAATTTTCTAATTGTCGTGTTTTATTTTAAACATTCACTACCCTATTTCACTAAGAAAACCTCCTTTGTTTACGAATAGAAAACTTTATCCATTGTTGAAGATAATACAGAAAATTAATCAATCTGTTAATTTATTTCAATAAAATATAACTTTACAATTTCTTAGTGTCAGTAAAATCTCTTAATACGCTAAGGCAGGTACACAAGCATTAATCTAGAGATGGTGTTTTTTCCCCTTTTATCTCGTAAGGACAGATTCTCAAAAAACCGAAAATGGTACAGGTGCACACACAAATTAATAGAAGGAAATATCTTGCACACTGTTACCACAGCATAAATTAGTATTTATCCTAAACTAATCTACCAGCGTGTACTCCTACAATGGATAACAGGGTGCCAAGTACGAGTTTCATTCGCCATTCGATCATGTTAACGAAAACTTGAATTTGTATGGAAAAATGTTAACACCTTTCGTTTGCCGGCAGGAGGCGCTGCTTCAATGCTATACTAATTTTCGTTTTCGTGAACGTAATCAAATGAATACGGATAGTAAACAAAACACACTAGGCCCCCTGATAGAATGCTTATATAGATTTTTTTAATTACATTAGCAAGAAAGCTCAAGCTTTATGCTTGAGCTTTCTTCTATTCATAAATTTCAATGAGGATACATTGCTTTAATAATGCAAACTCCTTGCTATGCAATTTATGACATCGCGTGATGTGATTTGAGTCGCAAATATTCTCGAATCTGCAATTGCGTAGAGATGTTGCGTCACTCCGCGTGTTTTACCGTTTATAACATGGCGAGTGCTCTGAAGAGCTCTTTGACCTTATCCTACCTTCTCCCTTCCTTCACGTGCTGCTCTTCGGAGTCACCGCTTCACTGCCTCAAATATCCCATCGCGCACAAAGAAATTTGGTGACTCGTTTCTTTGTCGCACCTCCAAAAGGTGGAATAGTCTACCAGCACACGTTTTCCCTCCTTCCTATGACATGGGGTCCTTCAACAGAGGCGTGAAGAAGCACCTTGTAGGCCGGCAGAGTGAGATACTACGTTTGTTTTCACGCTGCACCAGTTATCTTCGCGTCTGGACTCCATTTCCACTTGACATCAGGTGGGATGGAGTCATTTGTCGAGCTATCTATAAAAATTTAAAATAAAAACATTGTCATTGAAAATAATATTTATTGTACGTACATAAGCCAAATCAAAGCTATTTTTTTTACCCGTAAAAGCTTAGGGCGGGCGTTATTATTCTAAGCCCGCAAGGAAATTTAAAAATTACACAATCAGGTTGGCTCGCCTGCTCGATTACAGTCTTATAGGTAGTCTTGTTATTATTACATCAAAAAATGGTAAAACACTCCGCGCTAGAGAATGAGTAGAAACCTAAATGAGCTTTAACAAAATTATAGCTGACAAAAATGAAGTGATGAAATTAGCGGTTCAGTTTACAATAGGTATTGAATCGCGAGCATTAACATGTTACACTTTTGACTCTTCTTCCATTGTAATAAAGAGTTACAATGTTTACAAGTTAGTTCAGTAGAGTATGTGATGATAAGGTTAGCCCCTTGAGCGTCGAGCGACCAGCAGGTGGCCGATAACAATTAAAATTCTATTGTGTCTGGGTATTAACGCTTGGGCTCTTAGGTAAATTAAATTCACTTCATCCAGAATTCTTAACTACACTGAGGCACGGGTTAGGTATCTTATCTCTAGCTGCCGAAACAACAAAGCTACACATTGATGTTATGGCGACATATTAAGCATATAATAAGATGTTGGAAGCTAGCCAGACGGACAAAAAAGGACTACCACAAAACAACCAAGTAGGTACACAAAGATCTATCCCTAGCTGAAAATAGAACCCGGGACCTTTTTGTCGGAGACCGGTGGTCTTTACCACTAGACCACCAAGGTGTTTAAAGTCGTCCATGAACATCTGCAGCATCCGGGTAGCTGCTTATGTGTTACCGACTTCGAGAGCTCTATTAGTGTTATAATGGCTTCTTGAAAAACCGTAATGTTTTAACGCACGGGAAACACGTAGGTATGAAGGGAGCCCGTTCCACATCCTAAAGGTCGGTGGTAGTAACGAGAATATCGTCGAATGGTGAATCAAAGTCGCACATGAGCATCAGAGTGTCTTTACGAATTTAATTCAATGCTCGAACGAAATACCGTAGACAAGAATGTTTTTTTTTTTACTGCTAATTGCCTTGGGCGGCAATCTGTCCTAAACCGAACAATCGCATTTTCAGCGTACCTAACCGGATTTTGTGGGGGGCGGCGAGAAAATTAAAGGGTTTGTCAAGTCGTGTGAACCGAAACACCGTCAGATGTTTTCTAGAGGGAATTGCATGCATGACGCAATAGTGCATGTCTGTTCCCTGCTAGACAGGGCATGATCCCGGTACCAAATTCCTACTATAAGTACCGGTAATTAACGTTATTTCTATAAAGGTAATTTGGTAATAACCTGAATGATGATGATGTTCAAGATGTTGTTTCTTAATTTTATTTACTTGAAAATACTTGCCTGGATTTGTGTGATAATAAAACAAAGTATTCATATAAAATACTTACTTTAATTGAAATTGTAAATTACCTAATTGATAATTATGTACACCTAATATATATTACAAATTAAAATGACACCATATTGACGAAGGTTAGGCATCGACACATCGATCAACTGCTAGGAATATCAATTAAGTTAGGAACTAATTTGACAAGATGGCGATATTATAATAGTCGCCGCCGCCGTCGGCTTATTCAAAATTTTAATTTATTATTATTTATTATTTTTTGAAAGCGCACATCTTCTTTGCTCAGAAGAAGAATTTTTCAAATGCGTAGAATAATTTCTGGTCTTTTGCCATTGAGACCTTATGCTATGCGTTAAGCGTCATCTCTTGCGAGGCACAACGCAATCAAAGAAAAACATCTTTCAAGCGTGGCCCATTAGAAGTTGGATGAAGTTGTTGGAAATGGTGGACAGCTTGTTGGATTCCGCTGTTCATGTCCTGGACGGTGGCCGCCACGAGTGCGACAGCGTCTGCTATCCGGTCGTCGAGCACGGCGCGGCGAGCCTCCTGCGCGTGCATCGCCGCCGCCATCGACTCCAAAGCCTTGGCCATGCGCTCCTCTGCTGCAATCCTCCGCTCTTCGAGCTCCAATGCCCATTTCGGTGGAGGAGTTAATGGTCGACTTTCGACTGGAAACAATAGAGTATACAGGTAACTAGTTCAGTACTATAGCCGAGTAGACTGCTCTCAGGCTCAATTGGATCCAGGGGTTGATTAAGAAAACTTTGGTAACAACTGTACAAAAGTTTTCTTTAAACTCTTTACACCATGATGAAATTTGAAATTAATTTTTTTATTACATTATGTGTGAGTATCACTATCATGTTGCTGGCTCAATATTCTGTTAAGATTAAAAAACCTTTGAATTATGTTAATTGTCACTTACTACTGTTACTTTTCATTCTAAAATTATAAAAAGTTCTTTTTTACATTACATACCTACTAGTGTATCAGGAATTGTTCTAGAATTTATAGTGACAGGGTGTGCTTGAGCTGGTTGTACTGTAACCTTCACAAGTGGCTCTGAATCAGAGTCATCAGCCAGAAACTCTTCAAGTTCATTAGGGTTCACCACAACAGGGGCTACTGATCCTCTTCCACTTAACTCCAAAACTCTTACCTCCAGATCATTAAGAGGTGTAAATCTTTTATTTGTGGATTGATACCGCCGAACATCAGCCACTTTTCTTCTACATTTATGACGCCATGTGAACCAATACTTAAAAAAAACAAATAGTTTAAAAATAGAATTCAAGTTAATTTTATAAACTAGGGGCTTGCTAGCAATTTCATTCACTTCAGAACACCCGTATCCCGTGATGGTTTTACCAGCTCGCAAACTTTCAATTTTATACAAACAATTTTATTAATATAGATAGTTTAAACTACTATGCGATCTTGTAAAAAGACCAATTATTTATTTTCATCTAAATAACAATACAATATTATTAGTTAACTTTTCCAAATAAATAATAATTTTAGGTAAGCAATATTTTCAGTGCAGGAATCCCTTGACACCAGATTTTTGGTATATTCATATTTTCTTAAATTCTGGCAAGTTATAGCAGCATAATAAGATCTTGGAATGTTTCGATCAGGTTCCAGTTTCTAGTTTCTCTAATGATAGTTTAATATAGAGATGTTTGATGTTTACCTTTTTCCAACCGTCCGGTGTTTTCAGTGCTCCAGATGGCACAGCGTTAAGTCGTTTGGCCAATACAATCCACTTATGCTTTGCGGCCTGCTGTGTGGCAGGGGTGCCCGGTGGCAAACCTTTAGCCATATCCTTGTTTGCCTCCAAAAAGCTTGTTAAAACCTCTAGCTGCTGCCTTAATATTTGCCTGGGGGGAGCCATCTGTAAGAATTCAATATAATTTATTTACCATATTATTGAGCTAATGCAAAAATACACAAAATTAAACTTTTAAACATTTTTTATACTTACCAGTTTGAGACTATAAAAGTCCTTCTAAACTACAATAACAATGTTTAACAATCAATAACAGCAGTTATTGGAATACAATATTACCACTTGCACCTTATTCAAATAAGTAATGATATTAAAAGCTTTAGAAATTAAAACTTGCAAACCAAAATATTAAACAATCGCGCCGCGCTATTTATTTACTTGACACAAGGAATCTCCATCATGATCATCAAACAAAATGGAACAGCAGCGAACGTAAAAGGATAAGTGATGGCGACTCAGAACAACAACTAAAGCTATAGAAACCGGACTAAAATAGCAACATAAATACATCAGTTCGTACTATTTTTACTAATGAATCTGGCTCATGTATTGGAAAGAGATAGATTGTCCCTTTTCTTTCATAATTTGAAAGGCTGTCACAAGAAATTATGACGTCATATTTGAGGTAATGACGTGGTAACTTCATCGACTTTATTATCGATATAAATAATTGAAAACAACAACATAGTATTTGTTTCGCCACTATATTTATTAAAAATAAATTTTAAATTGACAATAAATAAACAATAATAGAACTCAAACAATCAGCTGCACTATCAAACAGCAAACTCATTGAAAAGAATTAATATTAATGAATCTACTCGCATTTAGTTGAATGAATTTTATATAAAACAAAGGACAATGAGCAAAAATGTATGGAACTTGGTCCAAGAACCTCCATTGATGAGACTTGTGGGAATTGAAAGTACATACTTGTCTTATGATTATTGCAAAATATTATCCAAATCCGTCCCTGGAATATTATATAGTCACGTTAACCTGACATGTTTTTATTATTATTATTTTTTTTTTTATTTACATTTTCTTTTCATACCATTAAACATATTATTTTTACATTGTATTTATTTCCCAATGACAATCTAGCCACATATGTGGTCTTGCTTTGCCTTATACTATTCTTCCTTATCCTTTTATTTACTATATTTACAGTATTTTGGCAATTCCATCACTATTCTTCTCCTAATCTCTCCTTAAGGGTATCTTTACTTATTGTCGTGTCAGTTTTTTGCTGCAGAGTGTACCTAGCTGTATGTGTATCATTATCCGAGGCCTTTTTTGGGTTGAACGAATTCACCGTTTGAAGAAGTTCAGCCTCCACGAATGGAGGGTCACAAAGGTCATCTTTGTTTCCCTCATTCGTTTCAATTCGGTATCCTCCGGGTAAAGGCTCTGAGTCATTATGTGTACTGACTTGTTTGTGCTGGTGTTCATGCCGTCCCTTGCTATTGGATTTACGTAAGCCTTATTAGTTTCCCCTTGCTTTTCTTCACTAGAACCGACGCCACACCCTTAGTATCTATAAGCTACTTTAACCCTGACCAGCCTGTCCCACTTAGCCCTTATACCCTTATACACATACCACAACCACACTACAACCACAAACATAACACATCGGCGGGCGCTAATTTGTATGAAAATTAGTAGTTGAATTCACACAGGCCGCATTTTGCCGTCATTATTGATCATGTGTCGGTATCATCGACTACATCGCAGCCACGTTACAACTACAACGCAACCACCAGCGATACCGCGACCTAGCAGCAGCCGGCCACATCGCAACACAACGTTGCGTCGACACCATAACAAGAATAGTCGCGACGGTGTAGTGTGGTTGTGGTACGTGTGAAACAAGCCTAACACAAATAAATTGAAATTGAAATGCAACCGCAAGAAGCCGCATCCACACTCTTTACACGTAACCATAGCTTGATCACCTTTGTCGCGACGGTGTGATGTGCTTGTAGTACATGTGAAACAAGCCTTAACTAATAATTCACCATATACAATGTAATATACCTGTATGACATGTCATTGTGTTAAATGTCTGAGGAGTTCCTTGAATCTAAGAGAAAGAAAGAAAGAAAGAAATTAATCAATCAATCTGCAGACCTGTGCAATGTTTTAACACTTTCTGTAATACTATAAAATAAAGTTTTGACGGTTCACCGTTTAAGTTCAGTATTTTCTTTACAACTAATAGCTAATATGAATCTTAATACATAATTATCATACCATTTCATCAGATCCATCCCTAAGAAATAATCTAGGAACCGCATGTTCTCTAAGTCGCTTCCACTTCATATTTCCCTTACATACAAATGAATACATAGTAAAATGCTTAGAGCAAATGTAACTTGCCTTTTCAATCTTCAAGTCCAATTTTACTTTCCAATACGATTTTTACGACTTACATTAGTGCATGGTCTTTAGGAAATCTGAAATTAAAAGTATCGATATATCGTATTAATAAGTATGCACGTTGTTTACGTCACTACATGATATAGAAAACCTTGATGTAGGTCGTTTTTGAATTATCGTTAAATCTGCTATTAAAATGGACTTCACGGCTGGTTTTCGCTACAAAGTTGTTTTACCAAATTGAATTTGTATTTATATTCTCTTATCAGTTCACATTCGACAAATAATATAGCTTTGTCCTTGACTTTTTTCTTTTCGTGATTATTAAAATTTGCAGCCCCCCAACTACAAAAGAAATTGTACCACATAGGCCACACACTCACTATTTCTAGTTATCCAAAGCATTCGTGCAATCTAGATAGAAATACTATTAAATCTGAAATAATTATGGGAGCTTACAACAATGTTGTTGACATAATTAATGTAAGTTATTGACAGTCGATAATAAACAAGTCTTTATCTAAAACGAACTGTTAGCTTTTAAATCAAAGTACTTCTGAATTTGGCCGGGAACGGGAAAAGAGCCTCACTACAGCTTCATGGCCTTATGTTATGTATGAGATAATATTTTGACAGTTCATCTGATGACTGATGAGTTGATGACTTAAACAATACAAAAAATTGTGTCAACCATTTGTCGCAGTCCAACCTCCTTTTCTAACCATAAGATAGAACGGAACTTGCACGTATTTTATTTAGTCCTCCCGAGGACTTTTTAAAGCCCCCACATCTTTACTGAGATATTCGATCGAGGGGTTGGGGGATTTATCATTTCTCACTTCTCATTTCTTTTATCATTCATCATCATCATACAGGAAAGAAATATTGTTTATAAATTAAGTTTTCGATTGAAGAACTAGTATCCATGGTCATGAATAAATACAAAAATTAAAAAAGTAACACCCACAGTAGAATAGTATAGCTATTACGCACTAGATGGCGTGCACTTAGAAGTTAAATAATAGTAAACGATCACAGATGGCAGCAGTAAGTTTTGATAGATAATTAAAAACAAACTGGCCTTTTTGGCGGGAAAGTGTAGTGATGTTTGCGGTTTGGTGTTAAGACGAAACCGTACTCGTCAGCAAAGGACCCGGTTTATATTAGCGCTATACCAGGTAACCATATCATCATCATTGGGACCGGTCCCAAAAAGGCCAGTTTGTTTTTAATTATCTATCAAAACTTACTGCTGCCATCTGTGATCGTTTACTATTATTTAACTTCTAAGTGCACGCCATCTAGTGCGTAATAGCTATACTATTCTACTGGACCTTCTGTCTGGTTGGTTACCCAAGTCGAAATGATTGAAAGATAAGGCGAGGAGATATGACGGATGAGGACACACTTGGGCGTTATTCAGTCGCCAATGTTAGAAGAATCACCGATGTTACTGCCGCCCCTACTCCGATTAATATTAATAATAAATAATAATAATGATTAAACTTTATAAGACTTTTAAAACTTATGAACAAATTGAAAAAAAACAAGGTGTTGAAAATATTCCACGAGCGGGATTCGAACCCGCACCCCATGGCATGCCGGGTCAGGTGCACTACCAACTATGCTATCGTGGCCTTCTTAGTCTTTTTTCAATTTGTAATTTGTTCGCAACAATATTTGCGTAAAATTATAAATAAATAAATAATCATAGATGATCAAAATCATGTAAGGGGGACTAGGGATACAATTTCAGCTATATCGCACTCTCTTATCTCAAACGACAACAAAAATACGTATGAAAAATATGCGGATAATTTGCGAAGTATTATGGCGAACCTATAACCTTTTCACCGCCCCATGGATAGGAAAGGGGGAAAATGGGTATCGATTTTACATCACTATTTTTCGGAATCTGTTTTATTGTTATTTTGGCGTGGCGGGGGACAATAGATGTTTGCCTGCTATGTGTGGCGTTTCCCCACACGGGACGCGCAGCTATTACTACATTTGGCTAAACCACAAAAGAGATGTTAAACGGATTGCCGCTATGCCAGCATTCGAAATCCTTGACAAATGTGTGGTGTGGTGTTTCTATCGCTGTTTTATAAATTGTCTTGTAATGAATGTTAAAATACCTTTTTTTAAATTTTATAACTGAGTATGTATATGGAGTATGAGAAATAACTTCTTATCACTGATAAGCCACTAGATTTTCCATAAGCACACTAGAAAGTATCATTCGATTTTTTTTATTAATTTGAATGAAAATAAAATTCATCTCGCTAGAATTTTGTTTTTTTTTTTGTAAAATTTTTCTCTATTTATGGTCTATTTATGTTTGAATGGAAGTTATAGTACAAAAGTACAAATGTATACCATACTACTTGACCACAGAAACTCTGTCGATTTAAAATGTGATTACGTTCCGTTTCCGACGGGACCAGAGACGAGACACCCATCCGATGACTAGACTTTGCGAAATTGGCTTAATCTCAGCACTCGCAGACTGGGCGTGTTAACCATTGCTCTATCAAGCTCCTCCCCTTAAAGAGGTTTGAAAGAAAAGAAAAACGTTTGTACACTTTGATTTGTTTATATTTACAAAATAAATATTACAAATTCACATAATATAACAAATTTGATCATTGGAAGCTGTTGTAGTTGTTTACAGGCAGGTTAATGTGTATTTAATCGATTTAGAAGCATATGTTTTTTATTTATATAAAATGGAATGCAAACGCATAAATACATTTTAATAATATACACACAAACTTTAGAAACAACTTAAGCACCTATAAAGTTATGTTTGTTACCATAACACAGCACTACCTACTATGTCAGTGTTGTTACAAGCTTATTACAAGATTTCCTATTTTTCCCAAAAAATAAACAAATAAATTTTGCCTTTGCTTAATAAATTATAAAATTAAATTTGGCTCTAATACGATCTAAATTATCTAAAATACGTTTTTATTATAGAAATTTTTTTTATAACTTATAATGGCGAACGCACATAAAAAACGCATTTGACATCTTCGAACTGAAACCTCCTAGCATAAAAGATAGCAATGGCCGTCACAGCACAGTATGTGTAATTTAGAAAGTGCTTATTGTGATGATAGGTTATAACTATTTAGAAACAGTTATTGTTATTAGACTATCCTCCTTCTATAGTATACGTTAGAAGTTAAATATATTTATTATACTTAATTGAATTTGCCAAGTGTGTATGTCTCATAGAGTTTCTTACTTTTATTGTCCTACTGTGAGCCTATAATAATTAACTTAAATGTGTTATTGCAATACCCTTACAAAAATTAACACTATCTAAAAAAATACAGAAATAATGTAAAGAATTATCTATCTACATGTGTATTCTCCCCAATGCTGTTGAGTTTCATTAAAAGACGTGGAACGTTCCTCTGTTTTGTTTCATTTGCTAACATGATCACGAATACTTAACATTTAATGATCCAGCATTGTTACATTTCGACACAAATTTTTGGAAATGAAACAAAACTGCAAATGTAACGCTTTTACTTTGCCGACAAGAAGTCTTTACGCTTTTCTTTATTGTCTAAACTCAGTAACTTGCAAAATTAACCATATGGTAACATGGATACATTACATTGGTTAAGCTGTTTCACTGTGAATGTTAATAAACGAGTACATAGATGCAATTACTAAATGCAAATATTGATCATAAACTTGTGACACTATTTTGAGATGTAATGGATAACTAATTAGTTGTAGCAACATTTTTAATAAGGAAAGGTAGCACCTAAAATAATTAGGAATGTTATGTTCCGCTTCCTATTCGAGTGCGTAGAGTACACGTTTTATTTCAGTATTCGAACGAGTACAGTAACCTATCTCTGGTAAGACATAGGCCTATCTTAGTTTAGTTACCAAGCAACCGCTGTTATTTTTAGATAATTAACAGAAATAACTAAGCAACAAAGCTCTACTAGGCCTATCTCTTGTTGAGGATAGGTTATTAATTTCGGCTGTTAACCAATAATTGTATAAGGTCGATGTTCGCCATCGCCATCTCGTGACGAACTCTTGCAACCAACTGAGAACCTTCGTCGCCATACAAATTTTAGTTTACACTTATTCGAAACGACGAGCAAATCTCGTACCAGGCACTGTTACTCCACTTCAGTGCACAAATCGGAAATGTCACTTACGCTTAAACTAAAACCCCGAACTAACAAACAGAGTATGAGTTTCGAAAAAACTCTTCTAACACGAAATATCTATTCCAGGCTTATACTCATGTTTATAAGTAAGGCCGAAAGAATTGCATCATGTTCTATCGGCCAGTTTGTCGGTGATATTGGCGGCTCTAACGCGGGCATGCTGCAATATATCCGCGGCCAGGTCTTCGACGGTGGTGTACCGGCACTTGTGGAAGCTGAACAGATCCGTGATGAAGCCGACTATCTCTGAGCGGAAGCTCTCGCACACGTCCCGCAGCCGCTCGCGCGGGCCCAGGAAGCCCCACACGAGCACGGGCAGCAAGTGCTCCGAGATGGAGTAGAAGTGCGCCATGAACCCTTCCGGGTACTGCAGGTAGCGGCGCTTCGCCTTTATCACGGACCATACGGCGGTTGTTAGGGCCTGTAATATTAGCTCTCGTTACTACAATGGCACGGTGTTTCAATAGCAAGGGGGAATAGTTTATGATCGAATCGTTCCAGAGAAGAACAAGACACTAACAAAGGATGGATTTTAAGGAAATAGAAAAGCTCTAGTTTGTCTTCCGTTTTATCTGATGATAGCTGTGCCCCGCGGTTTCATCCGCGTTAATTAACGATTGCTGCTCCACTCCTATTAGTCATAGCGTGATGTAATGCCTTCCTCAATATATGGACTATTCAACACAAAAATATTTTTTCAATTCGAACCAGTAGTTTTTGAGATTAGCGCGTTTAACCAAACAAACAAAAAAACTCTTCAGCTTTATAATATTAGTATAGATAAGTGACAATAGGGTAGTTTATTTCGCAAACGAAGGCGCGCTTCACCTAGAATTAATAATATGTGGCTTAGATAAGATTGTAGCAAGCCAGGTGGACTTAAAACAAGTCTAAACACCTAACACAAATACAATAAGTAACACTTTTCTTATCAAGGATCACGTAGAACAATGTAAGGTTAGGGTAAATTGAGGCAAAATTGTCACCTTGTTGGCCAAACCAGAGGCACCTTGTTGGGCCAAAAGTGGCAGCCTATCATCATTTAACATTAGGTGAGTTGACGCTCAAAACAAAGTGAGAAAAAACGCTAAGCGAGTTCTTCTTCGTTTTTCAAGCCGTGTGAAACGAAGCACGGTTATGTATGCGTGGCCTACTAGATAAAAGGGTCGGGGAACAGCTAATGTGTTTTTTTTAAAAGAGAGTTTGTCGATTGCTTCAGATGGCATTTTCAGCTTCACCGGGCTTTAGCAATCTATACTAATATTATAAAGAGGAAAGCTTTGTATTTTTGTATGTATGTTTGTATGTAAGTATGTATGTATGTTTGCAACGAATAAACTCAAAAACTACTGGACCGATTTAAAAAATTCTTTCTCCATTAGAATGCTACATTCGCACTGAGTAGCATGGGCTACATTTAAAAAAAACTACATTAGAAATGCGGTACGAAGTCCGCCGGGTCAGCTAGTGTGTGATACGCACGCTCTCCTTGAAGTGGTCGGAGAGCCAGCGGTTGCGCACGACGGCCAGCACGGAGGCGGGCGGCGCGGCGAGGTCCTCGAACGCGTCCAGCAGGATGTAGTCCAGCACCACGTCGTAGAACGACAGCACCTAGGGGCAGCACCGGATCAACCTAGAGGCGGAAGAGACACGTGCCTATGGGCCCCGCGTCGCTTTGCCTTTTTTTTATTTTTTTATTTATTAAATATGGTCTACCTACGACTATTACCTACAACGGTCATATTTACTTAAGGCGAAGGGTAAGGCACACTAGCGCCACCAATTGATAATTTGACAATTACTAACGGACCGGATCTTTTTTTAAACATTGCGTACCGTCCGACAACAGGAAAGCATCCATAGTATTTATTTAATAATTGTGCACTACTTTTTGTTGCGTGGTTTATTCACAAAACGGGCTATCGCGTTTATTCACAATCAATAGCCACTGTTGGTGTTAGCGAATGAATACAAAAACAAACCTAAAAGTAGTGCACAATTATTCAATAATAGATGTTTGCCTAGTGTCGGAAGGTCCGCAATGTTTGAAAAAAAATCCAGTTTAGCAGTAATCAAATTAAATCCATTAGCGGCGCTAGTGTGCCTTACCCTTCGCCTTAAGGTAATTAGCACGATTTGTTATAAACTTAGTTGCAGTCAATTACAAGTAAACAACGCTAATCTAATAATTGTTATCTTAGCCTTTTGACCGCCACAGTCGGCTAAAATCGATGAGCGATAGCGTTCCCGTAAACAAAACCGTAACGATATCGTAGCGACTATAAAACCATTTTCATACTAACATCCGATTTTAAAGTCGTTCGAACGAAGTTGCAACCAACCGGATACTATAGATCTGAATACGGTTGGCTGAAACTTCATTCAAACGATCGATCGGAGGGGAATGCAAAAATGGTTTTAACGACTAAGTTGCTACGATATCGTAACGGTTTTTACTACGTGAATCAGGGCACTCTGTCCGCCAACGACGGCCACGATCGAATAAGTACAGTTTACAAAAACAAGAAATAAAGATATTTGGGAATATTGGAATCCCTAATGCTTGGCGTACGATTGCTTGGCGTACAGGACGCACGGCGACGCGTTATTGCTGTGGTGGCCGGTTTTTTTCCTTAGTCAGAGAAAAAAAATTGTATTTTTCTTACAATTTTCCTTCTAACATTTTAAAGTACGCCTTGTCCACTTATAGCTTTCGATCGAGAATTAACATTAAAAAAGCTAAGAAAAGTAAATATTTAAAGATATGAACTGTAAAAAATGTTTTGCTAAGCCTGTATTTTTATCAAGATTGTGGCCCGAAACATGCAGTGCCTAGATGCCTAAACATGGCTTAATCTGGCTCTGCCAGAGGGAAGCACAAATGCGTCCTCATCTTATATATCTGTATACTTAACTACAATAAAACTTACAAAACAAATTATGCGCAATAACAATTTGGAAAAATGTTAAAAACATTTACTTACAAAGTAAGAATAGAATGAATAGATTTTACACGAGCTGGACAGCCACGATAGCATCATTGGAATTGGTTTTGACATTAGGACATTAGGTACGGGAAAATAATAAAAATTACGCTAGTGACCCACGATTGTAGACGTTCTGAAATAAAAAAAAATCGATGCCTTTAATTTCAAAAAGTCCTCTGTATATATATTGTTCAATAATACTTAGTCTTTTAACCTAAAATTATTATTCGTTAAAAAAACCTTATACATCCCCAAAAACTCATAACGCAGCTGCTAGTAATATATGATCGATATTTTTTTAATAACGTGTAAAAACTTACCTTGACGCCTTTACTGTGTAGTTCGCTTTGTATCGTCGACCAATTAGCACCATCGGACGTCCACGACACCATCTCTTCATATGCAACTAAAAATTCCTTTGGTTCCTGCAATTACAAAAACAAAACCTAAGCGCGTCATATAAAGATGGCCCGGACCACCCTACCGGTCCTTGACCGCGTAGAACAATATTTCGGTGAGCGTGTTTTCAAACCACGCCCCATTCTCTAAATACCGGAACGCGTGGTGCAAGACAGTTCCGATCACTAAACGTAACTGGGTCGTATCAGTCAATTACAATAACTTGTGACTTGTACCTGCCGGCTCTCGTCCATAAGTCACGCCCACTGCGCCGCAGATAGTATTAAACCTTTGACTTTTGGGTGCGAGCCCGATGATATAACTAGAGCAAATGTCACTAAAGCATCGAAGCCATGTAACTTGTTCGCTTAGAGGAGCATGTCGGTGAGCACCTGCCGGCTCTCGTCCACGAACCACGCCCACTTCTCTAAATACCGGAAAGTGTGGTGCAGCTTATGCCGAACCTCGTAGAATGACCAGCGTGGCCAGGTACCTTGTTCATATCCGCGGCACGTGAGGGTAAGTGTAGGAAGTGTAAGAGGAGAATCACAAATAACCATAAGCATCTCCCCCCCGGGCGACGTGGTATAGTAAAATAAATAGCCTATGTATGTCTCACTGCTGGACAAAGGCCTTCACCATTGAAATCAAGCAAATACCGCTTGCCAAATGCGGATTGATGATCATAACTCCGGAATATGCTTCGAAAAATCCGAAACACTCTTAGCCCGATATGGGAATTGGACCCAGGACCTTCCGAGCGCATTGCCACTCGGAGGCGAGGAATGCGTAGTGGTATGTCTACTTTATATCATAAATGGTACCTCGTCCACGTAGATCAGCATGACGGTGAGCATCTGCTGGCTTTACCACGAACTACACTCACTCCTCTAAGTACCGGAACGCATGGTGTGCGGTAGACGTACCTAACAGTGCCGTATCAGTCAGCTACGATGTCTAGTGACTACATGGCCAGGTACCTTGTCCGCGTAGAGCAGCATGTCGGTGAGCACCTGCCGGCCGGCGTCCACGAACCACGCCCAGTGCGCCTGGTCGCGGAACACGAGCCGCAGCGCCTGCCGCAGGCAGTGCAGCTTGCACAGGAACTCCGCGTCTGAGCCGCACTGCACCACGTCCGTGCGGAGCGTTCTGGAACGCGGCGGGGACTCATAATCATCATCATCATTCTCACCATCGACATCATCCTCATCATCATCATCGATATCATCCTCATCATCATCATCCTCCTCATCATCATCATCATCATCATCATCATCATCACCACTACCATCATTATCATCACCACCTGAGTTTTAAAACGGTTTTGATTGTTCTTTCTGTAGGTTTACTTTGTAATCCTGCTTACTGTTTGCATTCCTAGGTCATGCTTCTAACAAGTCTGAGTGATTTTAGTGATTACTATAAAATCGTAGGTAAATACGTAGGTACTAAATATAAAATAGCGATCATTGCAATTACTTACCTGTAGGGAATACCAGAATCTAACTGTTTTAAAGCGTTTTGGTATAATTCAAAGCTATCCAATTCTGGTAACGGCTCTGTTAGATCGTCGAATTCACGAAGATCTGCTACCTGAAAAACGTAGATAGTTGTAGGTTGTTGGGAGTATTCAAACTCTGACAAGATGTTAGCTTATATACAGGATACATTTTTTACCAGTGCGCAAATTTTCTGAAGCGGCTCAGAATCGGTAAGTAAACAACTGTCTCATAGTAACATGGGTTGTAATATGTCAAAATTTTTTGGACTTCCCATACTTTAGTGAACACTTGATTAGCCTAATTTGTATGAAGAGTCTCGAAATTTTTTACATATTTTAACCCATGTTACTATGAGAAAGTTGTTTAGTTACCGATTCTGAGTCACTCTAGAAAATTTGCACACTGATAAAAAAAATATCCTGTATACATAAAGTAAATTACTGTTTTTTTAAGTGGCAACATGTGTTTGTTTAACGTGACGTGACAGACCGTTCGTCGCACGCGCCCGCGCCTTATAGCTTAGCAGAGCTCGCTCATACTTTTTTCGAAACCGCAAAAGTTGTAGCGGACATTCAAGAAGGGTTCAAAATTCAAAACATTATTTAGTTTAGGCTACATTAGGTAAGATCTTATGAATGTCACTACGCCATCAGGTCATAAGTCTGGGAAACCCTTGTCTTAGCAGGGGCGTATTTTCTCGTTTTCTTTTAGTGTCAAAAATTGAGAGAAGCATTGGAGAGCTTTCACCTATCAGAGAAGGACAATAATTAAGGACGGTAAAATATGTATTCACATGGGCCCAACCTGGTCCTCTGCGGAGGCGTAGCTAGGTCCACCAACTGGAGGTTGTAAAATGCCCTCCCTATCATAGAAGAACATTAAGGTTAGTTAAATCGGTATGCATAAGTAGGTATGTATTCGCATGGACCTGGGACTAGGCCTCAAGTCGCTAGCTCAATAACGTCTTAATAGTATAGGTGGCGGTAGCTCTATTATGACGTCTGGACTAAGAAGGGAAGGGATCCCATGCTGCCGCGCTAATGAAGAGTACAACAACTCGAATTTGCCGCTTTCGAGAAATACGCGCTCAAAATTTTGAACTATGTTTTTCTTGTATCTCATGAACTACTGAACGTAGCTACATGAAACTTGTACCAATTGAAAGAAGAACAAATAAAGAGCCAGTTCTAAATATACTTAAATTGAATATATGAAGCTTATAACCTGAAATCGTGGAAATAGTGTTCACAATTAGGAATGTTTAAATGATCAATACAATAACTGATGTAGTTATTGCATTTATCGTAAGAATTTGTTTGTACTTAGGATTAGTAATGTATGCATAGTTCAAAACTGATGACACCACACAAGTATGATTATTGTAATTATGATTATTGGTTAGTAAAATTGTAATGTAATATTATTATTAATATAAAATTGTAAATTGTAACACACGCCTCATTGAAGAGGCGATAGAGCGAAACCGAGGGTCCAAAGTATTCACTCAGCAGCTTGGCAGGAGCCACCTGACGAAACTTAAAACGCACGACGGGAGGACCGTATTGTCGAAGCCGGAGATCTCCGCCGAGATAGAGGATTTCTATGACCGATTATACGCTGCACATGCCCCTCGTTCCCGACGAGAAAATCACGTTTACAGAGCCACCCTGACACGCCACTACACCGACGAACTGCCAGATATCAGTCAAGACGAGATCGTGTTAACTCTGAGACAGGTTAAAAATGGAAAAGCTCTCGGTGAGGACGAAAATACATCACAGCTTCTGAAAGCTGGAGAAGCCCCTGTTTACAGGAATTGCGGAAACTCTTCCAAGCCGTCCTTCACAGTGGGAGGACTCATAAGGCGTGGAGTGGGAGCTTGTAGGTGCTCTTTTTATAAGAGGAAGATAAAACTCTTCTTAAAAATTGCAGACCCATCTCGCTCCTGAGCCATATCTATAAGCTTTTTTCACGAGTGGTCACGAATCGTCTCGCCAGGAGACTCGACGAGTCCACTCCAGCCACCGGAACAGGCCGGGTTTCGCGGAGGATATGGTACCATAGACCACATTCACACAGTGACGCAGATTATACAGAAGTCTGAAGAGTATAATCAGCCCCTATGTCTGGCTTTCGTGGACTTTGAGAAGGCCTTTGACTCTGTCGAAACCTGGGACCAAGTGGACTATCGTTATATCGAGGTATTGAGATGTCTTTACGAATCTGCCACCATGAGTGTCCAAGTACTGGGCCAGCAGTCCAAACCCATCCAATTGCGCAGAGGAGTGAGACAGGGGGATGTCATATCCCCGAAACTGTTCACAAGCGCGTTGGAAGATATGTTTAAGACGCAGGACTGGAAAGAAAAGGGCATTAACATAAACGGTGACTACATCTCACACCTGCGATTCGCTGATGACATAGTTCTAATGGCGGAGTCGCTAGAGGAGCTGAACCGGATGCTGGACGGCTTAGCTTCAGCCTCGCGACGCATCGGTCTTGGCATGAAATATGATAAAACCAAAGTCATGATCAATCGCCACATTTATCCAATACCGGCCGTCGTACATAGTCACCTTCTTGAAATCGTTTCCGAATACACTTACCTCGGGCAGATTCTGCAATTAGAAAAAAAACAATTTTGAGAGGGAGGCCAGCCAGCTCCAGCTTAACCCCAGCTCTAGCTCTAGCGTTTGGGAAACTACGCCGAGTCTTCTCGTCATCCATACCGCAATGCTTGAAAACGAAAGTTTTCAATCAGTGCGTCGTACCCGTCATGACCTACGGAGCTGAGACGTGGACACTCACGGTAGGGCTGGTCCACCAGTTTAAAATCGCTCAGCGAGCTGTGGAAAGAGCTATGCTCGGAGTTTCTCTGAAGGATAGGATTCGTAACGAATACATCCGACAGAGAATGTCTCTAAACTCAGGTGTGTTCCCTAGTCTTTGGAAAAGAGCTCTTATCACGCCTATACCCAAAAATAATCAAAAAGAGTTAGTTACACAATACCGACCAATATCGAAACTATGTGTACTTGGTAAAATACTTGAAAAGATAGTAACGTCCCAGCTTTCCTATGCTTTTCGTAATCATATCTCCGATAAACAACATGGATTTATCAAATCCCGCAGTGTTGACACCAACATGGTTACTTTCACCGATTTTGTTCTAAGAGCTATGGATAAAGACACTCAAGTTGATGCTGTGTACACCGACTTTTCCAAGGCTTTTGATAAAATTAGCCACAATTGTCTTATCGACAAGCTTTGGAGGCTTGGTGTGCACGGCAGCTTGCTCAGATGGCTGGAATCTTACATACGAAATCGAAGTCAGGCTGTCTGTCTTAAAGGTTATTGCTCAAGTTATTTACCAATACCATCTGGAGTACCACAGGGTTCTCATCTTGGACCGGTATTGTTCTCTATATATATTAATGACATCAAAGACGTCCTACTAAACTGCAATCACCTTCAATATGCAGACGACACAAAAATTTTCAGAGTTGTGACTAATATAGATGATTGTTGGTGAAGCGACAACGCTCACATTTAATTTAAGTTGAATTTCACACACCTATTCCTTTTTAATAGCAAGTTATCTTGTTTTCTCGCTTTGCTACAGTTACGTAAGAGTATACTTCTTGATGTCTGTAACATTTTCAAACGAACGCGGTTTACGGGAGGCCTCTTGCCAATAAGCTACATTGGCCGTTGAAGGTCCAATGAACGCTGCTCACGTGACCGTCACACGGTGACGGGCTTTTTTCTTCGACTACCGTGCATCAGCTTGATTATTTTTTTTGGTGATCTACGTCTCTCTCGCTGGCACACTCTCGCTTGTGAACCGAAAAGCACGCGCTCCAACTTCTTACAAGAAAAACTATTACAAGACTGTTATATATGCTGTTTAGTGATATTGTTCCGCATCCTGGATTGATATTCAGTTGTTTGTGACTTTGTGAATAAACGCCAACGACTTCAACCACGGTTAGGGAGTGCTTCTACGGGCCGGATTTGTCCAGTGTGCTGAAAGGTAAGTGGCCATCTCTGTATCCGTTAAGTTGAATTTGTTGACAGACATCAAAGTTCCTTCATCACCAGTCCGCCTAAACTAATCTTTATAATAAACTTTAAATTATCGCATCATATTCACGTACCCCCCATGGTACCGCCATTTGGATGGACTATTTACACGTCCCTCCATACTGTTGGTCCTTCGAGCCGGATGTAAAATCAGCATCCTAGTTTTCACGTATTTATTGGTGAAATTCTACTCATAAAACGCATATTTTCCCTCTTGTCCGCCTACCATACGCTAATTTATTCATTCAGATTTACGTAACTATAATTGGTAAATTCTGTAACCCCCGCTTGAGATCTGTGTATTTATTGATAGATTCTCTGTCATACTAGGAGATTTACGTATTAATTGGTAAAAACTTCCATTCTACTCGATTAAGTTAGTTACAACATAACCTACCCACTAAATAAATAGTGTATTTCTCGCAAAGCCATCGCACCTTGTCTTGTAAGTTTAAGGTAGGACAGACCTACCTACTAGGTACAACACGCATTCATTTAAGTTGTAATATTATTGCATTGTAATCATGACGAACGAAAGTAGTTTGTCTTTACTAAATAAAAAGAAAGAATTAATATTTCAACGCGTAGATAGATTGTACAAAGTAGCTAAGAACATTGTTTCGTTTGATGCAAGTTCACGAACGAATGAGAATTTTCTAGCTGATTCGGAAACATTAGACGATTTACGGGAGAAATTCGAATGTATTCTTGACGACATTAATAGGGTTCAATTGTCGTTAGAACCTGAGAGCACGCCGAATTATGCTTGTTTAGATGCATTTGAAGATTTATACACGCGTATTAAACTCACGCGAAATAAGTTGATCGCCGCCGCCGCTGCAAACATTCCAAAGCCTCGTTCAGATGAGTCGAGTAACTTGAACAAGTGCCTAGTAAATTTAGAACCTTTGAGAATTCCTAGCTTTAATGGACGCCCCGAGAACTGGAATATATTTTACCAGTCATTCAAAGCTAATGTTCACGAGAATAAACAGCTGACTGACTCGCAACGTATGCAGTATTTAATTTCCAAATTAACGGATGACGCATTAAAGTTCACTGCGGGTATTGTTCCATCTGGGGAAACTTATTCTATGCTATGGGATAGTTTAGTTAAGAAATATCAAGACAAACGCGCACTAGGTACATTTTATTTAAATAACATACTCGACTTGAAAGCTAGCTCGCACAATGCAAACGCTCTCGATACCTTTGTAGGTAAATACTCCGCGTCAATATCTGCCATAAAAGAATTAGGTATTTCTGATTTAGCTGATTTTCTGTTTTTGCAGTGCGCATTAAGAAAATTAGATTCGCAAACAATTCAAGCATTTGAACTTTCAGTGCGTGATGTTCAAATACCTACAACTAAACAACTGATTGATTTTATTCAAGATCAATCTAAAATTTTGGAACGTACGAATCCACGTAATTCGACGTATACAAGTAAATCACCCGCTCGTTTTTCGTCTAATAATGACCGTCGTCAAAATACAAAATCTTTTGTTGTAGGCGAGTTAGTCGAGCCAGCACGCGTCGCCGCCGCCGCGAGTACCTACTCACATAACACTCCTGTAATCGCGAGTTGTTGTCTCTGCGGAGATAGCAAACATAGACATTTGTATGAATGTGCGCAATTTAAAAATATGCGAGATGCTAAGACACGATACAATTTTATAAAATCGAAACACGGTTGCGTCAACTGTTTAAGTACATTGCACACTTTACCTCAATGCAACAGTAACTCAGTGTGTTTTTGTGAAAAAAGACATCATAAATTATTGCATTTCGAGAATTCAAATAATAAAAACAATACACATTCGCACGCCGTGATAGTCGGCGCCACGCCGCCGGCGCCGTCCGCGCCGCCTACAGCGCTCGCTCAGCCTTCGCTAACCTCCGCTCGCGCTCGCGCGACGCAACTCGACTCGTTGCATGTACCAAGTGTCACTACGCATTCTCAGTCTTATGCCGCGAGTTACAAGGGAGATATTTTATTATCAACCGCGCAAGTATATGCTCACACGAAAGGCAGTAGTGAGAATAAATCAATGATTAGGGTTCTGATCGATAATGGCTCACAGAATCATTTAATAACAACCGAATGTTGCCGCAAATTGAATTTACCTATTATTCCGGTGACGAATTCTTTCGTTAAAGGAGTAGGCACGTCTTCTCGTCCAATAATAGGTCATGTTTGTTTGGACATTGAATCGCGCGTTTACCCGCAACATAGATACACTATACACGCGTTAGTGGTCGAATGCATTACGGATCAATTACCGTCGCACTTTATTGATAGCGATAGTAACATATTAAGACACCTTAGTGATCTTCCGCTTGCCGATTTAAAATGGAATATACCGGGAGGGATAGATGTTTTGTTAGGCGCTCAGCTGTTTCCATACATCTATCTAGGTGAGAGGGTCGATTGTGGCGCGCGCGCTCCTCCCGCTTTATTGACAACTTTTGAATACGTATTTATGGGAGATTATCCGCGTAACGAAGTCGCGCTTACCGCTACATCTTTTTCTGCGTTAGCGCTCAATAATTTAGTGCAGAAATTTTGGGAACTTGAAGAGGTACCTACAAAACGTCAGTTATCGCCTGATGAGACAGAGTGTGAGAATATTTTTACATCGACTGTGACACGTGATGACGTAGGTCGTTATACGGTCGCCTTGCCATTTTGTAGGGATCCCAGTGAACTCGGTTCTTCACACGCTTCAGCTTACCGCCGTTTCATGGCGCTTGAACGCAAACTTCGTAAATTCCCCGCGCTACGCGAAAATTATAATAAAGTAATACAAGATTATTTAGATAACGGTTATCTCGTTCCTGTAGCTGAGTCCGATTTATCTAATGATGGTTACTATATTCCGCACCACGCAGTGGTTCGTCCGGACAAGCCGATGCCTCGAATCGTTCTGGACGCGAGTGCGAAAACGCACACTGGGCTCTCGCTCAACGATGTATTGCACATCGGCCCCAACTTACAAGCAGATCTGTTTTTGCTTTTATTAGACTTCAGATTGTTTCCTATCGCTATGAACGCTGACATAAAACAGCATTATTTACGTATTGGTGTACCCGTTGACCAGCGTAAATACCTACGTATTTTATTTCGGTTCCATGTATCTGAGAAGGTTCGCACTTTCTGTTTCACGCGCCAACCTTTCGGCTTGAAGTCAAGCGCATACGTCGCGATGAAGACTGTGAGACAACTGGCTTCAGACTTGAGTCATCAGTACCCTGAAGCAGCAAAGGTAGCCGAGACTTGTCTTTATATGGACGACTTAGTTCATTCTGCGCCTAGTGAACAAGTTGCCACGGAATTAGCTAGCGACTTAATAAATTTGTTTAAGTCGGGTGACTTCGATTTAGTGAAGTGGTCGAGTAATTCCCCTTCGCTTCTCGAGTCGCTTCCCGACTCGCACCGCAAATCGCTCGAGTTTGACGTTGGCAATGATGTTTCAAAGGTTTTAGGTCTGTCGTGGGAACCTTGCAAAGATAATTTCTTTTTCACTTCCGCCTCATTAAATGAAAAATGTACAAAGAGAAATATACTATCTATAGTCGCTCGGTTATTCGACGTGCTCGGATTGGTCGCGCCTGTTATACTCTATGCTAAGTTGCTAATTAAAGAGCTATGGCTAAGCAAGAGCGATTGGGACGATCCCGCGCCGGAGCACATTCGCTCACGTTTTGCCGCACTGGTGCAAGAATTTCACTTGCTCGACACTTTACGTATTCCGCGGCATGTAGGTGTTCAAGTAGGTTGCGAGTTTCGTCTTGTCGCATTTTGTGATGCCAGTATAAACGGTCTAGGTTGTGTCGTATATGCGCACTGTACCTATCCGTCCGGTATCCAAACTCGACTTCTTTGCGCTAAATCAAAGGTCTCACCGACTAAGATTACTACACTCGCGCGCCTGGAGTTGTGCTCTATTTTACTTATGTCAAAATTGATAAGGTCCGTGCGAGAAACTTACGCACCGCGTATTCCGATCGCTGGTATATACGCGTTTTCCAACTCGACGATAGCCTTATCGTGGATTCATTCCTCACCACATCGATGGTCAATTTTCATCGGTAACCGCGTCGCGCAGGTTCAAGAGATCTTGGATCCTGAACATTTTTATCATGTGTCTGGAGCTACCAACCCGAGCGATTGTGTTTCTCGAGGTATGCTTCCATCTCAACTTTTGAACCATGATTTGTGGTGGAACGGACCCCTATGGATCCGCAACGCACCTGAGGAATGGCCGATCAAGCCGTTTTCTCCCGCCAACTGCGCTGAGTTGCCTGAGCATAAAGCTAAAGTCATGACAGCTACAACTCACGCAGAACCACCATTGCTATGCTCGTTGGCGCAACGTATCTCCTCGTGGGAGAAGTTGCTGCGTATCATAACATATGTCTTAAAATTCGCGCGACCGACATCCAATGTCAAGCCTCGTTCGGTAGCAGGGATCGCAGCTGCAGAGAAAGCGCTTCTTCTCGCAGTGCAATCTGTCCACTTCTCCGAAGACATAAAGTTAATCAAGGCTGGGAAATTGCCTTCAAAGAAGCTGACGAGTCTCACAGTCTTCCTAGACCCAGATGGAATATTGCGTATTGGTGGGAGACTTTCTGCTTCTATGCTCCCCTTTGAAGCCAAGCACCCGGTTCTTCTCCCAAAACGCGACTGTGTGGTTGGTTTAATCATACAACACTATCATGTTATGAATTGTCACACTGGTCCCGGACTTCTCATGTCCATTATAAGACAACGCTACTGGATATTAGACGCCAGAACTGTGATCAGATCCAAGTTGCGCATGTGCAACACTTGTTTTAGGACTAATCCCAAGCATCCGATTCCTATCATGGCTGATCTTCCTTCATGTCGTGTTTTACAAGCCAAACCATTCAGTCATACTGGGCTTGATTTTGCTGGACCGATACGCGTAACTCTTTCGCGCCGCAGAGGTCAACATGCGCAGAAGGCGTATATTCTCCTCTTCGTATGTATGAGCACGAAGTGCCTACATATCGAATTGACCAGTAGTTTGACTGCTGACAATTTCTTAGGAGCTTTTAAACGCTTCCTTTCTCGACGGGGTCCGGTTTCGTGTCTCTATTCAGATAACGGCACCACTTTCGTGGGTGCGAAAGCTCAATTGGACGAGCTTTATAGCTTCTTGTTGAGCTCCAGTTTCAAGACTGCTATGTCTAATGAACTGCTGTCTAGACGCATCGAGTGGAAGATGATTCCCCCACGAGCTCCAAACTTTGGTGGACTGTGGGAAGGAAATATAAAGAGCATGAAGACACACCTCTATAGGGTCACAGGAGGTCAGTTGCTTTCCTTTGAAGAACTTCAAACAGTTCTCACGCAGATAGAGTCGATTCTGAACTCACGCCCTCTTTGTGTAATGTCTTCAGACCCTTATCCTGAAGCATTGACGCCCGCTCATTTCCTGATGTCTACGCCGTTACAATACTTACCCGCTGCTGATCTGTCAGAGCAACGCATCAGTCTGCTAGATCGAAAGAACTTACTAGATAGTATGGTTCAGTCCTTTTGGAAGAAGTGGCATTTAGAGTATCTGCATACGCTGCAAGTTAGGCAGAAATGGGCTACCCCGGACAAACCGGTAGAGATCGGAACAGTCGTTCTCGTAGAGCAAGAAAACTCGGCTCCGCTGAACTGGCCGTTGGGAATAATTACAGAGGTCTTTAGGGGCAAAGACAATGTCATACGAGTAGCTGTTGTCAAAACTCGTACGGGTTCTTACAAACGCGCTGTTACTAAGCTCTACCCTATACCAACGCAATAATTCCAATTTTATACATGATTTTTAGTTTAAGTTAGTAGCTAGAATATAGTTTAATTTGTATAACTCATATAACGCTTTCGTAAAAATCGCTATTTGTTCTGGTAAACCGTAGAGTTACGTGTCGTTTTGAAAGATCTTCCGATCTTCCAAGGCGGGGTGCCATGGTGAAGCGACAACGCTCACATTTAATTTAAGTTGAATTTCACACACCTATTCCTTTTTAATAGCAAGTTATCTTGTTTTCTCGCTTTGCTACAGTTACGTAAGAGTATACTTCTTGATGTCTGTAACATTTTCAAACGAACGCGGTTTACGGGAGGCCTCTTGCCAATAAGCTACATTGGCCGTTGAAGGTCCAATGAACGCTGCTCACGTGACCGTCACACGGTGACGGGCTTTTTTCTTCGACTACCGTGCATCAGCTTGATTATTTTTTTTGGTGATCTACGTCTCTCTCGCTGGCACACTCTCGCTTGTGAACCGAAAAGCACGCGCTCCAACTTCTTACAAGAAAAACTATTACAAGACTGTTATATATGCTGTTTAGTGATATTGTTCCGCATCCTGGATTGATATTCAGTTGTTTGTGACTTTGTGAATAAACGCCAACGACTTCAACCACGGTTAGGGAGTGCTTCTACGGGCCGGATTTGTCCAGTGTGCTGAAAGGTAAGTGGCCATCTCTGTATCCGTTAAGTTGAATTTGTTGACAGACATCAAAGTTCCTTCATCACCAGTCCGCCTAAACTAATCTTTATAATAAACTTTAAATTATCGCATCATATTCACGTACCCCCCATGGTACCGCCATTTGGATGGACTATTTACACGTCCCTCCAATTGTCATAAATTGCAATCTGACTTAGACTCTTTAAGTAGATACTGCACTGACAATCAGTTGTTTCTTAACACAGATAAATGTCAGGTGATAACTTACACAAGAAAATCTGCCCCTATTTCATTTTATTATAAACTAAATGACATGGTTTTAAATAGATTGGACAGTATTCGTGATTTGGGTATATTAATGGACAGTAAGCTCTCATTTAAATTACATTTTGACTCAATTGTCAAGAAGTCCTTTCGTAATTTAGGTTTCATCAACAGAATAACCAAACCATTTAAAAAACCTATTACTTTCAAAATTCTCTACTTCAGCTTTGTTCGGTCTATCTTGGACTTCGGCTGTGTTGTCTGGAATCCTCACTATAAACAAGACATAGATAGAATTGAAAGAGTTCAAAGAAAGTTTATGAAAATACTAAACTACCGTAGTAACAATACCAGTGAGCCATACAGTGAATCATTGAAAAGTCACAAATTACTGTCGTTACAAAACCGGCGTAAGCAAATCGACATAGTCTTTCTTTTCAAATTGTTAAATTCGTACATAGACTCTCCAGATCTTTTATCTAAAATAAACTTTATTACCAAAACTCGCTTGCCCGCACGTTCCTCGCGTTCTATAAAGATGTTTGTGCCACCTCGATCCAGAAAAAATTACACTAGGAATAATACCTCAACCGCTGCCATACTTTGTATAATACCGAATTTTCAAACATAGACTTATTTTGTAATTCTCTAAATAGCCTTACGTCAAAACTCTTTACACAATTAATATAATAAGCTCTGTCAAAATTTTCTACGTGTCTGTGTGTGTGTGTGTGTGTGTGTGTGTGTGTGTGTGTGTGTGTGTGTGTGTGTGTGTAAGGGAGGGTATGTGTGTGTGTGTGTACGTACGTACAAGATTAAATGTATTTTGAGTTATGTTTGGGCGCTCATTGTCTATTAATGTTATAAATTTTTAGTATTAGTATTTTTTTTGTAATGACTGTTACGTGCCAAAATAAAATAAAAAATAAAAAAAAAAAAAAGAACCAAAGTCATCGACATAGCTCTAAGAATTAGCAAGTTGAAGTGGCAGTGAGCCGGCCATATCTGGCGAAGAACCGACCACCGCTGGGGTAAACATGTTCTTGAGTGGTAAACGTAGTGTAGGACGCCATCCGGCCAGGTGGGATGATGACCTGCGAAAGACTGCAGGCAGATGCTGTGCGTCAAGCTAAGGACAGGGCGCTATGGCGTTCATTAGGGTAGGCCTATGACCAGCAATGGACTAAAATAGGCCCATGATGATGATGATGAACATTGTAATAAAGTATTAGTTATTGCATTATTGTTTACTGAAAAATCAAGTTCCTGAAGGATTCATGAAAAGTTATTTAGAGAGCTTCGATCAACAATACACTAGATAACCGGTCAGGGTGTCAAAAACGGCCGAGCGAATAACGCCTCACATTCAAAGTGGGGTCTTATTTCTATTTAGTTCGCTGTTGACTGCGCCAACATGATAACGTACCACAATGCATCAGTGTGTATTCAAAAACTGTAAAAATAACTATCGAAATTAAAATATATCGGAAGGAATATCATACTTTCGGTAAGTAAATGCTTTTTCATAACATAAATAATAAAATACCTAACTGTTTTTATGAAATAACAATCTTTAATTTTTAAAACCAACCCACGCGCCCTCATTTGCTAATGTTTGGCCAACGTATAGTTGCTCTGGGACAGTGAATCTATGGAGTAGTTTAAAAAAAATTATAGATAGGTACTTCTCAATTATATTTTCTATTTCTAGATTTCCTGGCGACCCATTTCAATGTGCAAAATGGATTTCCATAGTAGCGGAAGAGAGACAGGAGGATTTTTTTAGACCTAAAAAAATTCTGTAATTTGCTCAATACATTTCAAAAAATCCGATATTATGGGGAATGCACAAAGACGTCGATTGAGGAAAACGGCTATCCCCAAATTTAATAATTTAAATTTGAATTTGAATTTGGTTTATTGTTCTTTATATGAAAACCACCTCAAATAACGTATATTGTTACATAAATAAAACAATTTGATTGTGATTATATTGTTGTTTACATTACAATTTCTCATCAGGATTCTTTCATTTAAGCATGTTTTCCAACTATGCTCAAGGTAGGTATAGTTCAATATCAGTTAATTTGTACTGAATCTACTATTACATAAATGTATGCAAAGTATAATAAATTGCTTTTTGTATACACTTTTGCAGTCAAATGCATAAGCCATAAAATAAAATAAACCTAATTCCTTATTAAAAATAACTTCCTTAAAACAAAAAATAAATTACTAAGTGAGACTCCATAATACTCTGTTCGGAGCAAGTAAAGTCAATAATGCAAAAATTCGAAATGAAGTAAGTAACATTTCGTGTCTGCCATTTGCTGTTTTATTTTTATGTAATAAGGTCGAATTTGGATGTAAAGGGTCTTTGTATATGTTTTTAAATACACAAGTGTTTATTTAAATTTCTTATCTCTTTCTGTCGTTTTCGACGTAAGATCGTAAGTGAATGTCTTAATAATCAAAACTGTGCTTTATTCCTTGCAAAAAAAGTATAAATTAGGTTGAAATTATCAAAACTTAGGATAGTTTTTCTCCATTTATAGTAAAGTCAGCCAGTGCCATATTTGAGATTTGTTTTAGTTCGTGAGGCGTTATCTAGTGTATTGTTGATCGAAGTTAGAGAGTTATAGATCTCGATTCACTGATTCCGAATAAATATATAACTTAAAATCGACCAAAATCGAGTTATTGTACTTATCGTTAGCGCGGCAGCATGCAGGTTTGGGTCGTGAAAAGAATGTATCAGCGGCCTAACTTTCCGTGCATATCGTAAGAACCTACTAAGGGACAAGGGTTCCAAAATGCTCGCACATAAGGCGAGCGGCTAGCAACTTATCACTGATGTTATTTAGTCCACTTCGAAGCCCTACTTCGATTATGCTAAATGTGACGCCGAGGTCACTTTACTCAAAATTGGTGATTTAAATGTCTACCTCGTTCTACCGCGAAAATGTCAGAATCCGGCCACTGCGTTTTAAAATAGCAGAATCGAGAACCTGGTCTTAGGGCAGAGGCGAATGTTCGCGCTGGAGATTGGAAAATTCTCTCCCTATCATACAAGGTCATTTTTTACACAAAATTATCCCGGGTGAAAGTGCTACTGGGAGGAGGGAAATTTTTATGTTTTAGGCCTCTTCCTCACCGGCTCGGTATGGTATCGCCTCTGCACCGAATCTGTACAGATTGTGTACAGATTCGGTGTTCCTGACCGGGTCTGGGTACCGAAACGATACCATACCGAGCCGGTGAAGAAGAGGCCTTACACTGACATCCAACCGTTAGGTTATATGAAAGGTGCCAGAAGAACTTGCGTATATAAACCAACTCGCACGAGGGACCATCTGCATCAGGTCATAACGCCAGATCAGGACGCGTCGAAACGCATTTTTCATCCGGAACTCGTAAGACTAGTGTCTCAAGAGAGCTGCCCCGTGAACACATATAGTCCACTTATTATATTCCAGATAGATGACCGGAGCTATCAAGCGGGCACACATCTCGTTGTACGAAAAGTACAACTTACAGTTTCCAATGCTCGTGTTGTCGACTCTAAAGTCGAGTACCAAATTCCTATTTAGTAGCGGAGATGTAAGTGCACTCACATCCCAGCACTTATCTGGGACATTAAAAGACAAGAAAGTAAAATATGTATGTATGAGTCCGACCTGGTCTTCAGCGGAGGCGAAGGACTCAGCGCTGGAGTGGTGGTCGCGGCGCGTGTGCGAGGAGGCGGTGTGCGTGGACAGTAGCCGCGACCGTGCGCCTTCCGCCACGCCGCCCGCGCCGCCGCCGCCGCTCTCCGACCGGAACAGCACCGACCGCTGGTCCAGGAACAGCAGCTCGCACCGTTCCTGGACCAGCAGTGAATTGATAACCCATACTTATTATCTAGTTTGATTGTGTGCTTTCTAAAAAATCGGCCTTCGGATATCTAAGGACCAATAAGTATTCGTCCATCGATGACTCGAGATCGTCTTATAAAAACCATTTGACAACCATTCCATGCCACACCCTTCGAGAACGCGTTGGAAAGTGACAATGTAGCCGTCGTCATTGTGTCTACCCTAGTGGTTTCAACATCGACACCTTTCAACCATGTACCTGCTCGCAATACCGTATAATGACCATCACACCTCTGGTCTCAGACCCAGGGTGCGGGGTTAATTCCCATCGAAGGGTACATATTGTTGAACACGGTATGGTTCATCGGTTGGCGTTAAGGATTCCTTTAAGTGCGCCTGGCAAGAGTAGCTATATCAACTATCTTAACTAAGTCTGTTAGCATAGCAACAATTCCAGCAGCATTGAAGTAGGTACATGAGTACCTCAGTAGGGTTTACGGTGATATAACTTTTACCTTGTACCTTATCATCAACTACCATCAGGTGTGATGAAGTTAACCCGTTAAGCGCTTAGACAATATGAAAAATGACCTGTAATAGGTATGCATTCTGCAGCAGCTCTTGTATCTCGCGACAGAACTCGGCTTCTTCGGGCGAGGTGAGCGCGAGCGCGCCCGATACGCCGCCGCGCGCACCCATCGAGAACGCGGCCAGCGCGTCTTCCCAGTAGTTGATGCTCGTCTCCAGCGCCTCCATACCTGTGGAAGGGCATTTCAAGCTCAATAAAAAGGTTTCTACTCATAATCTCTAGTCCAAGCGCAGTGTTTTACCATTCGATCACGCAAGCGAAACAATTTTTTTAATGTAACAAGACTATAAGACGGTAAACGAGCAGGATGGAAAGTGGAAGCCCGTTCCACATCCTACAGGTCCGCGGTAGTGACGAGAATATCGTCGAATGGTGAATTAAAGTCGCACACAGCAACTGAGTGCAAAATACGATTACCGAGTTTAACTCACTGCTTGAATTGAATTACCATAAACCAGAATTTGTATTTCTTGGAGAGTATGCTGTTTGCCTTACGCGGCATTTTCAGCGTCACCTGACTTTTTTTTGACGGCGTGTGTGAAACGAAACACTATCAGAGTGCCTAGTGTGAGTTTTGTTTACTGTCCGTATTCATTCGATTACGTTTACGAAAACGAACATTAGTATGGCATTGAAGCAGCACCTCCTGGCGACATACGAGGAGAGTTACAATTTTGTCATACAGATTGTCGTTTTCGTTAAACTGATCGAATGGCGAATGAAACTCGCACTAGGCACCCTGGGGCTTTTTAATAGAGGGAATGGCATCCCGCACTAATGCGTGTCCCCGTTCATTACTAGATTCTCGGGAGCGAAACAAACCGAGAGCGCCTCTTAAGGCTAAGACATCGGCTCGGGTTGACCGGCCCCCCAACCGCGTAACACTCTCGCTTTCGATCGCTTTGTAGGCGAAGCCCTCGCCTCGCTTTCTAATATAATATCGAATAATATCGAAAGCTATAGCCTATAGCTTTCGATATTGCTTTCATATTGCTTTCGAAATGACAAGATGACGCCTCCTCCTCGCCTCGCCTTCAAAGCGATTGAAAGCGAGAGTGTTAGGCGGTCGACCCCCGGGTCGTGGAACTAGAATTTATATGCCATCGAAGCAGTTACAAGTCGGTTAAACAAGTTTGTCACATAGGTGTCGCTGCGCTGCTTCGATCTCATACTGTGGTTAAACTCTTTCGAAAAGTAAAAGAATTGAGGCAATTGCTTTTTTTCTAGCTCTAGTGCTCTAACATAAATAACAAAATATGACTATTATACAAGATATTATATGTTCTTTTCAATTTTATTTATATGATTGTGATTTTAAATTGATTGTTTTTAATTTCTTGGTAATTTTATTGTTTATTGTTTCTTGAATCATTCTATTTTTTTTCGTGGTATTGCCTAACGTGTTGACATGCCCGTGAAGTAACAGTATACCCCCGTTACTGGTTTGTTTTATTGTGTTTTTTTTGTAACTCTATTATGTGTGACAAATAAATAAATAATATAATTTACTAATTACTGATACTTTACTGATATTTTTATTATTTTGAATTTTTGCATTCACAATGTCTCGTTTCGGTAGCTCAGCGGTCAGAGCTGGTTATCCAAAGGTCGTGGGTTCTCCCACTCGAGCTTCCAGGTACATACTGGATTATTTTTCCTAGTAAAATAATTTATACTCTACTGAAATATAATGTTTATATTAACATTCGATTTATCCAAAAATTATGTTACTTTCATCTATATACATACCTATAATATGTCATCTACATACCTATAATGACTTGTCCTGAGTAACAGTATTAAGAGAACTAAAATAGGATGGGATGGAATTTTGCATGGCTGAAACTACGATTCTTGAAAAACTCAGAAGATATTATTTCGTTTAAGAGCGTTTACGCCGCACACTAGCGCCGTCAATGAAAAAAAAACATATCTAGTAATTAGAGAAAAAAAATCAAATTATGCTCAACAAACTATTTGAATGAAGTAATTTAGCATTTTTACGTCACCTTATGAACATCTGACATGTTATGGTTTAGTTAAATACGGCGTTATAGTTAAAAGTGGACACGAAATATCGATATCTTGGTGCAGCCCTAGTGTATAACGAAAATTATTTCTTTACACAAAATATTCGTAAATTCTGCATTATGTGTATTCGATCTTTGCTTCTTACATATATAAATGTTTATAGAAGAGAATTATCACACTTAGTGCTTAAAATTCGAAGCGCATTGGCAAAAATAAATCCTAGGTTAGGGGGTGTTGATTTGGAATAATTTACCTGTGAAATGAACATGTTTAGGGGTTATGTCGCTGTGTTATACAACAATGAATAATGAACATGTCATCATGTTTCTGAAGCACTATTTCTCAAAAATATCCACGATTTCACATAAAATCAGAAAAAATCACAGAGCTCAAATTCTCAGCGTGCGGATAAGTGCTGACGAACTGTCAAACAGTTGCCAAAAACAGTTCTGTTGTGTCGCATCACGCATCTCTTTTATCACATACTGTTGCTGCTGGTGACATCTCGCTCGCTCAGCCCTTTGTTGCTCTATTCCGTTGGTATATTAACTTTATGATTTGAGGCGAGAAATTTTTGTACTTCAATGAGCTGATTCCTAGCACCTACATAATTGGTACCGCAGTCTGAGCGGATGAGAACCGGGGCACCACGACGTGCGATAAAACGTTGCAATGCCACAAGAAAAGCTTCCGTGGTAAGAGCAGAGACGACCTCCAAATGAACGGCCTTCGTTGAGAGGCAAACGAATATACAAAAATAAGCTTTTAGAAGTTTAGCGTTACGAAGAGTACTAGATTTAACGAAAAATGGGCCGGCAAAGTTGGTTGAGACTTGACTAAATACGGGCTGAGGCGTGACTATCGGCTGGCAAGTCGGCCATGAGTCGGCTTGCGGTTGAGCCCGGCATCGAAAGCACCTAATGCATTTAAATACTAAGTATGTGCCTTTCAAATAAACAAAGAATAAGGTCCGAATAGTTATTCCGTGTTTTGTCTCTTGTACTCTAATTTGAAATGACGTTTACATGACAGGAACAAAACACGGAATAACTATTCGGAGCTTATTCTTTGTTTATTTGTAAGGCACTATGTGTCTAATAATACGGCGCGCGGACAATGTCAAAAATTGTTGGCGTAGAATAGCGTGTAAAGTGTCGGCGCCTGGATGGCAGTGTATTTTGTGGTAGTGGTCGACGATGAGGTACACAAGTGGGCTAGAGCTGGGAAGTATGAGCGGATGCTGAGCGTCATATCTGATAGACGCATGGGAAAGGCGTCCACCAACTCTCAGGAGCTTATCTTTTATGAAAGGTGAAAACCGCTGTAGTCTGACGGAACAAGTTTTGTTAGTTTGGAGGCGATGAATATCCTCTGCAAACTCATTGTGCTGAACACTGCGTATCCAATAAAGTAGGGCCTCCCTCCGTTCACTGACGGACAAGGGGCCTGAGCGCCGTGAATCTGGGTTGTGTGTACAATTATAAATATATTTATATATAATATAATATAATTATATAGTTATACTAAATTGACATCACACCTTA
This sequence comes from Eudonia mercurella, assembly GCA_963082485.1. NCBI lineage: Eukaryota > Metazoa > Arthropoda > Insecta > Lepidoptera > Crambidae > Eudonia > Eudonia mercurella. Next base: position 16,918,110 of record OY720024.1, read on the forward strand.
CAGTGCTCGCAGTGTATATCGGAACATACTCTTAGACACAAATACTGAACTTACTTTTAATAAATTCTTATTTTATAAAAAGTTTGGTACTGAATAAATAAGTACTATTACATACGGTATATCGAAAATATCGTTATTTTTGATCGATATATCGCGATAAGTATATCATATTGGAGAAAATATCGATATAATTTTTTTATGAACATCGCTATTTGACACAAGGAATCTTTATCATGATCATCAAAATGGAACAGGCAAGCGCAGCAATGTAAAACGATATTGTGATGTCGATTTCCTTTGCTTTGGTTAGATGAAAAATCTAAGAAATAGGAACACAGCTTAGTGTTCCTATGTCACTCACCCATATTTACATTTGTATCTATATAATATTAAAACCGAAATCAATAAATAATATAAAAGAAACTTCTTGTTTCATGAAATATAAAGTACAAATAAAATATTAATATAAAAACTATTAAAATATTTTATTACTTGCCATTGCCACACAATGGCTAAATAATGACAGCACTCAGCAGCGTACCATAGACTATGTAAATTAAGTCAGTAGAATAGTATAGCTATTACACACTAGATGGCGTGCATTTAGAAGTTAAAAACAAGGAAACGATCATAGATGGCAGTAGTAAGTTTTGGTAAATGAAAATAAAAAAACAACATTGTAGTATCAGTACAGCGATTTGCGCAAAATTAAAATAGGTATTACAAAAACAAAAATCCAACTACAAAAAATTATCCAACCCGACTACAACACCTGAACCAGCACCCCGCATGTCATGGGGTGCGGGTTCGAATATTTATTTATTTATTTATTCTTTATTGCACAATAAAATAAAATAAAGTACAAAAGGCGGACTTAATGCCAAATGGCATTCTCTACCAGTCGACCGCTCGTGAAATTTTTTCAATACTGTCTATTTTCAAATTTAATCTGATTTGATTATCTGCAAACAGGGGGTCGACCGCCTAACACTCTCGCTTTCGATCGCTTTGAAGGCGAGGCGAGGAGGAGGCGTCATCTTGTCATTTCGAAAGCAATATGAAAGCAATATCGAAAGCTATAGGCTATAGCTTTCGATATTATTCGATATTATATTTCGATATTATATTAGAAAGCGAGGCGAGGGCTTCGCCTACAAAGCGATCGAAAGCGAGAGTGTTACGCGGTTGGGGGGCAGAGCATAATCAAATGACTTATGGCTGTAAGCAAGTAATTTCACTAGTCACCTAGCGGAAACAATAGTTACATGTACAGTCACGAGCAATAACATGTATACACTTTTGATAGAGTAACATCGTTAACATGTTATTGCACATGGGACAGTGGTATGAAATATTACATTCAATTAGCATATAAACATGTTTTTGTTGTATATTTATATTTTATTATATTCTATTGAGTGAAAAATCGTTTTTAAAATTATAAGGCAATCTGTGAATAGTACTCGTAGTAGGTACCATTATTATGTATGTATAACCAAGTAGGTATAGTACCAACTTTGCTTACTGAGCTTTACAAACACAGATTAAATGGTGTTTTATTATGTAATTAACAATTACTCCATCGGCTTAATTAGTCCAACTGATTCCAATAATATTCATAATGAAGAAGGTTTTTAGGTTAAGTGTTAATTTGAATAATGGTTTATTATTGTCGAGGCGACTAATGACGAGCTTCACATGCAAATCGCCCCATGACCGCGCTTGCGTATCGCCCGGGTGTCGGCTTACGGCTGGCTGCTACGGTAATTAATTTACCAGAATTTCAACTTATCCATTTTTATTGGTAGCCACTTACCTATGCAGGCCTAATCAGTAATCACGGAAACAATATCGTGAGCGAAGGCGATTAAAAGACCCACCACCACGAGCGGTGTAATTGAAAGCTCGACACGATTTATGAAATCCTTTTTAATTTCTTACGTGTTCATTTATTAAATAATGTTTTATAGCTCCATAAAACATTATTGAGTAAGGGAAGTGTAAGGGAGCTCAACGTGCTACATCACCACCGCAACCATCCCAATCGCGTTATCGTCATCTTGAGGAATAAGTCTAGCTATAAGCTGCCTATAAGCCTTCCTATATGGGGACGAGCTGAGATATTTTAGTTAGGTGACCCATCTGGTGTTCGGGTCATCTGGTGTCCGGATCCGGGTCAAGTATGAGTATTATATTCGTAGTTAAGATTGCAACTAGCGTTACCAGGTGTCACGATTTACGCGGGACGTCCCGATTTTCAGGGGTCTAGTGACAGGTCCCGATTTACCCTTGATTAGGGACACCAAATGTCCCGATTTTTACTAACCTGCTAAGTGTGTACTTAGATCGATAATTTTGCAGCAAAAATGTATTCCCTCTCCCGCGGGCGGCGGGAGAGCGTAAATTGTATAACACAAATAAAAAATAACAGTAAAATACTTGCCAATGATTCGAGATATTATAAATTAGGTAAAATGGTTATCATTCGATATAATAAATCAAAACAAATATGTATAACTTTTGTTATATGTAAGTTCTAGTTTCATTGTTTTCGCTTCGTAAATAAATGACGAAAATTAATTAATTAATTCACAAAAACTTGCATTGTCCGGATTTGAAATCCCAAATCCCGATTATTTTTAGCTTTCGTCCCGAAATTTGACACACTGGACCTGGCAACACTAATTGCAACCCGAACGGTCAAACCGTTGGCGTTGAAGCTTTTCTCGTAGTACCAACTCGTGTATGTATTAAAATCTCCTACCTATATTGTTGTGAAAATAATACCGAAAGATTTAACCAATTCCATAAATGCGAGTAACTATTTCCGCTGAAGTATTTTGAGCAATGACAAAAACTGATGTACCGTTCCGTCGCAACTACTACAGTGAAAAGCTTTTTGTCACTTAATTTATTACTTATCTAAATAACTTTTTTGCGTCGGGGCTGTACTCAGCATTTCAATTACGTGACAGGCTGAAGGACATTCGTCCATGTTGGGTCACGCTAAAGTCTAAAATCGCATTGGCTTAGCAGCAAAACGTTTTTGTTACACGCGCGGATTTTCCGCGGTCACGAACGCTTGCGAATTGGAAACCGGTCCCGGCAACGTCACCCGTGTTCAAATTTGAACCATTAACTGTGAGAGTCCGGAGGATGTGCTTTTGTGCTTCGACTTTTGGAATACCATTGTAGGGGTCAAACATTTGTTAATTTTACAACGCATGTTTATAAACATAATTATCACGTCTGTGCCAATTACAAAATCAAAAAATAAATATATATATTTTTTTAAATCTTCAGACTGAGCTTTAACCAATATACTCTTTCGTCGTGAAAACGTGAAAATTTAAGCCATGGCATTGTAAACTTGACGGAAGAAACCTTGCATCGAGAACTACAGCAAGAAAATTACAATACGACTATCACACACACACTTTTATAGAGAAATAAATTTATTCTTATTCTTACTTATTCATACACAGTACACACTATAATACACATGCACTCTAAAATCGGACCAAAAGGGACCGTACTCGTCGGCAAAGAATACGAGGACCTAGTTCAAACTAGCGCTGTGGCTAATTGGCTATACCACGTAAAGACCTGTTTTTTCCTGTCTAAGTATGTACCACCTTAGGCCACATCCCGCTCACCAACAGGCACGGCGTATCCGTTGTCTTAGGCGCCTCTAGTTACCCGAGTCAAAAGCTCTAATAAGAGAGAGGTTAGAATCTAATAATACGGTATGATAAAACTAGTTTCACTTAAAAACCTTTCGAAGTTTTTCGGTCGCCAGTGTTAGAAGAATCACCAAATTTACTGCTGCCTTTACCACGATTAAAGCTTTACAATCACTTTTAAAATAGATGATCAATATCAAGTTCTTTAAAAAAGAAATGATTCAAACTTATGCACGACTCCAGCTATTTTTTAAAATCTATTTATTCATTTATTTATAGCTCACATTCTTCTCTCAAACGACAAGTCTTTACAAAATGTGGTAAAGCAAAAGAAGCAGCTATTACTAAAGTTGACTTAGCGGATTGCCGCTGTGGTAGCATTCGAAATCCTGGATCATGTTCTTGATGTTCGATTTTCCTGTCGCTGTTTACAAAAGTCTAGTACTTTCTTATTATCATATTTTGTTAACAGCGATAGGAAAAACGATAGGATAATAAGAAAATAAATAAGTCACTATACTTATTATATATTTTCGTTGTACCTATTGAAAGTTTCATTGGAATTTCTTTATTCATTTGAATGAAACTTCATCTCTCTCCAAAGTTTTTAGTAATGTTTCTCTTTAGTTTTTCGATGTTTGTATCTAAGACATACCTTTACTGATCGTGCTACTACAATTAGGTATACCAAACTATTCGACCAAAAGAATTTGGTCGGTTGAAAATGTAATTAAGTTCCGTTTCCAATGGCACCAGAGACGAGTCACCTCAACATTATATTTACTCAAAAAAAATATAGGTACCACAAACAAAGGTGACCCTTTTGTAAGAACCGCTTCCACAGAGAGTCCTGGGGTTGATTCCCAGCGGGGGACAAGTATTGTACTCGATTTGTTAGCAGAGCTTGGTCTAAGTCCGCTTTGTTAGCCACGTAGGTACGAGTAACACTCAAATTCAAATGATTTCCAAAAATATTTAATATTTGTTCTAATGTTGGATGGATGTCATCTCGCATGACGGCATATTACATGTGGATGTAGGATGATGTAGGAGGATTATTCTAATAAATATAATCATCCTTTTAATAATATATATTTATTTAAAGGAGGAAATAAGTTTCATTTGAGAGTTAATTTAAAAAGGTTAAATAAACGAAATTCATTTCATTATAATTCCGGAGAAGAGTGTGTACTAGGCATTCGACAACCAAATGATCTCAAATATAATATCTAATAAAAATTTTGAATGAATGAATTTATAATGACTTGTCCTGACTGACTGATTCATCATCGCCGAGCCTAAACCGCTGAAGCTTATTAGATAAAATTTGGACTGTAGGTTAATTGAGTGACGTAACTGAAATCACACCCTAGGGGGTCAAATAGGGGGTGAAAGTTTGTATGAAAGTCCGTCAGTTATGAAGTAAAATACATGAAAATTGGTATTCTGTTTATTTTCCTTTAATTCCTTTAAAGGAGTAAAATAGGGAAGAAGTTTATTTTTGGGGAAATCTTTATTTTTAAAGTAATAACTATAATCTATAGATTCTTCAATAAAAATAAAGAATGACGTGTTTTAGCATTTTTTGAAAAACTTTCCCTAGAGGGGTAAAATAAGGATGGAAAGTTTGTATGGAAATCTGTCATTCCTTAAATTTCAGTATTTGACCTGGTTAGAAATTATGAAATGTTTTAGGATTTTTGGAAAATGATCCATAAGCAGGGGATGGCAATATGTACAGGAGGTTTCAAAACGGACCAAAATTAATTATACAGATGAATCTTTATTACGTTGTTTTGTGTTAGACACTTTTTACTAATTCTAGCTCGCATGGATGGGCTTTTTAATGATAAAAAATGAAAATATTAATGTTGAAATGACGTGGCATGTTTAGTTGTCTAAACCTTAATATTTATACCCTTATGGTATTTACCTTTAATAAGTTTTTCTTTTATTACGAATAAACATAAGTCGTGTAGCCCACGTGAGCAAACCGCGAAAATAAGCTAGTTTCATACATAAGATTGAAAGTAAAATGTGAATTTTACTGGACAGGTAGGTATCAAGATCAAGAGTACTCAACTCAGTGACAACCCACCAAGAAAAAGTAAAAACAGAGTTGCTTCTAATTACATAGCCATCAAACACCTACCTAAGCTGAACAAAAGCGTTATCACAATGTCCAAATCGCGGGCAGACGCCGCGCGGCGGACGCAAGGTTGTAGGTGTAGGAAACAGTTGAAACTAATAACGAGACGGCTCCCTTGGGCGATTCCGTGGAGGGAAGCGTCCGCTGCGACACACCGCCCGCCGACCAAACCAACCCGCCATCCACGCCGCTCGCGCGCCACGCTCGCGCCAGTTCACCGTAGACTCCGCACTGCGGCGGTACTCTTTCAGTCGCCAGACTCGATTAATCATTTACCACATCGGTATCGCCACTACTGTCGTCGATTATCGTGAATTCTCGATCTGAAATTTCGGATGCTGACAATATAGTGCTCTGCCGGAACCAGTTTCAGTGTGTGTGCACGTTGGAAAAACCCGCGATTTTTGTGTTTTTCATTCGCGACGCTCTCTGATCGCTCTTATCGACTCGATATTGAATCCTTTTGAGCAGGTAAGAACGACACCTGAGTCGGTAAACAAATTTTAAATTCTATTCCGATATTGTTCAAGTTTAACGGACATGTTTTGTTTGGTGCTATATCTATTATGATTTTGAGGCACGCAGGGGTGTTTAGTTTTGCAGAAGTCTTCTTGTCACGTTCGTTTGTTTTAATTTGAATGCATTGTTCATTATTTTCTTCTCAAATAAATGTTCGACGTTCGAACTACCTTAAACTTCTAATTATCCTGTAAGTCGTTATACAAAATAAAACGTAAAATATCAACATATAATCGAAATGTTTTACAAGTTACATGTAAGTACTTTAAGATGACATTGTGCAATTAATCATTACTGACAAGCTAATAAATTACTTCACCCAACATGTCACCGATAGAATAATCCACCTCGGTATAAATTAAGTAAATGCTGATTCTTCTATCCTTGGATAAAATTTATTCACTTGGTAAATTAAATGAAAACACGGAAAATTGAAATACACAACTTGAAAAGCGCTGCACATAAAATGATATCAGACAAATAAGTTTTATCTGAGGATTGAAATATCGGACTATAGTAGAAATATGTTATAAAACCATGTAATTAGCTATTAATAAATCAAGTGCAGTCTAAGTGTGATACAAAATATTGTACTTAATCATATCAGTCAAGACACAGGAACTGCTACATCATACCAGAAGAACTCTTAACGCGTTTCTTGTAAACCGGTCCGTTTGAAGCCCGATGTTCGAGGGGTCTTATGCAACACATAAATACCTAGACTGATCTTTAAAACACGACCGCACAATTACTAAGAGTGAACAGAATATTAATAAATACCGTACCCAACGATGAAGTCATGCAAATACTAATAAATAAGACTCTTTATGCAACCTATGAGGTAATATAAATGGCGTTCCATGTTATGTACAGTGACTACGAGTAACATAATATTAATTAGACACGGAAGATTAGTCTCAAACGTAAGCGGTTAACTAAATTATAAATAACGATTATGATGCTATACTCGAACATTGCTTACACATTATTTAATTAGGTACTTCTTCTGAGTTTCTGACAAAATAAATTAAGCCTACATTCCACCTACAAGCCCAAATTAATAGAGGGTACATGATCTAGGAGCTCGATGGCGCAGTGGTTAACTCGTCCGGTCTGCGAGTGCTGAGGTTAAGCAACTTTGGCAAAGGCCGGTCATCGACTGGGTGACCAAAAATTTATCATCTCGAGCTCCTCCGTGCTTCGGAAGGCACGTAAAGCCGTTGGTCCCGGCTGCATTAGCAGTCGTTAACAACCACCAATCCGCACTGGGCCCGCGTGGTGGTTTATGGCCCGTTCTCCCTATCCATCCATAGGGAAGGCTCGTGCCCCAACAGTGGGGACATAAATGAGCTGATGATGATGATGATGATGATGACATGATCTAGAAAAAACCCTATTCTATCCAAAGATTGTGATTGCAATTTGTGAGGCATTCCTAAGAGTATAATTGGATTAGACAGCAGTAGTTCTTAAATAAAGTGGGTAAAGAAAGAGAAAGAGAGAAATGCAATTCTTCTTAATGTTTTTATTTGAGAAAAAAATCTGTAATGCATGTACTAGAAAACATTGTACCGGTATAAGTCTTATTGCCGTAATAAAAAAACTATGACCTCATAGCGACAGTGGTAGATAACAACGGAATATTACGGATTCCATTAATATTCAGTGTGCAGGAATCCGTGAAAACAGCTGCCCAAGTCGCTTAAAGTGGCGTTTTTGTTGTGGCCGCGCGTTGCAGACGGCAGCTGCACCTCCACGTGCCCTATCACAATCACAATGCGCGGAAGATATCAATAGCCGCCAAAATACATTGTGTTGACATATCCAACGTACTATTATGGAGTTTGCAGTTCAATAATCAAAAAGTGGCACCATGTTACTCTTGATATTTGCCAAAATTTGAATCAACAGATCAAGGATTAAGCCTGGCGAACGCATAAAGCTAAGCATTCACATCTAAACTACATTCTAAAGTCGATCAATATTTTATAGATCAACGCATCAAGGATTATGCCTTGCAAACGCATAAAACTAAGCATTAATATTTAAACTACATTCTAAAGACGATAAATGTCTATAGTTATGACATGACGAAAACCTACAAATTACTATGTAGTAAATGCTCGTAGTAACAACAATGCAATAGTAGAGGTTGAAGGTTAGGCGTAGAGCAACAGATTAGAGTAAAACCACAGAGCAAAGGATCTGTTAGTGAAACCAACCTCGTTGGTCAGCCAAGTCCGCCCGAGGCGGTCACACACACCGACCGTTTGGCGTCGTCCTATCGATTTGCACAGCGCAGTCGACGTCATCACACTGATTGTTCAGTAAAATGAGATACCGATTTGTCAGAGTTCACTTGCAAGGGTTCAATCGTCTCACTTTACGCTGTGCGTTTATAAATAGACGCGGACTTTAAAAGCCATGTAAATCATTTTTCGAATTGCTATTGAGCACTTTATCTCAACTCTTTCGTCTTGTTGCGAAAGAAACTCTATATTCTTTTTAGGATATGATCATGCGCTAGCTGGCGGGCTGCCTTTTATACTCGTAATACTGCAACAACACAATTTAGTTTGTTTGTTTTTGGAACAACACGTTCACGAATTTGTTACTGAAGTTCTAACTGCATTAACATATATCTTCAGATAAAGGGTAAAAAATCCACGTCAATATTAAATATTATGCTGATTCAAGAAGCTTAATGATTGACTCGCATCGAAGGCTAATCAGTAGGCACTACCGTAAGCCGGAGAGGAGTGCAGCAGCTAAATTGCTCGGCCTGACAGTTAGTTGCTCATTTCCGTCCGGCGACCAGCCTGCTACCAGCTTGTTACACGCCATGCTGAACCAAGCCGTAATTTACACAATAGTTCGTCTTAGAGTACACTGAACTCTGATATAATAGACTATAATTATCATTTTTTTGTTTCCTTTATCATTTGCGCTATTGTTACTCAGTGTAGCCAGGAATTTACAAATACCATGTCATGTCATCAAGATATATTATATTATATTATTTATATTATATCTCATTTGTGGCGAGCACTGATCAGAGCCCTAAACAATTAAAATTATATTGTGTCTGTATTCACAACAGACGACAGGTTTAATCATCATCATGTCAGAGGACTTAGGCCTTCCCACATAAGCAAGCATAGCGAGCATAGCACATCGGGAGATGGCTTGCTTGCCTTCTAAAACACGGTATAAGTTTACCAACTAAATTCAAGTTTTCTTAAAAATTCACAAAACTTAGTTCCCAATTTTATTAAATTTAGATGGGTTAGAAGAGAATAGCTCTATATTTAATTACGTCGTGCTGTTCAATTAAAAGCATTTCAAGTCGACATCAAAAGATCAACGTCGATTTACAGAAAATTTATTAGGCGGAAAATATTAATTTCACTCCAATCCAATCGTACCATGTTGCGCCATTCTCGCCCCCTGTTATGAAATTTACACGCGTATAAATCCAAGTACACCCCAACTCGGCTGGCCTACATAACGCGGAGACGTTTCGCGATAATATAAGTAGGCGCTATTTCGGCTGGAAAATTGTGCCTTTGGGCGGGACCGTCCCCGTAACATTATCAGTTAAATTAGTAATGAGGAAAAATGTGGGACGCGCATTAACTTAACATCTACAGTAGAAACTTACGAAAATTTAATATCTTTATTGTCTAGAAATATAATATCTCGCTTTTAGAAAAAAACGATTCTATTTTTCTGATTTAAAGAAAAAAAATCATCCCTAGTGTTGAAGAAATCTAATTTCGGAACTAAAAATGGAAAAAGTAAAATTGCGGCCTATGCTATAAGCTATTTTATGCTTCTTTAATTTGTAAATAGCTTGGTATTTTCAGCATTCTGCAAGTAAATAATCTTTACAAACCCGGCATCTGTTTGTATCACAAAATTTCCATATAAAATTTCAAAAGAACACATATTTTACGTGGGATTCAGTGAGATACGTTTCATGAAAACGCAATTTCATTAGTAATGTTATTCCGTAGCCGTGACCTCATCGTTAGGTCTAGGCAAATATTGTACACCCAATCTCCGTGGAATGGGGTCGCGTCGCTCGGCTCGATGAAAAACTGGGAAAGCTTTTTGCCATTTTGCCTTGCTCAGAACATCCGCGTGTCATAACATTGTGGTATCAGTGACACCACCATTATACCTTTTTATACTGCTGCATATTTTCAAACCTGCGTGAGAATAGTCGCATTATCTATCGGCAATTAGACAAGATTGAATTATGAATTGAAGTAGTAATAGTAAGTGGCGACTGGCGAGCTGACGTAACAATCGACGAGGTCACGACACTAACGAAGGGCTTAGGGCCTAGTCTGGTGGAAGTAGTTGATAAGGGGCTGCACGGAGGGCGATTTTCGTATTCGTATGCAGGCCGCACGGTACGCGCGCGCGATCGATACGCGCCCGTGCGACTACGACGCCACCCTCGCGAGCACAAGTCTGCTTTAACAAACACACTGTTGAACTTTATTAAATTCTTTGCCGAGACTTCGTACTCCATAACATTTCTTAAGAGTAACGGCACGTTTCCAGCAACTTTATCGTGTACTCGGCTTGGTTACCATGCTCAAAGTTCATGAGTTAATACACCGTTTGTGGCACGAGAGAGCTAGGAAAGGGTGTTATTTTCCGATCATTAAGCTATCTAGTTGGCGTGGTTACTATTCAAGTTTAAGACCCACAGATAAGGTCTAGCCGGCAATTATGTAAGAAAGGGGTAAACGTGAGGTTAGGCATATGCCTTTGCGGGTGGAGTATTATCAGAGAACAGGTAGAAATTTATTCACAATAATGATAATGATTAAACGAACATAGGAAACGGAAGCAATAATGAACAAACATATATAACAGAACGATTAATTGACTAACGTAACTCGTTATTGCGAATCGAATTACACTTTGGAGGATGACATCATCGTCGGCGACGGCCAACGCAGAGAGAAAAAAATGGCGACAGGAGTAACCGGGGCGACGACGACGCTAAGCACGCTCGGTTGGTGACCGCATGGCCATGATCTTGACGGAATTAAACATAATACGATGATCTTACGGAACCTCTACGTAATTATATAAGTAGAACAAGAAGATTAATGTGTACAATTGAACAGTCCTTGCAATAAATACTCGCATTAACTAACCAAAATACTTAGTAATTGCTCTTACTTTTCTTGGGAATAACAAATAAATAAAATAGCTAGTTCACTTCCTTATTATAACAAAACGTCTCCTGCATTCGTGTAATATTTGGTCAATGCAAAGATTTTGTCTTTACTAAAAAACACTTTTTCTTCGTAACGATACTTACTACACACTCACTACACCGAACCTCAAAGAATCCTTCAAAGACAGTGATCAATCACTTAGGTTTCGGACGAGTTTCATTCAAGTTTAATTATAAAGGTTTTGCTATAAATTACTAGTAAATTGCTCTTTCCCTGTCGAAGTGGCGAGTCCACTAACTGTTTACTAATAGCTTAATGCACTTCGAACGCTGCCTGACGGACATCAGGGGGAGCGTTCTGGGGCGCCGCCGCCGCCGGCCGGCCGCGCAAACATGCTTTGTTCCGACAGACATCACAACTAAAAGCGTTTTAACATAATTTACCTATATCAGATTGCTATTCTGCGCAGACTTTAAAGGTATCGATTATTCTTTTGCTAAGCATTTGCATAAGTTGAGAGAATGTGGTTTGTGCCTTGATATTTTTTTAATCATAGGTATATCGTACATAATGGTAGTTAATATATTATTATCGAATATGCCAAAGTATGTGATTTAGTTAATTCAAATGTCAATTAATTCATTCATTCATCTGAATATTGAATGGGAAGAAATAAAACAAACCATATTTAAATGAGTAGGTATGTAAATATGCCTCACGCAGAGATATTCTTCTTGTCGCTAAGCCAAAACACAATTATGTTAAGCTACAGACAGACGTGGAATGAGTTCTATTGTGCTCTATTTATGATGTATTGTGCAGGTTACGAACGCTTTTCTAGATGTAGGCTCAGATAAACATAGCCCTAGTTTGTTTCATTGACTCATTTCTCTTTCCTGTTTTATATTACGATTGCGACTCCACCGTAACAAAAGGATGTTTTAAACAGTTTCTATTTCCAAATTAAACAGTGAGTATCAGTTACTTTCATTTCTGGTCGATTTGTTTCATGTTTGCAATCGATTTTAGCAAATAGAGTGTTAGCTTGGAGATTGAATTTCCCCTGTAGTATTGCAGATTTATTGAGAATTATGTTTTGAGCGTCTTCAGACGCCAGAGGTCGATAGTATGAATCAATGAATTCCAATTAACAGATGACTAGGAGTCCACGGGGTTCATGTACGTAGCTGAGCGGCTCCGGTATGCGCAGTGTCCACGTCTCGCCGGTTGTTAAATGATCATTGTCTGCCCGCATGAACCCGATAGTCCCATGTAGCATAAAATTATTTATAGCGGCAATTTGCCAACGCTGCAATTTGTCCGCTCTTATTGCTGCTGTACTCGTTTGCTGTAAGGGACAGGCGATTGTCGACTACGGCTTGTTAACGCTATCGTTCATCATTAGGAACTTTCATTGCATCCTATTTATCTAGCCAGGTGTCAAAAGTTTTCTCTTACAGTTGACGTGTAATATTGTGCAAAAAAATGGAATGCTTGTTATATTTTATCAACTAGTCGTGTTCTCTCTCTGTTATATATACATTTTGGTCTAAAACGATCAATTGATAAACGGGATTACGTTCTAATACAAAGCCTTGCGTGGGTACCTGGGACGCATTCTCTTATTATATTTTTTTGTATCCCGGCCATTGCTCCACGTCTCGGACGACCCTATAGCCGAACAATGATTAGAGCGAGGGGAGCGAGATGCAGCTGCTCTTTTTCTTTTTAGACTAAATTCTTGTTATATTCAACAGAGGAAGTTACTGGGTCGCTAAACACGGCCAATTTAAGTACCTCAAGTTATTTCTTGTTGTTTTGATATTTGTCACAAGAAATAAGCATACATTTGTCTCAGAGTTGAAACTTTGAAAAAAAACTTGATAGGTTGAAATATTGCACTATGTGTACCAGTCGCATACGGTCAATAATGCGCATGTTTACATGCATGAGTGAAACTACAAGAATAAACTTTTCAATTGCTTGAAACGCTTGAAAGTTAACTGGAACATTTCTCAGCAATACAAAAAAGTGGTCGAGATGCGTCCGCGACGAGCGTGTATGACGCAACGTGAAACGCAATCTGGATGGTGTCCATTTTGCAAGACTTCAACTTTTTCCAGGCGCCAGCCTCACCGACGATGATGGCGACACGTTTGTTGTCGCTGCGACAGTAAGTTTCTATCTCATGAATACTGGTAATGTAGTCGAGCTTGATAAACCACATAGTCCGTCAATGTAACAAATAGATGCTGTATCGAAGAAATCGCGGCAAAAAGTGTCATCGTTCTAGAAGTGCTTTCATGCTATTTGATGTCAGTAGAGTACATTGCGATTTCCTTGTAACTTGGCGTGGTGCGTGAGAGGTGGTTCAAGTTTGAGTTCATGGCCATGGAAACAATCGATCGCAAGAGTGGCGAGCGCGGGCGAGCAGCCTCCGCCGCGCGGTGGCAGGGGCTCACTTTAGCTTTTAGCCTTGACCGAAAATTGGTTCTCATAAGATTTAGGAGACAATCTTGAAAGTTTAGTTTCAGCTCTTTGAAGATTTGAACACGAAATATGAGTATTTTCTCCATTAAGAAATTGTTATAAGTTTCCTTAAAAGTTGTTAATCTTTATATATAAAAATCTTCTGTGCGTATGTATGTTATTGAACTCCTTCTAAACGGCTGGACCGATTTGGATGAAATTTTCTGTGTGTGTCCAAGCGGATTCGAGAATGGTTTAGATTTACAATTGGACCCGGTAGGTGAAGCTGCTATAGGGGTCCATCATGGGATACGGGTATTCTTAAGCGGACCAATGATTTGTTTGTTTTGTTGTCATAGAAACTGTCAACGTGAAACTGTCAAAGCGGTACGAAGTCCGCCGGTCAGCTAGCTATTTTATATTATTTTATCAAAGTTAAAAAGTTTTCCCAAGGCCTTTCGTCTATTTTGTATTTTATTAAATTATGGAAAAAAAGCTTTTCACAAAAAATGTGATTGCTCTTAAAAGCTCCGTGGATTGTTACATGGTCACATTAGCTTGGGGAACTGTATGCATTTCGCCGCCCATAAACCCGGTTCAAAGCCGTTGGCTGCCAACAACAAATTCTTTGAAAAGAGTCGTATGCCATATTATTGCTCTGCGACGCATACACCATGCATGCCACGAAGCCTATTCCGGGAACATGCAGTTATTCCAAGGGAACATTCTCGTTGGTGAGGAAAGGTGTTATTAAGCTGTCTGGGCTGCATTAACGAAGCACGGTAAAATTAATTACTTACATTGAACCAACAAGCGGTTATCGCGGTCACTGTGAGGAAATTAAATAATCACGCGCGTGCGCTTCTCAATGGACTTTTCTTATTAGCATAACAACGCAGGCGCACGCTGAAACCGACAGACGTTCTAACTGAATAGTATACAAACGCGTTGAAAACTTACGTCGAAACATTTCTATTTAGGCGATTAGATCCTAATTACCTGTTTCGCTCATTTTGTACACGAATGAATTCAAACTAAATTCGGAAGTAACTAATTGAAATTCTCCACATGACTGAGCATAGCAGGTGTTCGGATCGGGTCAGAGACAATGTCGCGCAGGTATCGACCATCGAGCATCCGGCGCGTGCCACGCCACGTGCTAGCGATCGACACTAACGTGTTGACATAATGACTATGACTCTTTCACTGCCATGTTATTGGATATAGGTAAAATTTATATTGGCCGCGGCCAGCCGCAGCCAGGCCATCGAGACCATAGATTAGAGTGAACACAACCAAGGCATCACCAGAAGTCCGATTAGACGGTCAATAATCGTGATTGATAATAGAAATGATGACAAAAGAGCCCGCACCTAATACTCCGGTTCACACCGGCTATAATTTAATATCCGCCCGAAAATAATCCCATTTCCGCAGTAATTCCAGCAGTGCCCTTGACAGTGGCGACACGCACTTATAATACTTCAGTTTTTGTTACCCAATGAGACTGTAAACATAGTTATATTAATTGTGACACAAGTACTTCCGCAAGGTGATTACTGTGCATGAAAATAACCCATCTACTGAAATTCGTGGTCGATGTACTAAATTAGGAATGAGAGGCATCAAATCGTAGTTTCAAACATATTAACAGCATACGTCGATCATGTATGATGGCTGAGGGTAATTTAACTTGATGTAAGTACAGTTTACATATTTATTACATTAGCTAAACCTTCGGCTTTTATAGATATTCCAATAGCGCCGTTAGAGCTTGACATGTATCGATGAGTGTTCGGACAGTTAGCTGAGTATGATCGATAACGCGACGAAAGTGATGCATTGGCTTGACAGCAGATCATGTAAATGGCCAGTACATTCGAAACATTCCCGTGTAACTGTACCCTGTACCCTGCGGTTATAGTCAATGTCAGATAAAACCACTTAATAGCTCTGAAGGGGAATAAAACTTAAAGGAACACGGTATTGCACAGCGAGACATTAAATGTTACAATGTCTTTCAGTAGTATTCAGTAGTATTCAGTAGTATGTAGTAGGTTCAGTACACACATATGAATAATGCATTGCATGCAGCATTGCAAGTTAAGTTAAAACTATTTGGACCGTGCAAATTGATCAAGTGTTAAAAAAGAAATAACTAGAAATTAACCAGATTTTTTAAAACTAAATATCGATACTCCAATATACGATACTCTCTATGATAATATTATAAGTATTATAACACATACTCTGAAATAAGAAAAAAAATTAGAAGAAATAGAAGAATTAGAAGAAACATAATCTTAAAAACTGTAAAAACTGTAGTTTATTTTATGAGGTAACCTCTCTGATAACTAGCAAAACGATGTGAGCTATGTCATGTATGTTTTTAGAATTTACTTTGTCGGTTCCACAATACACGTTTTAGCTAGCAGAATGCTTTCTATTTCAAGGACACCTTTGCCATTTCCCGAGCTATTCTGCTCTGGACCGGCGCAGCTGCGAAGGTCCCGCCCGGCCAGAGCGCCGCCGTCCTTGGCTTTTCCCTAACCTCTCCTTACTCCACACCGATCTATATTTAGAAGTAGAAAGTTACACTTTCTATTCGTGTCGCACGATCGGATTCCGTGCCAGGTTTTCTGTTTTTCCTTTGGTTGGACCCAACTTGATTTCAAATTCAGGGCCACCATTAATTATGGTATACTCGTAGTGCAATAATTGTGTGATCCAAATTCAGGAAGTCGTTGCCGTCCATCTTGATATGCTTCCGGCAGTCACTGTATGATCCCTTTTCGAAGGCACACCGTTCTCTAACGGTAAGGCATTGTGTTGAATTATGCGTCTAATAAAACGAGTGAATGCGCCTTATAATGTGAGTTTAATAGCAGCTTGGGTCCCATCTTCTAATAAAGCTGAACAGATTACGTTTCGACCGTCGTCGTTGCGGCGACAGACCAAACAAACACCGAACAAAACTAATATGGACTTTGAGAAATTAGAGTCGTTCACACAAGTTGTGGCAAAATGTTTAACACGATTGGATCAGGTAGTATTGTATCAGACATCACATGACTAGTTGTATTGTTGAAACACGTTTCAACGTAACATGTTGTGCCATACCGACCGACCAGTTCGGAATTAAGTAACGATAATATACCTAACTCGTTCGTGTAAAATAAAAGTTATGGGCGTATTGAAATGCAATATTAAGTGAACAATAGCCAATTCGCTGGTGCAACACTAAACAGAAAACAAACAACCTGAGAAGCTTTCATTAAGAGTGCACAAAGCAATATAACCGGCATAGTATTGAAGCGCACAATGCGCCAGTAACGGGACCACGCACTAATTGTGAACAGTGAACCGAGTTCTTCCGTTACCCGGCGCGCGACGTTCTGCACTCCCGGGAACAGAATTAACGACAAGCAGAAACACATGCAGCATTCAAAATGGCAATAAGCACTAAATAACGTTTCGTTTACGCTAGCTATTGTGCAGAGGTAATTAAAGAATTTCAGAAATTTCTAAATTCTTGATCTTTTCACAAACAACGAAAAAGAACGATGAAAAAGAAACCTAGAAATAAAAAGTGCTCACACTTCAAAGTGAGAAAGCTTTTCCCATTTCTCTTATTTACGATCATTCCAGATTGCAGGCACAAAACTAATAACGGTGCGTGGAGGTTTCGAATCTGCTCCGTCATGCAACGGATCAATTTTATTCGGAGATCGATCTGATGGAATGTTCCAAAGCTATTTCTAACTTGACCTATAGGAGGCTGAGAGATGGTACTTCGAAGAAGTAGACTCAAAATAAGAAGTAACACTACTTTAGTTGTTATCAAACCAGTAATTTGTCAAACGCGTACTGAATATTATAAGAGGCTCATTTAATGTGTTTCCTAGTCACGATTTAAGTATATCACACGTAGTAACTGTTAGCGTCTATGAATACAAACACAATCAGTGACGAAAATGATAATGTAATGTGCTATATATTCTTGGCAATTACGTTCACTTAAAATATAACACTGACAGACCCTGGGAATTGCATGTTATCAAAATTAGTATGCAATGAAAGTGCCCGAAGACAAGTTGCTTTATGAATATTGTCAAATTACGTAAGTAACTTGCCCCAAGTTCAAGCAAGACGCAAGTTGAATAAATAAACAAGCCACGAGAAAAGCTATGCAAAATTAAACAATGAAACAGATAGCTTAAAGCCCGTGTGCTGCTTTGAAGTAATTAAAATGTCTATAAATTAACTATTATAGTGAAAGATAGTATCTTACTCGGCTCCACTGTGATAATAAAAGGTAGCAATAAATATGTATTTAAACAGGATTCGACGTTATATGTCTGAGTCCCGTGCTACAGAATAAACAAACAACCTGTATCGATCAGCACTCGGCGAGCAAGCACGAACTTAATACGATAGATAGCGGCTTCTCAAACACTCCAAAAGATGTCTATAGATGGAAAAGGGCGTTGATCAAAATGTAAACATGTTCGTTAATCTATGACAGCTGTGTGGAACATGTATGGCAAAAATCGGTATGTTGCTGTTTGAAAATCAAAGAAAAAGTGGTTTCATTTAGTTTCATTTAGAGTAGATCCGTAAAAGTTGGTTTATTTCAAAGAAAAAGAACCTTAAGCAATAAATGATACCAGTTATTATAACTTATAAAAAAATAAAGTTGCAAAGCACGGATTCATAAACTTGGGATTGGAAGTACATTTACATATAATGGTTTTGACACTATGAAAACAAATTAATATTCTTTCGACAGGTGAGTGTTACTATTATAAATATTACGCCAAGACAAGAATTAGACGACAGGAAGACCCTCAGAAAACTACTGTCTAAGTAGCAGGACGAAGCGAAGGGCAACGCAAAGGTCGCGACAAGCGACTTCTTCATAGGAGACAGGTTGAACGAGCACTCGACGCCTCTCAGAGCCACCGCACGTACGTCAACTTAGCGGGAGGGCACTTCACGAAGCATACCGCAAACATTCGGCTTCAGACAAAATGCATTGTTAGGGACTACTATTTGTAGAATCACTATACTGTATAGAATCCTTATACAATAACAAGTCTGTTCCCTTGGGCACTCAGTTCATTTCAGTATAAATAAAAATTAAGACTTATTGCTCATATATACCTATCTGGATTATCGAGTTAAGAAACATGCACCCAAAAAAATTACGATTAGAAAAATATAGCAAGCATCATATCTAACACAAGTAGATTAGCTTAGAAAGGTATACTTTAAAGTCCCAATCATATTATTTTTAAAATTTATTGGGTTCATGCTCATAGTAATGATTTATAACTACATGTAATGGTAAAAGGTTCCACTTGAGGTTACAGGGCCGGGCGGGCGGCCCACCGTCTAACGCAATAAACTCTACAGTTTTATTGTTATGGCTTGTTGTAATAAAGCTAGTTATTATTGCGTCAAATGTTTATACGACTACACTGTTAGCATATCAATTTAGTTCAAAATGTATAAAAATATCAGTTGACAAGAAATCTTTCTGAATGGAAATAGAATTAATTAAAAAGAAGAAAAGCAAAACAAACACTTATCATAAAGTTTTAAAAGTTTAAAAAAAACCACCTGAAGACGAAACTACCAAAAGAAGCAGAGAAAGTGGACGAATATTAATAAAATATATTACAACGTTTTCCAAAATATAGTAACAGATCCAAACCAGGAAAATGGTAATATAAAATATACAAACCAAAGTTAAAGTAGTCAAATATAAAATACATGAAAAGGGTCACCAAGAACTACACAACACCACCTGTGGTAATATTAGAAGATACATTTACAAGCTTTGGAGATTGAACTTAAAGAACTCCGACATCATTTTAGATTCTATGTGCAGTCACACGATGATTTTAATAAGATAAGGGATTGAAGATATTTTGTTTCAGATCGAATTACGAGTGCACTTGTGTGACTCCCGTTAATGCATGGTCCACCAGTTATCCATCTCTTATTACCCTACGAGCCCTGAGCTGTGACTTTATCTTATATGAACATAGTGTGCAAAGCTATAAATAATATATAATACTTTAATAATTTCATAAATACAATATATTT
Source organism: Eudonia mercurella (assembly GCA_963082485.1). NCBI lineage: Eukaryota > Metazoa > Arthropoda > Insecta > Lepidoptera > Crambidae > Eudonia > Eudonia mercurella. Next base: position 16,938,242 of record OY720024.1, read on the forward strand.
AAACATAAACAGGAAGTCAAGTAAAGTTTTATTTCACGACAATAATTTCCCTAATGATATCGATAATAATCTAAATACGAACAAAGCATTAGACTGATCGATAGAAAATAATGTTAGTATACCAACGATTACGTGGCAGAATTGAAAGGAACGCACGCAACACAACAGTTTTTTACAACTCCAACCTACCTATTTACATATATATTCTTGTAATCGCTCATACTCGTTTGAGAGCCGAACCAAATCGTTAGTGGGACGACAGTGTGAGGTCCACCGAACACAAACAACAAGTGTTATGCAATAGCGTAATCAACTATGTAATTACAAACATGAAATAATTGTTACGTTGCAGTAAACAAGCGTGTAAATTGTTTAAGCTTAGCATTTTTCCATCTCTGCATTCTCAGAATCACATTGTTTTTCGCTTATTTCACTCGAGTTAATACAATACAGTTTCAATAAAAACCTAATCAATTTAAACATTCTTGGAAATCCTAAGGTAATGTATTACGATAACAGAAGCGGCGAAACAAATTCTGAAGGTATTGATACAGATTCCTTTACAAGACCAAATTCAGCAGGAATTAATATAAATAAACAAATAGGTGAGACAATGGTGACAAAACGAGAGGATCCATTCCGTAATATGAATAAAATAGCACCGTGTCATACACTCATTAAACACATATTACACGAGCAGCTATATCACTCGCCACATAACAGTTACTGCCGCATTCATTTTAAGGGTATAACATTCCAGTGAATTATAGGACCCTCGCCTCGGTCCATTCTGTCCGCGGCTTACAGCGGCGTTAATAGCTCTCACCGCCCGGCAGACCTCTCGAGTCCTTCCGTTATTATAGTATTCATTAATGAATATTCAATACGCGTACTTCATTTTTTTATAGTACCGACCAATAACTCGACCACTTCAATTAAGAACCATTCAATCTTAACTTTTATTTACAAACGCCATTGGAATGTGTTAAGTGTGCAGACAAAAAGTGGCTTCTAATGTGGCGGTTGCGTGTTAGTTGCACGTATCAGGCGTTTTATCTCAGCTGAACGTGACTTTGCAGTGTTAGCAAGTCAATTTAAATCTCATCCCAATTTATTTAATTGTGATTTACTTTTTAAAATTTTTGGAACATCCGGAGACGGCAAAATTGGCAAGCGCCTTGATGGCGTTGACTGAAGTGATGACTCAGCGTGCGCTTGCGTTCGTCGACCTGCCCCCACCAGTTACACCGTTATCTCAGATATTGCACCAACACACGCTTTTTTGCATAGAATTTACAACTGCATGAATAAGGAAGCACGTCATTTACTAATATTGCTTCAGAACTAGGAAAATCAGTAAGAATAAAAAATTTAAAATGGCTCGCTACAATTCGAGTGAGCAGATTTTACTGAGTCACAATACGATTGTGTGATGACGTCATCCGCAGTGAGTGGCTGAGGTACAATACGCTGAGCTGGAATTGTATCACAATTTAACTGCGTTGAGGGATGACTCATTGTTCCCTCAAAATGTATGCATGAAACGTGAACGTATATGTGACTTAATCCTCGGGTCGTACTACTAACAGCATTTCATATGCAAACGGGAAGCTCTGCCCGCTCTGCTTGTTTGCAAAGCGTAAACTCTTTTCGCCAGGGGAGCGAGAAAAACTTGCTCCATTTGCCTGTAATTTGCGGCCTCGATAAAATTCAACTGCGTAATTCATAGAACGGTTTTTTTGGAAGGCGACTTTATTGGTTCTTCTTGTAAACCTTACAGTAGTTTTTGAAATGTAAGGTGGAACTTTTGCTTGCATAAATATCATTTAGTTAATGTAACACTAACAGTTTAGTATTGGATTCATAACTTTAAGCAGGAACTCAATTAGTAAGATATTGCAAAATGTTATTGGTCGAGAGTTAGTTGAGCGGGGAAGTTAGACAGATGCGCGGCGACAATAACTAATGCGGAGTTCGGTAGTCGTGACCCGGTCCATAAGCGAAAAGTTATAACCCAACCCAGTGTTATACCCATCAACTTCCAAGCATAATAAATACGAGAGAAGAGAACCACAGCGACAACATGAATCGGATTAATAATGCAAGAAGGCTTATTATAAAAATAAGTTAGCTACACATTAAGAAGAATTATGATGTCAACGAGAGCGAGAGGATTGGTCATTAATGATTGAAAATTCGTAGAACAGTCAAGGTCATCAACATTAGCATAACCGGAGTTAACTCATGACAGCCACGTGAACGATGGAATATAAATAAATTTACTTTATCACAATAGTGTGACTAATTTTGAAAGGAACATATATGTACTCAACCAAAAAACTCCATTATAAGGAGATGTCACTGTAGACATTACATTTAGCAATTACGATAAATCCCCACTCGAATCGCTACCCGACACGAGGACGGAAACGAATGGAAGCGCATTTCCATTTCTTGTCGGGGTCCCCGAGACCCTGTCAGCAATAAATATGTAATGGAGGACCTGAAGTCGCTTGCACAAGGCAAGAGAGCGGTTTTATTACAGAACAGGTATGACATCAGCAAGTTCAAATCAAGCTGACCTTTCGCTAAAATATATAATAGTTACGTTACGTTCGTTAGAACTGTTGGTAATTAAACTGTAACACAAAGTTTTACACGGTTGCGATTATACTATAAATTGTCATTTTGTGCCAATAGAAAACTATATGTCTAATTAGTGTAGTTAGAAGTTGAATACATATTTTTTTATGAATCCCAAACCTATTGCTAAACGGATATCCTTATGAATAAATTAATTCGGTTATTGAATCCGTCGAGACTAAAAGACAAACTAATGAGTGTCAGGAGCAGCTCCCCCAGGGGTTGTTTGCTGGAGTGGAGGGTACTGAAGTCTTGAATAAATAAAACGCAATTAGACTAACACAACCGCACTCCCCTGTACGAGACGAGTGTTATAAAGATAGTTATGAAATCTCGACGCAGCCAAAACAGGGGAAGTGTGATTATCAATGTAAATGTAACACACTTTATAGTTCTACATTTGCTTATGACTAAATTGATATGATCGTGTTAGGGGATTTGAGAGTAGAATTACACAAACGAGTGATCACATAACATCCGCAGGTAATCGTCCGCTATAAACGGAAAGGTAATCTCTATACTGAACCATGCCACAGTTGACTAATTCAGAGGTAGACTGTAAAAGCAGAAGTACCGGGCCACGTGCGGGGAGTCGCTATGGCAACGGAGGAAACTACACCGTTTTGCACCCCCACCCAGTGGAAACAGGCTATATTTCGGACATCTAATACGCGACACAAGTGGTTGAGGAGGCAGCTATTTATATTTTCGTCTGCCTCTTGTGTCTGCCTTGCCTGCCCACATAATTATCTTGAACGTCTATGATTGCTAGTTATTAGCTCAAATTAGCTTGAAAACGTGTATGTATGTGTCTATGTGAATAGAAAAGATAAAGATATGCCAAAGCTTGTAATAATTTTGTATAAATATAATAAGTATGAAAAAACAAAGTACTTATGTCCCACTCAATCAAAGCAAAATATTAGATTGTCTAAGAAATATGCAAGATTTAAAATAACTCATCGAGCGGCACAGCTATAATAATATATATATACCATATATATCCGCGATCCTCATCAAATCAGTGACCCGTAATAATATCTCTATAGCTAGCGCAAAGGGCGACATGATTTTACCAAGCAATTGAGACTGTAAGGGTTTGCCCGCACAGCTATATCGTAGGGTATAAGACATATTGTTTGGGCGGGTGATGGTGGCACTTTGGATTGACCTCGGATTACGGGGTTTTGTTTAGGGAGATAACTTTGCTTTGCACTGTATTAAATTCGAAACACATATAGTCATCTGCTTAGACAAATAGTTGTTGGGGTTTTGTATTTGTAAAGGAGATAAGACTTTTATTTCATTCGGTATCCTTCGAGAAACAATACAGTTCCATTAACTAATGAATTGACTGTTACTTGCCGCACCCGACTTCGCACGCACTTCTAATGAAACGAGGCGGTATCGGCGTCGGCAGGTTAGCTTCTCAGTTAGAGCAGTGCAAAATAAATCGAACGAGGGCGGTTGCGGCTTATAACCATCGAGTATGAATAGCACAGGAAACAATTATAATTAAGCTGGAGACGGTGCGGACAAGACGCTGGTATCTGGTTACCAAGTATTCATTGTTGCAACGCACAATGGGACTGTTGCCGTGGCGAAGGCCGACCCACCGCTGCATAACGACTGCATTATACTTGCAGTTTCATCAACGACAACTCCTTGACGAGCTATTGCAAGTTATAATTACAGGTTGTATGTTAACATACTTTATGAGTTGGAGGTTAATCCTGATAGTTTGTAATACATAAACTGTAACGGATACATCTCAACTAAACTGTACTAAGTATAAGAAACTACAGCGAAATGTGTTCGGTTAACCACCTGTTTAGTATCAAGTTTTCCTTGTGGTGGCACACGTAACACTTATCCCATTTACTTATGAAGTGAACAACCGGAAAACGCATTTGACACTGGTGAATGGTGTATTGCAAATATTGCAGTCTAAGGGCACTTTCAGCAATTGCTATGTTCTGTTCGCAGCTGCCTGATATTATACATCTGTCGTGCTCACTTGAGACTTCAAAGTTATAAAGTTGATTAGACAGCTGCTCCTTGTAAAACGGACGTGTACTTTTTCTTATCAATTATGTATTTGTTAACTTAACTAGGTAGTTAGGTACTAATTCTAATAATAAGACGGGGTTAACGTATGTCAGTGTGGTGTTAACATGTAATAAAATAGTAATGATAACAACACTGTCATGGTCCGATAGATCAAGATTACATAGCCAGTTCCTCAAAGGTCGAGGATTCCGAGAGTAGTGCGCTATCTATATCTATCTATATCTATCTATGGCCTAAAAAAATCTAAGCCAAGAACGTTCCCGTTGTGGAATATAAAAAATGTTGCACAAGCAACTTTGTTTGTTTGTACCATCTTAATGGAATTGGACGCAACCGCTGCGTAGAGCAATTGAAACAGTGCTCTTTATAAATGACATAACAATTGAGGCCAAGGTCCAATAAAAAATACCGATATTTAAACACACCAATATAAAGTCAATCAGTCCTTTTCAGGCGCGCAAGGATATATGTTTACCTATATTTTTTACTTTTGTTACAGATTCGGTGTCGGATGAGTGGACAATTTTAGCAAACTGGAAAATTTATAGCCTTGTTTAGAAGAGGTAAATATCTTTGTTTACTCGATTGAATTATACGATACAGAATCTAAAACTAATTAGAAACTGTAATTGAGGTGTCATTTGAAAGTTTTGTTCTATTTCTTGTAAAACTTACTTAGAAAAGAAGCCTGCAAAAACGCCAAAACTGGCTTTACAATCAAATTCTTTGGTGGTGGCGTCAATGTTCTAAAAATAGTTGACACAACAAGACCCACTACCATCCTGTTAGACGTCATCGTCAGGATGAACTAAGCATTCGCCATCTCAAATTGAAATGGGTGTCGGTTTAACTGCAGTACAGCAGTAAAGTATAACGATCATAAAATAAGGTGGTACATTTTAGCTTGTGATGATCAAAAATAAGTACATCAGCGATGTGACATATAACAAGCACTTGTTAGAGTAGGCGAAACGATGGAAAACATTAAAAAAGATTGTTGTCTCGAAGAGGCAGCCGTTCTAGCACTGATTAGAAAAGTGTCGGGAAAATTCTGGAGTGGCAAAAGTGCAGTTGAAGTGGGGCATTATGCCGGTGTGCGGTAAGTGCCACTATTACCGACAATCATGCCGCGACCTTGCCGCTCGTTGTCGCTGATCGTGGGGAGGCGCTGATTGCCATCCTCCATTCCGGCATCCGCCTTGTGCACTTCATTACATAATACGGCGTTTATCTTGTCAGTGTGACTTAAAACGCTGGTGTAGGTGCACGACAATTTTGGTAACAAAATATTCTAAACTAAATCGGGTCAGATTCTGGATCATGCATTTTGAACTCGTTATCAGGCTTTTATAGTACATATACAAAACGTTTATCGGTGTCAGAGATTTATTTTATAAATCTGCCAGCTGCTACTTAGTATATCTGTCAGCCTTTTAATTAAATATCTAATTACAGATACATTTTGAGGCAGTTACAGCAGATCGCTGCAGGCATGCCCTAATAGTTCAAATCGATTCGAGTCTCCCGCACAACTAGACAAATTGCCACAATTAACTTGACTTATTATCGCCGACCAAGGTGTCGGTCTGTTTAATAGATAGGCATTCCCTTCGAACAAGTTGTTCATTACTAATTGCAATTATATTGTAGTAAAGTATTGGTTATGCCTTCCCTGTACATGTTAGAATTGGCTCTCTTTATCAGGCAACACTCAAACTTATTTAAAATTGTTCCTATAAAACGAAATCGATCGTGTTGTGCTTTGTGAATCACATTCTATATAATATGACATTGTATGAAAAAAAGGTGTTTGTAATGGCGCCAAAAATATATAATAAAATTTCAAATTTTATTAAAGAGTGTGATCATTATGTCACTTTCAAGCAAACATTTTGTGAATATTTAATGAATAATGCCTTTTACTCAGTTAATGAGTTCTTAGAATTAAAATAGGTATTAAGCTCAGCAAAGCTCACCCAATGTCTGCTTGAGTGCCCTAGGTTACACGTAAATGGATTTAGGTGTCAAAAAAAAGTGCGCCCGCGTAGTCATGCATTCAGCCGCCTACAGAACAAGCCGGTTAGTTGCTGTAAATGACATGTAGGTATTTCATATTGACATTTGATTTCGTAATATTCACTTTGTTTTATGATTTTATTTTTAATTATTTTATTCTCTCAAATGACCATGGACTAATGACCTTACAGTTTTGAATTATTGGGATTATACTTATAATTATTTTATATTTTTCGTATGCCGATAAGGCAGATCGCAGTGAAACCTTATAGGTAATCAATACAATTAGACCTAATGACTTACCTGTGAATCACGAATAAATAATTTGAATTTGAATCTGGGGGCACGGCCGTGCCCCCACCAAGTCGAGCAAAAAAGCGTCACGGCCGTACCATCCTTTTCTCGAAGCAATTCAGACCATTTTCGACCCCCTGTAACTTCGTTGTGGATAAAACTAGAAGACTGAAATTTTCAGTAACCATGCAGGCATTGTAAAGACACGTATATTTCAAATTTCATTCAATTTGAACCAGTATTTTAAGAATTATAACGGGTCAAATTTCTTAATTTTGTCACTCACTGACTGACTCACCGATCATCAAAATTCTAAGGCACTTTTAGCAGACCTAGAAGCTTCAAATTTGGAATATAAGTAGTGTTTGGTGTATGAATCAAGGAAAAACTAAAATATTTTGCAATTTCGGTCCAGTTTTCTAGATACACCAACTGCATAAATAGCTTTGTAATCCCATATAAATGTATAGGATTACAAAGTTACATGTGCAGTTAATGAATCCACTGATTCATGTATAATATAATGGAATAATAGGTTCAGTTAAATTTTTCAATATTGGCTTTATTCGTAACGATGTTTTATTTTATTTATTTTACGGCAATTATTATTATTGCGTGCGAAGCCGCGGGTTTAAGCTAGTCCCATATAAATATAGGCGCATGGTAGTGCTCCTGCCAAATCGAAAGGAAAAAAGTAGAACTGTCTCTACAAAATACAAAAAGAAATGAGATCCCATCAAAAACAATACTTGTCAAAAAAAACCAAGTCTCGCAACTCAGTTGTTCTGCGGTAAAAAGTTGTGAGATCCATGTAATACCAAGTCGGTTATTAATTTATTCAGTCTCTACTTAAGCGACTTTCTGTCTTAATACGTCCAGTCTCTAAGACAGAAAGTCGCTTAAGTAGAGACTGAATAAATTAATAACCGACTTGGTATTACATGGATCTCACAACTTTTTGCCGCAGAACAACTGAGTTGCGAGACTTGGTTTTTTTTGACAAGTATTGTTTTTGATGGGATTTGTTTTTTCAACTTCAGTTTTATCAAAACTTGTTGGTTAATGTTTGTTTATATACAGTTCGTAATCGTTATTCAACTTTTGACACGTTGTTCCATTTATGAAACTTATTTACTTATGTCCAAGAAATATGGTAAGAACTACAGCAAGTTTATTTTTCCAATCCTAATTTAGATAGTTAATCGCGCTATTTTTCTTTAAAGAGCTTAATTTTTTATCCATAAAATATGTCATTCCTATCTTATACTATAATCTATCTTGTAAAAAAATTATAAGTTTTAAAAAAGGAACGTTACAAAAATGTCCACAAACAAAAATATTACTCTGTAGGTATAGTACAACTTTCAAAGAGTGTTTATGCATTGCGCGTTTCTCTTTGCATTGTTGATGTTTATTTAGGCTCCTTTTAAGATTCAAAAGAATGCTACTCCACCTTTGTTTCGCTTCTCTTTCAACATCGTTAGTTCGTAACTATAGCTAACAAAGAGTCAATGCACTTGAACTTCATTAATAATGATTGATGGTCGAAAGACGAAAATTGTGGAAGTATTCGAGCCTGGTACGAAAACTCATACATTGCACAAACCATAGTGTTAATCACGTCGCATCTGTCAACATTTCAATATGTTAATAGTTTGTTCATTATAGCTTGATACCTGTGACAGAAGTCATCAAAATCGAAGACGTGACTTTGTAAAAGCGTATGAAATTATTTGACTATATTAAAATAACATTATTATTTATAATGCATCACTTAATATATTACAATTACTTTTGTTATTCTATTTTATATGTTAGATTAGATTTATCCCGATAAACTCCCGCATCGCATAACACATACTCGTATTTATCATAATTTTAAAACATTACAATAAAATAAACGTAGGTACTCCATTACAAGGTCATATAATTACAAATGAATCCTAGTGTTGGGATAGTACACCAAGTGAAGTTCAATTGATATTCAATAACCAATCGATTAAATTTAACTTCATTTTTTTCATCCTATATAGCTGTACCTATTCATTAATTTGTTAGTCTTTATTTATTTTTCTTGAGTACTTATATGACGATTTTATTACTTCTAAAAATTAGAAAAGAAAATCAATTGGCACATTAGATAAGAACAGTAAGTACTTCATTAGGATAATTATATTCAATTGATAACTTCAATTATCATTTGATGCAATTACCTCAGTATTGTCTCAACCCTAGGCATGCCAATTTGACATCTGTCACGGGTATCAAGCTATATTGAACAAACAGACTATAGGGCAATGAACTTCGCTTGTTTTTCTCGGTACTCATAAAATAAAGGCGTTAAAACAACTTGTCACCATACAAATGTTTGTTTAGTCTGAGATGGACACGACGCCCTTGTTCAACGTTCTCGCTATAGACCCGTATAATATTAAGACCTTTCTGTTCGACATGTCCAACAAACACATCATAGAACTGGTAGCAAATATGATGTCTTTGTTTTTGCAGCTACTGGCCAGTAGCCAACTAGCCAGTCAAAGAAAAACTCATTAACAAGATTACCGGAACTGTTTGAACATTAACAACATAGTTCTGTATACCTACATAGATTTTAGGTAACCAAATTCTAGGCTCTTCCAATGAATATATAAGTATGTTCATTTGGAAGTAATAAACTTTCATTTCACAAACTATTGCTTTAACAATGGCATCAAAACATAAACATTCAAATAGCAAGCTGTTATTTTATAAATCATCATTTTTTTATTTCAAAAGATAACTACGTGTCTCTTAATTTTTCAGAAAAAAAAGGAATGTTTTACAAATAATTAATTGGACCATTTTTTAAACAATACAATAATAATATTCAAAAGTTTGTTTCTGACGCTTCGCCGCCGGCCGCTGCGGCGCGGCGGCAGGCTTCGCTTCGCTCGCTGGGCTCTTCAACCCTTACCAAGCCCCCCCTCCCCCCTAGTGAGTTCTTCCTGGCCGGAGTATTGCCTAATGTCTGACTTTCGAAGTAACAATTATATTAAATAAAAATTGATTAATAGATCTTTGTCCATTTGACGTTTCTGTGATAGGAAAAAATAACTAATGTTCTGTTGCAAAATGACAATTTATAAAACAATTACTTTATGAGATGTAATGTTTGTAAAACAATTTTTGAAGTGTTGATTTGTGAAATGAACATTTGCGTTTCGTGGCTTGTTTTCTGAAAATTTGTTAATTACTTTCGAACTTTCGAATGGTAACAAGAACAAGGAGGTAAAGTCCAGTTAATTTAAGTTTTTATTATTATAGGTCAGCAGAGTACCTATGAAAGGAATCTATACTAATATTATAAAGCTGAAGAGTTTGTTTGTTTGTTTGTTTGTTTGAACGCGCTAATCTCAGGAACTACTGGTTCGAATTGAAAATTCTTTTTGTGTTGAATAGTACATTTATTGAGGAAGGCTATAGGCTATATTACATCACGCTATGACTAATAGGAGTGGAACAGTCGCTAATTAACGCGGGTGAAACCGCAGGGCACAGCTAGTAATTTTATATATTGATTCTACGTTTGCCGTTTGAAATAAAAAAACAGTAATAAACCTGGTTTTAATTACTTTGCCCCATACTGTTGATAAACATTATAAATAATGCCCGGGCAATTTGATTATTTCAATTATTTTTTATAATGTCCTATTAATCACTTGGTCGATAACATACTTACACATTGCTAGCTGCACATCTTCAGGGGGCTGGGCTCAGGTCTTTCCAGAACAATCAGAACATGGGAAATCAGGCCATAGCCCACCAGATTACCCTAATCGATTTGGTTAGTGATGACGATCGACTAACGACTTAGCATGCCTTCCAAACTACGGAGGAGCTTCATACATATTACCTGGTCTGGCATAGCGAAAGTTGCTAAACTTAAACTCAACGCAACCCGAATGCGCATGCCGCTGCGCAAACAAGCTCCTAGTACAACATTATCCCTTGTAATTACACAAATAAATCTTTCATCCATTAATTTAGCAAATCTTGTTGCAAATTACTACCTTCGTTGGTCCAGCGAGCAGGCCACGAGGCAAAGCAGGTGAGATGATACCGCCTATCCGTGCCGCTGTTAATTAGGCTTGCCGCTTGATTTATAGCCTTACTTTGTTTGAGAATAAACTGTGCGTATTTACGAAGCCCGCTGCGATAAATGACGCATTACTAGATCGCCATACTTCCATTAAAGAATTAAAAAATCCAGATATAAATACACGTAATGATTGCCATAGATAGGTACTTGAAATCATAGATATGAGTCAGTCGATACTGACAGGATTAGAATTCTTGGGACGGCCTTGCTTTCAAGTTCAGTAACTCTATAGCATGGACAATATGAAAATGTTTCACCATTATTAATCGTAACGGAAATGAAAGCATGTTGTCGGTATGTATGGGTGAACTCGTTTATCCCGCGACATCTCCCCGACACCGTCACGGTCGGGCAACTGCGGCGCTATTTTGATGAATGTGATAAACATAGTTCCGCCAGACAGAACCATTATTCATTTGTAAATTAAAGGGTAGGTACGGAAGTTGAACAGTTACTTTGTAACCGTTGCTTTATAAGAATAAATTGCAATTCTTTAATAAACACGAAACCTTAATGACTACTACCGAACTACCCAGTATCTAGGGCATCAGTAAACGTTGCGTAACAATATGTTCAAGTTATTCCACCATAGTATTAGGACTCTAGATTATTTAGTAGTTTATTATATTTATATGTACACGATGATAACGGGAATAGCAAAATTAAGATAATACTCATTCTCTCATTAGTAGTAACAAGTACTGCTAATGAGATCGATAGAAAAACTATTAATCTTACACCAATTCAAAGACCAGCAAACAGCGGCTATTGTGAGAAACGTAGTCGCAAACGCGATAGTGAATTTTATGATCACGAGTTGCTTTGTAAGAATAAATTGCAATTCTTTAATAAACACTAAACGTTAATGAAGCAACTATCCAGTATCTAGGGCATCAGTAAACGTTGCGTGACAATATGTTCAAGTTATTCCACCATAGTATTAGGACTCTACATTATTTAGTAGTTTATTATATTTATATGTACACGATAATAACGGGAATAGCAAAATTAAGATAGTACTCATTCTCTCATTAGTAGTAACAAGTACTACTAATGAGATCGATAGAAAAACTATTAATCTTACACCAATTCAAAGACCAGCAAACAGCGGCTATTGTGAGAAACTTAGTCGCGAACGCGATAGTGAATTTTATGATCACGAGTCAAACTAATTTTAATTAAACTGATTAAAGCCCATTGAAACGTATTCCGTGGAGATTAGCAACGTCTCCGTGTTGCCAGTTGCCACAAGAGATAAGGAAAATAAATGAAAGTCCGAATCAGATACGTTATACGAAGCTGCTTCGGTGGATTTGATGTGATCGAATATTCCGTATAAAATAGCTTGTACGAGGACCATGATTAAGAGTATCCAATTGTGGTGAATTGGCTTTCATTGACTAACATCTACTTAATCGGATTGTCAACTGAGACTGAGTCCATCGAGGAAAAAACCCCTCGTTTGTCATCTATGGATGAGTGTCTGAACTCGAGTTGTCGTAATACATTGTAAGAGTTGTTGTCTCAAGCCCGCATCCTATTGTTATAAGAACTTTGGAGTTGATTACATCAGTATTCTATAAACGTTAGTACGTTACAGTAAGTAGTTAGTTTATAGCTTAAATTAAAAGGTGTTTATTTTTGAAGAAATAAAATTAAAATTTCCTCAAAACTTAACAACGTCTTATGTTATTAAATAAATAGAGGAAAAGCTTTTTGATTTAGTTGTATTACTTTACCCTACTTACTTAATTTTTGTCATTGCTTTCCTAGGTAGGTATATTCTAGAAATGTTAAATCTTAATTTACAATTCATTCGTAGTAGGTTTAATTTATACGTCATGTTGCATTATAATGAAACAGCAATGACTTAGAAATCCTAACAAATATTATAAATGCTAAAGTGTGTTTGCTTGAATTGAGGTATTCCACGAAGCACACCCAAACGAAGCACACCTAAAGTATTCCACGAAGCACACCCATAGGTGCGCTTCTGCCTTCGCACGACATCAGAGCAACGAATCGATGTGACTATTTGCACAAAGACAGTAAGAGGGCTCTAAAACGCCACAAGCTACCTTTTTCTCCCGATCAAAACTACCGGGGGCGCGTAATAAAGATTTGCTACAGACGTCCACGCAAGCGAAGTCACGAGCGGAAGCATTGATGAATTAAAATAACACTCATTGATTCAAATACTCGCGCAAAATATTGACTCACAAGCTTGTGGTTACGCTTGGTAAATGAGCCAGAAATTCTTGGAAACAAACAAGTATGGTCGATGACGACTGGCGGGCGCCATACCACGACAATACTACTAGCCACTATGATTATATCATGGCGGCAGTTGTAGCGAATTAGCGTTCAAACTCCATTCGAGGTTGTTCTCACGCTATCAGCTGTTCACGCCTCGACGCGTACCAGCATGCAAGCATGCTCCCCGCGTCATCGAACTGATAAACTACAAGTTCATGAATATGCAACACCAGCGCCATGTCACAAAGACGACATTTTTACGGTGGTGCAATTCATCTGATAAGGGATTAAAAGTAGTCTTGTACAGCTATCGGCCGATGTGAAGTTGTTCGGATTATTGACGTTGCTGCTTTTTAAAAAGCTTTTCATTAGACTCAAAGCTTTACAAGAGCTCAAATATGAATTATCATCCCTATGTATTATGATAACTCTCTTGGGCAATACTTACTTATTAATTATTATTATTGATAAACTCTAGTGCTAGTATATAGACAATATTTGTACGTAATCGCTCGAGTTGTTTCCGTAGTTTATTTTTGTCAATGTCCAATTTGTCCGCAGCGCACACGAGCACAGTTAACAATGATAGAGGGAATGAATTATTGACAGTTACAGAGCGGCACAGAGGCTATATGGAGCCCAAGAGAGTAATTTCCCCGTTCGCCGCAAAAAGTGAAACAACTACGCGGGCATATCTTTGTTGTAAACATAATACCGTTTATTTCTAATAATTCTCTATAACCACTAACGCTCAATCTAACACTATCGCAATCATCCAAAATAGAAGTAACGAGGTAGTTAACTCAAACAAAAACTTCGAAGTCAATGACCAATTTGGCCTTGCTAAAAGTTTTTGTCCTTTTAAAACAATGTAATTAAGTAGCGGGATTTATAACAACACAGTTTTTTAACAGTCACCTTCCAAGTAAAAAGCAATCCACAATCTAATGGAAGACAACGTGGAACGGAGCTTTGAAGACAAACTGTGATTAAAGTGTCTATTGTGGTATAAAATACGGGCTTTTAAGTGCAAACACTTTTGCTCGATGATGGTCCAAAAGGGGTGTATCAGCTTAGAGAAAGCCGAGGAGCTAGTTTCATTAGCTATCGAGATGAGGTGACGTCGATAACGAAGCCATTACCAAGATAATTGCCTCCCAAGTAGACCATCCCAACCCAGTTCGGCTTACAAAGTGAAGTCACAATGTATATATATATATCTACATGTCAACATGAAAAATGTACATAGCTATAGTAAAAAGTGGAGTACTAAATAAACTCTGTGTAACAAAGAAAGTATGCCATAACGGTTTCATACTGTCGTTATTGACGCAGCAGATAAGAGATGATGAGGCTTGACAAACATGATTCCTGCACGATTTTATTGACCTGAAAGTTTAAGTGCCTTGTCAAAGGTAAAAAAAAAACAAGTTGTGACAATTTTTCTTCGAAATACTGTCAACATTTTATGACAACAAAGAGAGGAAAGTATTCTACTAGTTAACACCGCTAGTGTTATAAATTGGGAACTAAGGCTAGCTAAATAAAGATGATACCATAAAAGCGTTGAAATTGGAGCAAAGCCCGTGTTACCTGAACACTTTCCGCTGACGTTGAAGGAACGCCTTGTAAGGAGCGGCGTTTAACTAAGTTAAAGTTAAGCTTAATACTGTTTTATAATCGATGAATAAATAGAATAACAAAGACAAATATTTTTTTTATTAAAACGGACATGAAGTTATATAATTGGTTTCGATTAACATAATTGCAAATGAGTCCACGTAATTCTTAAGTTTAAAATTATGATTTAATACTAGTAGGTAATATGAGTAAAAACTTAATGGATAATAATGTACGCACATATTTATATTGTAGGTTGGGTAGATCCATTTCGATTTTTAATAGGTAAGTAAGTACACATAAAAATTTCAACAATATTTCGTTTCATATCATGCATGAAACATTAATTACACTTAATTTAGTTTTAAAATTGCACTTATTTTAGTTTTCGCGGTAATTGGGCATTATATGCTTAACAGGAGTACATTTAAAAAAAAATCTAGCCAGTTTAATGGCTCCACACACTGGACGACTGTCGCTGCGTCTAGTCGCGTAGAGCACGCGCACACACGACGACAGCCGTGCGACAGTTGTGAGCGTCAGTTTCGCGACTCCCCTAGCTTGTCGTCGCGACTCTGCGACTGACGCCAAGTGTGCGGAGCTTTTCTTGAACAAAATATATGAAAATTGTCGGCCGCAGCCTGTCGTCGCGTCTAGTCGCCGAGCTTTCGCATTCGCCTAGTGTGCGGAGTCATTTACTTCGTATTTAAAATATGTAAACGCTTTAATTTAATAAAAAGGTTGAATGTTAACTTCTTTTTTACAGTCCTTACACTGGCAGACAGTAATCCGGTCTGGGATTATTTATTGCACCATGTAGGTAATGCGATTAGGGTGCAAGCAATTGCTAAGTTGCTTAGGGGAATATTATTTATTTCTGCAGCGGAACAAGAATTCCTTTTTTTGTTATTCCATAATGGGGAAGAGCATGGCTATCATCTTCCTACCTCCTTCCTCGTGGTTAGTGAGAATAAGGCTGAAGATGGAAGCGCAGGTAAAACTCCCAAACACTAGGGTTTGACTTACCTCTTAATTCTCGGAATATAACCACGCTACGTTGTTATTTACCACTTCTAACTAAATAGGCTTGCCTGTCATCAGATTATATCTTGAAGCTGAATACTTTCCGCTAAGCCATTCTCCCGGTGACCACAGACTCAGCAAATGATTTGAAATGGCCCGTTAAAATAATAATGCGAAACTAAGGCAGGTAGATACGCATAACATGTTTCTCTTTAATGGCACAGGTATATAGTCGTGTAAATTAAAAAAATATATTTGAAAATAATTATGTATAAGATTTATCTTTTTTTAATGTGATAAATTGATATATGAGTCGAGACAATACAGCGCGTCGGAACTAATAGCGATAACAACAAGAGTGTCAAGAGTCCGGTTGAGAGATAGGAACATTCATTAATCATTCCAATATAGCTTCCTTATACTTAAAAACGAAGTGCATGCAGCACATAATTATGAAGTTGCCCAACTATTTTGTTCTCACGGTTAACTATATCTCATGATAATGTAAAATGAAAATAGTGAAAGTTGGAGCTATTAAAACACTGAATGACTTCATAAAATCTAAAATAAGTAAAATATGAGCCAAGCAAGACATGTCATGCATGTCTGTCAGTAACCGCTCCAAAATAAGACAAATTATGTTGCCCGTTACAAATTAGTATCTATTATGTGATATCTTTTGTAATCAAGAGATACGGGAATGGAAACATTAAGAGCTACAAATTGAAACATTTGATCTTCCACCCTACCGCTTCTAAAATTGCAGCAGATCATTATCTATCTATGTTTAAAGCAGTTACGTTACAAATAGCAGTGTATGTGTTCTGATTGACTTCGTAAATGGTAGCGTAATAGAAAGTTTATATTTGTATAGTAATAGTGCTGGAAGTGCCACCGACAACAATACATATGATTTATGGAATTAACTCACTTATGTATTCATAAAACACGACCTCGGACATGGCAATCACCATGTTGATGACTATAAACTTTTATTACTGCAACGACAATAACGTCGCTGTAACGTACTTTCGGCTTTGACAGACCGACATGATGTCATGTTTGGCGGATCGCAAATTAATGTAGGAAGAGACAGCAAAATTACCAAGGGCGTTGTATTTTACGAAGCTAAAAATGGCGTATTTTCGCGTCGGCAATTATAATATTCATGTATACGTGCGTACGTACGTTAGTTCAATGAAATTGTGTTTTCAAAGCTAAAACACTTTCATAAACAAACAGACAAATAAAATTTTTCTTTGCCATTGAAATGAAGGTCCCACGCCCTATGTTGTAGTAGGAGAAATGAAGAAATTTGCGAGAGAGTTTTCAGTTTGTTTGCTGCTCCCCTTCCGACATCAAGGCCTAAACAAGGAGGTTGGGCTGGCATTGTGTGGCAAAGTATGTATGGGGTGGTTTAAATCGACTCATTAAAGCCTGCCATCACGTCATTGTCTGTTTGCGCGCGTTATCACTCTTGATTCTTGGGGGAGACAGCTGGTATACAAATTGTGCAGATAATTAACTGTCAAGGGACAAATGTAGTCACTCTATGATGACAATATAGAAGATTAACGACAGTTAACAACACTTTTGTCAGTACCACAGTATGAGACAGCAAGTCGTATCGTACGTAGGTCGTAGGATATTGGTAACACATTCGGACCAAAATACTCAATGAACATGGTACGATTCCCACGCTAGTGATTCGAGCGGTGAAATCAGTTAATCGATTGTGTTAGGTGTCGTTCCTATTGGCAAACACAACCGCTGCGGTTAGAAACGGTGCATGCTCCGCAACAATAGGATTTCGTTCGTTCACTTTACATTACTAAAATAGACCCGGTTGGTCTGTAAAGGTCGCTTCCGAATATTGAACAGCAGTATGATTGTTTAGTTTGCGTTGTTGTCTCATCATCTCTCAGAACCTTTTGGAATGTTGAATATACACCTTATTTGCATAAGTATGTTTTTCCTGATCCGAATATTTGAATAAATAATACAGATACGTAAACAAACGAGTAGTTGTTAAAGTATGTACTCTTGTGCTCACACTTACGAAAATTAAAACGATAAAAATAAGTTGTTACTAATATCTTATCTTTGTATGACCCATGACTGTCTTTAACATAAGCGCCATTGTGGCATCATGACCTAATAAGTATAGTATATTTAATGAACTGTATAAGAACTATAACTACTCTCATTGTACTAAATAAAATGTATCATCTATGAAGCTTTCATTTCATTTCCAGAAATGTAGTCTCTGTATTATTATTCGGAATAAGTTAACTGAATTAGACTGAGTTTACGGGCAATATTCTCTGCTACAAAAGCAATAAATCAGGAGTTTATCAAATAACAAACAAATGGGGAGTCCGGATTTGAGCCACAGCAAATGGTCCGTGTCAATCTCCAATTGAACTTATTAAATTGAATTTAGGCGGCATAATAGGTGCAACTGCTGCGGCACTAATGATGAATTATTGTTATTCACCTCGCTATCTTAATTCTACAACCGTTCGAAGAGATTCAATTGTAGAACTTATGAGGTCACTTTGTTGATATATTTTGAAGAGATTTCAAGGCGCGGTATGTATTTCGAACTCTTTTGATTACATTGTCTGCTATGTCTAAAAGTTTTAAATGTAGCCAACTTACCGGGAGAGTACAATCCTTCCTACTAGTATTGCAACTTACCTGAAAAAAAAGAAAATTATACGTAAATAAAAATATATAAGCATACGCTGTGAACTACTGTGAATAACACATTATAAGATTATCTTTAAGCTGTGATGCAACTAAACCATTCATACAAAAAATAATAGTATTTATTGTAATATACTAAAATACGTAATTGCCCTGAAAGCATTCTATCGATTTCTTGAGAAGTTCAAACAAGTCCCTCCCTTTTCCCATTCTTCACGCGCCGTGCAATGCCTCTGTCTGACCGTGATAAAGTATTTGAATTCCAGGAAAATGTCTAAAGGCGTAATAGGTAGGTTATAGGTAGGTCTTCCTATTAACTTGAAGTTCGATGTAAAATGTGTTCAACTCAAGCAAGAGGGTACATAAAATATCAAGTAAGTAAATTTATTTTGCTTGCCGCAAGCGACGCCCCGCGCCTGAAGTGAAATAACCCGATTTGCCTTCGGTAACGCGATACAGAAAATCAAGTTCCGATCGAATTCGAAACATCTCCGCAACTTGCCTTGTCGTGTTCATATTATTTTAGAATGTGTGCTATTTCGCTTGACTTTTTGGAGGATAACATGTTTACTACCAATTACGGAGAACAATGAACAGGCTAAAGGACTGCTTTTATATCTTGTGAAATGGCCATCTAGATAAAATTCGGGGCAGGCGTAAAATTTATTGCGGGAGGGTCAGGGTAATGTGACAGATTTCAGAGATTAAAGTTGAAAGTTAAGCTGGCTTCTTTTGTTATTAAACTTAATATTCTATATTTCTATATATATTAATCCTTTATTTTAAATAGAAATTACAGTTTAAATTGCACATTGTAAAATACATAGGTATACAAGGGTGAGCTTATCTCTAAAAGAGATCTCTTCCAGCCAACCCTTGCTGTAGTTGGAAAATAAATACGAGCCTACGAATGGCCGGACCCACTTTCATCTCATTATGAAATTATATTTAATACTAGCTGACCCGGCGGACTTCGTACCGCTTTTGACAGTTTCTATTGACATCAAAACAATCAAATCGGTAAATAGTATACGCGCGAAAGCGTAACAAATAACAAACAAACAAAAAAAACAAACAAACAAACAAACTCACTTTCGCATATTAAGTTAGGTTACTATTTGTTGGGATAGTTAGGGTATAAACTCTGATTTAGACACACATCTGCTTATAACGTACACCACTATTGTAACCCTGTAAAGGCCATCCCAATCCTATCCAAACTACTCGAAGAATCTAGTAGAGTGCGAGAGCACGCTTGCGTGATGCCATTCCCTCTAGAAACCTTCTGAGTTTGTTTTGATCGTGATCAAGCATTGTGGCTTGAGGAACCTTTTAAGTTTCTCGCTGCCCCAAAAAAAGTCCGGTGAAGCTGTGAAGGCCGTTTACAGATAACAAAAAAAAAATCCTCTCTTTTAAAATTTTTTGAGCTTATTAGCGAAATAAATCTTTTCTTTATATATTGATTCAATAAAATACAAAACACGTCTTCCATCAATTCTGTTAAAAAATATTTATGCAAAATTTAAGTAAATTGGACGAAGGAATCACGTTGTCCCATACATACGTTGCCCCCCTTTTTCACTCCCTTAGGGGTAGAATTTCGGAAAATCCTTTCTTATCGGATGCCTACGTCATACAAAGAACACACCCTCCACTTTTCAGGTGTCTACGATCAGCGGTTAAGGCTGTGCGTTGATTCATCATCAGTCATTCAGGACAAAGCATTTTATATGTATAGATAACTATTTCGCCGCCTCCGTGACTAGTGGAAAAACCGCCAGATTCAGAGTCGGTGTACCGGTTTGGATACCGGGTATAAATGTAAATAGTCTTGTTGTGTTTCATCAGTTATATAAGATAGTTAATTCTTAAGTGTTGATTTCGTGTGAAGTAAGCTTCCATCTTCGGCCTAATCGTCAATCACCATCACAAGACATAAAGGCCAAATTTAAAATAAAATAAACTATAGTTTGTCCACACAAAAATTTTGTACCAAAATATCTACGCTCTTGATTTCCCTATAACTTTAACCTCCAGTTTCTAAAGAAAATCCTTAGGGAACATAGACGCGTTCTTCGTTATAAGTTAAATGCGAAAGTTAACTTGAGTTGAACGCAACTCCTCTTGAACCATTATTTTTACTCCGAAGAAATCTTAAAACGTATTATTATTATGCTTGTTGTACTGAATACGAAAGTGCACTATATATAGCACAGAAGAGATACTATAGTTATTATTATTTAGGTCAAGTGTATGATTCGTTTAGATGTACAGGCGCCATATTTTTAAAATAAATTAAGACATATAAAATAAATGATCTATTAATAGGATAGCAGAAGACACATTCACATTACTTGAGAAACCATCAGTTATGTTTTTGTTTATGTTGTTGCAGGCTGCAATATGAGGAAAAACAGAAACTTCGAGAGCGGGTGGTGGGTGGTTCTACTAACTGCCACGTTGGCGGCTTCGACGTTGGCAGAGGCCAGTGTTGGGCTATTCAACGCCCGGCTGAAGCAAGTCACTACCTCCAGCACTCTCAAATGGACGAGCCTCAAGAAAGAAGCTATGGGCAACTATGTCGTTGGAGCCGAATCTCAACAAGGTAAAAATTCACAGATTTCGCAATCCCCGCAAGAATCGGAGCATTGAAAATGAATACAACAATTTACGAAAAAAAAAACATTTTATTTAAATAACACAAATCCATCTTGAATGCACTTCTCGCCTGCATCCGCATCTTTTAACACCATTACCATGACGATCGGTCAATAATCAAAGAAGCTACACCCGTTTTTCTACAATACCAAATCTAAAGGGACCACCTACGGTCACAAATTATTAACCGATTTTCAAAATTGTTTCGGCATTTTGTAGCTAAACTAATACCATATAGGACCCTTTTTTCATTTTTTCTTAAGTCGGTGTTTTTTTAATATTTACAATTTAGTATAGAAACACCCCCAAAAAACCCGATTTTTTTTTACATTTTTAAAATTCCAAAAAAAGTTTCCAGCCGATTTTCAAAATTCAAAAGTTCACACGTGTCTCGATAAATTCCTCAACTCTTGGTATTATTTCCATCTCGATTCTCCTAAAATCCTTGGAGCTATTGTCAAAAATACGTCTCAGGCGATTTGCATCTGATAACCATTTTCAATGGTAAAAAAAGTTGATTTTAATTACAAAAGGTTTATTTTATTATTGACCACCAGAAGGAATGTCACTAATCCATTTTCGCTTGTTACAGGACCTATATATCTATGCAGAGCGAAACATGAAGGAGACATGCTTTTGGGACAGTTGAGACCTCAGTACACTTCTTGTGCTGTTTCTGTTAGCAAGAGCTATGATGGATTTGAGGTGCTTGAAAACATTGAAAATGCGTCTTTAATCACTTGGAAGCCTTGGTTTAAGTTCAACTCAAAACCAAGCGGAAGTGTTTTAGTAGATTCATCAGTTGATTCAGTTTTCATAGGCAGAGCCAAAGCTGAAAGTGGATATTCACACAATGTTGGAAGAATATCTTATGAAAGTGCTATTGGACAACTGATGTCGTTTGACGACAAGAACAATGAGTTAACAGAGACAAAAGGAGAAATTTTAATTGAAGTAGAACCTCTAAGTTATAAATTGGAGAGTGTTGAATTAGATCCGGCAACCGAACATGTTCGACAATCAGATCCTGAGATTTTTGGAGAACGCGTCCTAAGGAATGACGATAGCGTCGCTGCTACAGTTACTACCGCAATAGAGTATGAATTTAACTACAGTGTTTCTTGGGGGCATGGTCATGGAATTGCTATCGGTTTGAACACTACTATAGAAATGGTTGATGGAACTATTTACCCGCAAGTCGAATGGGCAAATCCGTTCACAGAAAAGAGAACAAAATTGTACAACTTAAACATTTATCTTGAACCTGGAACAGCCTGCAATGTGACTTTCAGGGGCAATCGTACAGAACGTGATGTGCAGTATAGTGCAAAACTTACAACCTTCTACAATGATAATGATTCTCGATCGAGACATATGAGAGGCGAAAGAATTGAGAACACATTGGAAGTCGAAGCCATATATGGTGAAATATATTATGTCGGAAATAATAGCCTGGTGCCAACGACAACCACTACAACGACAACTACCACTACAACAACTACGACTACCCCACCGCCAACTGTGCCGACAGAATCTGATAAAAATAATATTCCGATTGAAATTATTAAGCCCAACCAATCGGGAGAGATTGACAGCAACAATCTGGTCGATAGCAATGCAGACAACGCGCAGCCGGCTAACGAGCAAAACCTAAACCAGGCCGTAGTCGGTGGTCTAGGAAGTATACCCAATGGCGCTACCATGAGGGTTTTATCGTTCACATTACTGATACCATTGCTTGCGCTTATATTTTAAATTTAAGCAATTTAGAGATCCTTGTACATATTGAATCTGGAATATCAATAGATAGTTGCTTTGTCTCCAATACGTATATTTGGCAACTAAGCTTGACGCTGTTGTTAGTTAAGCGAGAAATACAGTTTCTTCGGTTAAAAGTGTTGTAAATATATTATTTTATTATCAGAACATTCCTGTTATGTGATTTCATTCCAATGTGTAAGATGAAGAGCCAAAATTTATCACATGACTGTAAATAGATTTTGTAAATAGTTACGGATGTGGGAGTCGCAGAGCGACGAGAAACTTTGTCACCAACATGAAAGAGGTTTGTGACACCGTAGTAGATAGAGACAATTGCGAGAGAACCGTTACCAACACAAGACCACAGGATGAGTTAAATGATGACTCCATACAAATCAACAAACTCCAAATGTGATAGTTCGAATAGATATTGTAAAATACACAACCATAAATGAATTTGTTAAGAGTTAAAATGCCAACAACTGCCGTTGAAATGCCAAATTTATTCCAGGTTATCATTATCGTATTAATTTTTTTTAAAGACACGTCCACATAATTATATATTTTTTAAAGAATTCCATTAATAACATGATCCATTTTAAATAATAATGTTGAAATCAGCAGGAGTATTTTAACTCTAGTTAAGACCGCAAAACACTTGAGTAAAATCGAGCATATCTTTTCAGTACCTCCTATTTGTAGTATTTGTATTTTTATTTCATTATAATTGTTATGTTTAGTTATAAGTTACAAGAGTTTAAAACCCAGAATTAAAGAGATATTATTATTTTAAAACTTTTAGTGTTTATTGCTATAATAATTTATTTTGTTTTTATAGCCTTTGTATGTATTATTTTAAACATAAATTACATTTAAGGCACTTAATTTACACCACGGTGGAAGAATAGGAATCATTATTTATTTGCCAAAGTTGTAGATTAACATGTAAGTCTACCTTCACTCTCATTACTTTAGATCACTAACAATTAAAATTTAATTCCATCCCTCCGTATTGATCTTACAACTAGTTCTGTAGTCTTTAGGAAGAAAACATTGCCGATAACTACTGTTATCAGTGATTAGTGGTTTCTGTCGATGTGTAAAAAGAAATTGGATGATATTTTTGTATGGATAGATATTGAATGTAAGCGTTCGCCTTAATATAAGTAACAAACACTTTCTTTATGTCTTCAATATACTTAACATTGTCCATTGATAAAATTTAAGAAAAATATATACCTCGACTTACTGCTTTTTTCGAAAACAAAATATTTTACAGTCTATATTCTATGTAAACGGTGATCCTTTGATAACTTTGATTGAATTGTGTTAATGTCCCACCTAGTTGTACCATTATCTTATAAGTCTATTTTATAATGATCACATTTACTGCTTTAGTCAGAAACTATTTTTTGACTTAAAATTATATTGTAAATTGATGTTAGTATTAATATTTTTGAAATTCGAGGCCTCTATGTTCAACGTCTAATACTTTAGATTATTGCTTACCCCTTGATAGGTAGTGAATTTGTTCCTTGATGTAGGGCATGTTTCACGATTGTTGTATGAAAACATTGGACGCGTCCAATGTCGGATCTTTGAATCTCTTAGACATCAACATTGTTTTGCGAAGCATAATTGTGATGTTCATTGTAAGTTTTATTTGTTTAAATTCATTAAAATATAATTAAAATTGTATATTTTTATTTACTACCCTAGTAACGGAATTCTTTTGTCTTTTTTCCGTAAAAAAATCAAATCTTGAATCGAAACCAGTCAACAGCGATTCGTGAAGAGTAAAAGTAACACCTAAATTAGTGGTTGTGAAGACTAGAGCGTTTGAAACGGATTAACAAAACTTGCTAAACATGAAACCAAGACCAACTTCCCATCTCTCAATACAGAATTCCAATTAATGTATTACATATGTACCTATAAAGATCCCTGTATTCCTAGAGAACTTGTAAGATAACTTCGATCAAATTGTCAGAGAACGATTTAAGCACTGCACATACAGAAAGTAAAGAGAGAAATAAAATGTATCTGCTTTGTATAACGTTACGACGCGACGTCGACGTCGCACCGTTTAGTTTAAAGGATGCTACCTAATAGTCGAGTGGAATTGGCAAGCTCTCCAGACATCCCTTGCAACAGCTTACAACCCACAGCAGACGAAAGGAAGGCGCCTTTAAGTCTCCCTCCCTCAGTGTGAGGCTCCACATTAGCTATAAATAGTTCTACAATGACTGTACTAAACGTTTTATTACAGCAACAAATTGAAAACAATCGCATTAGGTGTGTGTACCGTGCCGAGTGGCAGTCGCTGACGCTCAAACACCATACAAGAAGTCAGTTATGTTTGTTTTTCTTGATGGAACTCATGATTTATCCGATAAAATTATTTACTTTGTATAGAAAATAAAACCGGCACGAATTTTTAAAGAACTTTGTTGTACCGGTTTAATCGATAGAATCATCTGTTTAAAGAACTGGGACTTAGAGAAATAAGTGCATACAATAGGTATTAAAGTTTTAATCAAAACAAACTCCAGTTTATGTAGGAATAATGACATTAAGCTAATCCATGACGCATTTCATCCTCATCAGCACCAAGTATAAGTAACAAGGTTGACCATAAATACATCGAACGTGCAAATGGTATCGATGATGTTCATTTACCACCTACTGACAAACACCTAGTACGTACGGAACTACATACATATACCTCACCATAATATAAACTTTTATAACACCTTCAGCTGGTAACACATACAAAATAAATATATCTATACTAATATTAAAGAGGAAACCTTTGTGTATTTTTGTATGTATATATGTATGTATGTATGTATGTTTGCAACGAATAAACTCAAAAACTACTGGACCGATTTAAAAAAATCTTTCACCGTTAGAATGCTACATTAGCGCTGAGTAACATAAGCTATATTAAAAAAAATGCGGTACGAAGTCCGCCGGGTCAGCTAGTTACATATAAACATAAACATACATTACTATTCATTAACATCAGACAGACACATCTATCAAGTGGCACTTTTATAGGTTTGAGTCACGTAAATACTTCGTAGGCGTATGCAAATGCAAATAACCTAGCTTATTATTTATTTATTATCTATCATCCGATGTCATACCTATGTAAGAAACAAAAGAAGTTTTTTTTTTGTCTTTTTAGAGTTCCGTACCCAAAGGGTAAAACGGGACCCTATTGCTACGACTCCACCGTCCGTCCGTCCGTCTGTCTGTCTGTCTGTCCCTCTGTCACCAGGCCGTATCTTATGAACCGTGATAGTTAGACAGTTGTAATTTTCACAGATGATGTATTTTTATTGCCGCTATAACAACAAATACTAAAAAACAGAATAAAATAAATATTTAAGGAGGCTCCCATACAACAAACGTGATTTTTTTTTAATTTTTTTTCTCGGTCCTAATAACGATAACAGGTAAAAACTTGAAATATTTTTCTAGATAATGGTACCCCTCGTGCGCGAGTCAGACTCGCACTTGGCCGGTTATTTCAAATTGTAATTTGTTCGCAATATGCGTAAAGTTATATATAACCATAATCATAAATAAATAGCTTACTATATATTCCGTTTTTTTAGAAATAAATAATTTCGAAACAATGAGTTGTAGGAGGTTAGCGGCGGCGGCGCGGCGGTGTTAAATGAGGCAATCACTCATCAAGTGTTTAGGTAACCGTAACGGTAAAGTTGTCTCATTATGGACTAAAAATATTACCATCTTATTATAAAGTAATGACGCCATATTTTTTAACACCTACACACACACTTTTAATCACCCTATATATTAATTTTAATAATTAAATTAATTTTATTTATGTTTCAAAGTCTAGCTTTTTTACTGGACAAGCTTTAATTGGGATTATTTAGATTCATTTTTGGTCGAAAGTATAAAAAGCACACTTAAAAAAGTCTCATTTAAATAAACTTCATACAGATTATTGACTTGATGACATGAAACTAATATATTGATATAAATATAATCTTTAATCATAATAAAATAACCCTCTACAACAAACACTGAAAAGATACTTTTGAAAACAAGATTAGCAGCGGTGCCTTAATGGTAAAGATTAATTTGGATTATATTTAATGGATAAAACAGCCTCAGGCGCCGTTTTTGTTGAGTCCAAAATAAAATTACTCGTTTCTATTAGTTAAGAGTCATCTAGCTTATTAAATGTTAATTGTTTGTGATCTCTACGTTCAAAATGGATAACAGACTCCACATTGCAAATGTACCACTACCTCAGGACATAAGTAGGTACTATAGTTAGTATAAGCAATGCTTTAAGCCCGTCACAGACGTAGCTATAATATAGCAAGACATATTACGATATATTAATTATCCATAGTAATCTTCGAACAACTACAGACGGAGAGCTATCACACTAATATTATAAATGCGAAAGTTTGTGTGTATGTTTGTATATAATATTTGTTGCTTTTTCACGCTGCAACGGATGGACGGATTTGGATGAAATTCGGCATACAAATAGTTTATAGCCTGAATTAACATATAGGATACTTTTTATCCCGATATTCTCACGGGAACGGAAACCACGCGGGTGAAACTGCGGGCGGCCGCTAGTAATATAATATTTCTATTGCGTCACCAAAATATTATTATGTGGACAGATATAGCAAGACATATTAATATATATTATGGTATAACTACCGTGTGTGGTGGCTTGCTATAATAGAATATACTAATACTTTACCTGCGACTTCGTCCGCATGGATTTGAGATTTAAAAAGAAATATTTTTTATCAAATCAAAATGTAGCCTATGTTACCCACAAGGTATATAGCATTCTATCAGTGGCAAAAAATCTGAAATTGGACCAGTAATCCTAGAGATTAGCCCCGACATACAAATAAAGTCACAAACTTTAAGTACCTCTTCATAAATATAAAATATAGCCTATATAGTATGTGACGGGTTTTAAGTTAAAATCTGCCTGCTAAGCTAAGCTAAGCTAACCAATCAGAAAAAAGCTCAAGTCAATTTCAAAAATTGAAAAAATATTTCAATTTCGAGACTTGAGTAGATTTTCAAGACTAGGACTCGTTAGTCACATGAGTCCTAGTCCTTTGAGTCTTTTAAGTCTATTCGAGTCTTTTAATTTCTTTGAGCTAGACTGAGTCATGAACTTGAGTTGAGACTTATTATAATTTTTCATTCATAGACACTAACGTGGTAGTATACTTTGTTGTATACCTATTTCTATATGCTTGTTGTTCTCTTTTTTTTTGTTGTAATTTTGTGTTTACCAAATGTTTACTTGTGGGGGTTTGTAATTAGCTTTAAGATTTTAAATAGTTCAATATTTTTGTATAAATAGCTGTAAACCTTCCTTGAAAAAAATAAAATAAAAGGTAATACTTATTTATTTATTTATTTATTTATTATTTGGACAGTCAACAAAAACATATACTAGCAAAAACAATGATACTGTTACAAACATAAGCCTTATCTAAGCATAGTTTTCAATTAAAGACAGCCACGGCATGCGTTGTGGACTTATTAAATCATTAATAAAGCTAATCTAATTAATCTAAAATCTAATAAAATATTAAATACATTGAAACTATAGATACTAAAGATACCAAAGGTACAAAAGGGGGTTCACGTGACGACCAATAACTTTGACATTTTCCTTGTATTTAAGTGCATTGAGGTGAAAAATGTCCAAATCTTCCAAATCATTAGGGCGAGCAAGGGCGTTGTATTGCTTTTGGATCCTGTTTAACGTGGAATTGTATACTGGGTGATTTTATATCGTCATCCATATTTATTTACTAATCTGATTGAAAATAAATCGTACAATTCGTACAATAAAAATTAGTAACAATTTAATTGCATTAAACGCAAATAACCTTATGAAAAGTATCCACCTGAAGACTCAGTCTTTGAGTTTTTTTGGCAGGACTCAAGACTTTTTACAAAAGACTTGAGACTGAAGGACTTGAGCTCTAAGTATTGTTTATAAGATTCGAGTCTTCAAAAATAGCTCAAGTTTGATTAAATAAGAGTTTTCCAAGACTTGAGTTTCTTACAACACTAGGAACAGAGCTGAGAAGCTCTGCTGCTTAGCTCAGCTCAGATCAGCTCAGCTTAAGCTTCAATGGAGTGTCAGCCTTGCGCGTCGACCGCTTCGCTTCTTCGATCG
Source organism: Eudonia mercurella (assembly GCA_963082485.1). NCBI lineage: Eukaryota > Metazoa > Arthropoda > Insecta > Lepidoptera > Crambidae > Eudonia > Eudonia mercurella. The sequence continues at coordinate 16,967,644 of OY720024.1, forward strand.
CCACGTTTCATTTAACGCTTACGTAGGTACTCTAGCTGGTATCTCTTTGGTTTTACTTTAAAATGTTTACCTTTTAATATTATAGGTATAAGGAGATAACATTAGTATGCGAAGTTTCAAAGTCAACCCCACAACATGTGGTGCTGAAAGATCAAAAGTCACGGCAGAGGTCACCAGCATCGCAACACAAGTTAACACAACTGACTATTACCACAGAATAAACAATAACTATTACCACAAAATAAGAAGAGAGCTATTACAGTGCAGCATTTGTTTTGAAATGTTAACAGAAGAAAATGTGTTGTGTGTGTGTGCGTGTAGGTATTTTCAAACAAAAAATGGCGTAGGTATGGTAGGGTTGGCAAAAATGTTTTTGTGTTTTTCGTATTATTACTTGATTACTGCATTTTACATACATCTCACTTAAATCAGTCGCTCAACGTCGGTAAAAACGTTATAATACGAAGAACGTAAATAAAACGTTAACTATTTTTACTTGTTAACCCTATTTAAAAAAATGTCATTACTAAACAATTCCGTTACTATAAACTAGCATTCCAAATGAAGATGACAATAGTATCCATATGGGGTCGATTATCTTGACTATCTACCTCTGAAATCTGCAGCGTAAACAGTGCATTTGCAATGCAAAACAAACATTCATGAATGAACAAATTGAATTGACGTTAAAGAAAATTGGATTGTAACAGCAGTTGATTAAGTTATGTAATAAATAAATTATTAAATCTTCAAGTGCAATTTTTTAATTATTTCAAGGTAGGTAACTTATTCACTTACATAGGTACTAAGCTAAGCTAATAAAACTGAGCTATGATTTTATTATGGTTTTTGGTTTTTAAATTTTTCATACAATATTTAATATAAATAATTCTTTTACATAAAATCTTTCCTGTTGACTAACTGGAAAAGGTTGTCAATACATGCCTGTCACTGGTTGCTTGGCAACGCTTTGTTGGTAAACATTATTTATCGAATTCGGCTTTAGTATAGTTAGAGCAATCAAAAGCTCTAACATATAATGCGATATAGGTAGTAGATCTCTTACTGTATCCTCAAATTGCAATAGGTATCCTTGAGACTTTTGATGACGTAGAATTATTGGGCATAAAAATGTTCACTGCCTCCTCTGACATTAACAATTCGGTACGACACGGGTAGGTTATGAGAGAAATAAACATCGCCAACTTAACACGGAAAGTTCAGGGCATCACTGGCATTTCAAGTAGCTAAATAGGTAGAACATTACCTTCGCTCTGATACGTTGGCCTGGATAAGCTTTTAGCAGTAAAATCTCAGCCTTGGTATATTGTACAAAAAAGGGAATAAAGGCGTGTGTCACCTATGTCAAAAGACCGAGGAAAAAGACTCGGACTTAGCGAAAGCGTGGCAGCATTAAGAGAATTAAAAGAATAGGCTCATACAATAGAACAAAATAGAATATAATAGAAACAGTTCATGTTAACATTTGAAAAAATAAAGGAAACTATAGGTCTGTTTATCAACATTTTATTGTATAAGGTCACATTTTATTAACTGTAAATATTTTGAGGATAAATTCAACAACATATTTAAACTATTTTTATGAAAAATCCTTAAATTTTTATACGCTAATTTTCAAAAAAAAACGCCAAATGACATTTCGATTAAAAAGAAAAATAAAGCGCTTTCGGTAGTTTCAATTCAAAGAAGCCAAAACAGAGAGGCCGCAATGCCTTCGCCGCTTACACGTGCCCCTAGTTTCATTCAAAAGAGACGACAGAGAGGCCGCTCTTAAAAAGTTTACAATTTTTGTGTCAGGAAAAGTAAAAAAAAAACTAGCCTGAATTTTTTTTCTCTGATATAATTAGATGTTTTGTCGAAATATTTGCAGTTGATAAAAAGTGACCTTATAATAATCTATAATGTAAATATATAATATAATAATCTAAACTGTATGATCGTTTGTTTTCTAATAAACAAATAAATAAAATAAAGAGAAACCTTATTATTACGGGCGGTTTATGATGATGATACCTATGTCAAAATATTTGTTTAATAAAAAAACTATAAATAGTCCATAGTCCAGATAACGAAAAAAACCCAAAAAAATCGATTAAAGTTAAAAAAATATTTGCGCGTGTCTATTACCTATTTGGGTACTTCCATAACTTCAAGGATGTTTACGTTTTCAATTTATAAGTATACGTGACAGTGAATTAGGCAAGTTAAATGGCGAATAACGATTACCTACTTACCTATAACGAAATAGGTAGCTACTACCAACTTCAATTAGGGCAAGATGTTTTGACGGAAAACTCCGTGTTTTCCTCACATGATATTTATAACGGTGGGCGACAGCTGGCACCTCGTTTCCAAGCCCCTCGCGAAGCGATTACGATGTTGCAGTCACTTTGCGTAAAATAATATTACACGTAGACTTAACATTACATCCTTATGGCAATATAAATAAATAAATAGTTTTCGTTAATATGATCGAATGACAAAATAGTCGCAATAGGGTCGGACCCACTGACCCGGCGGACTTCGTACCGCTTTGACAGTTTCCATCATTGAGTTAAATATATAGGTATCAATGGTTTCCATAACAACAAAACAAACAAATCATTTTGTATTGGAAAATTAATATATATTTTAATATAGCTTAGGTTACTCAGCGCTATTGTAGCATTCTAATGGTGAAAGAATTTTTGAAATCGGTCTAGTAAGTTTTTGAGTTTATTCGTTGCAAACATACATACTATACATACATACATACAAAAATACAAAGGTTTCCTCTTTATAATATTAGTATAGATTAGTATAGATTACCTATTTTTGTACCTGTGCTGTGCCACCGAAAACGGGAAAACCGGTGTCACAGAATAAATAATAGCCAGTGTTAGAAATGCAAACACAAACTCCCTCGGGTTGTTACGTTACATAAACCTACCTACTGAAACTCGTGTTTCCATACCCGTCATTATAATAATTATGACAGTTGTATAAATAACTACATACATTGTATTTCGTTAATCGTACTTTAACGAATTTTCTGAGAAGCATACATAGGGAGGAACCTAGTTCTTTGAATTTCTGTATTCATCTAAATTAATTTGCAGACATTTTAGGAATACCAAATTTTTCATCTCTCCGTGTCCGAAATATAAGTTCAGAAACGGAAAAACAGCGCAGAAGTGAAGTGATGGCGTATAAATCACATAAAAGGATATACTATTAGGTATATGTAAATAAAGTCGACAGAGTCGACTACACATCAGGTGTAGCAGTACAGTAGCGCTGCAAACACTGCTGCCTCTAATGTCAAGCTGTTACAACTAATTTGCGTTCGTTTGTACCAATTGTTGTTAAATTTCGGTGGTAATAATGGTAAACCATATTTAGATTGAAATACAAAAATTTTGTTAGTTTTTTTTTATTTTGAGGACAGATTGAAGTAAAAAAATATTGAAACATAAATGTGCGATGTGCCCTGTGCTAGCTATATGCACCAAACGAGTATTTGCATAGCCAAATTTTAACTCGCCTCGTTTGCTATCAGTAGTAACTAAAGGCACGGTCTCGTTTATAGTTTCCTTTCTGTGGACTTCATATTTCCAACCCTTCAAGTGACGAGACAAGTGCTTCTTCCATTCCAGCGAGCACCGTAAGAACAGTAATGAGTGGGTGGCAAAAGAAAACGTTGCATAAATACTCGTATGGCGAACACACCAGCCACCCGGCCAGTGAGCTCGAAAAGCGCATTGAAAAAAGCGCTAGGCTCCGCTAAAACATGATAAAAAAAAACGTTAAAACTTGTACCTACATCTTTGAAAATAATGCCATTTTTAACTCAACCTGTCTTCCTATTTTACAAACTATGAAACTTACAAAAGGAACACCACCAGCGCATAGAGGGAACAATACAATTATACCTACAGAGCGTCCCACGCACGGTTATAAATGCCACCAACTACCAAGGAAGGAAAGTACCTACCTTTAAATATTATTGAAAAATATTTCAAGGTTTTCAAATCTGATGATGATATTGATGATGAATGTTTTTTGGTTATCACCAAAGACATTTCTTTGGTTATCACAGATAAAGACAAAACATTGTTGCCAGATCCGATATTTTTTTAATCAGCTAAGTACCTACTCGTATTCCGCTAGGAGTTGTTGTGAGTGTGACAATTAGAGCGCTAAATATACCATAAAAAGCGCTAGATCTAACTCTGACAGATGCACTGCACACGGCACATTCGCCTGTATACGCTGGCCTTTGTGGAGTATGTGCGTTCTTGCCGAGCTACGTTCAAAGGTGCCCGGAGACGCTTTAATTATTCCTGTATGTGGGAGGAAAGGGGCCCGCGGCTTTCTCTGGGGACAGACAAGGGGGCGCGAGTAAACTGACACAACCATTCGTAAAGGCCTAAGGAAAGTTTACTTTGTATCGTTCAAAAATATTATGACTAGACACACAGAAAAAAAAAAAGGAAAAAAAATATTTTCCGATTTTAACAAACAAAACACTTACAAAAAATGTTTTATTTTTGTAAAATAATGTTTTGTAATGTAAAAAACAAAGCAAAAAGAAATTGGGCTCGTCCGGGATTTGAACCCGGGACCTCTCGCACCCTAAGCGAAAATCATACCCCTAGACCAACGAGCCGATATGATTCACCTCGAAATTATTGTACATTTACTGCGTGATCACATCACAGGTTTGATAAGTGAATTATCAAACTCAAGTCTATAAAACGTTATGAAAATCTAAACCACTAAACTATATATGTGTGAAGTGCCTATTAAAAGAATAGCGTCACAGCAGCGTAGGTAGAAATACTTAATCAATGGGCCTAATGATAATATTTATACCGCAAATATGGTTTGCTGGTTTAAGACAGAAGGTTAATTTTAATAGCTTTTAAGTCCACGGCCTTTTTTTCTTTCTTAGAGGGACAGTCAGTAAAAGACGATGAAAATTTTTGTACTTTGTCAACACAACAAAGTTTTATAAAAGTGTGCCTGCACTTTCATAAAACTTTCATTTTCATTACCTACAGGGTGCCTAGTGTGAGTTTTGTTTACTATTCGTATTCATTCGATTACGTCTACGAAAACGAAAATTAGTATGGCATTGTAGCACCGCCTCCTAGCGACATACGCGAAGAGTTAAAATTCTGCCATACAAATTTTCGTTTTCGTAAACGTAAGTCAAAGTCAAAGTCAAATATTTTTTATTCAAATAAACTTTAGAAAAGTGCTTTTGAATCGTCCAAACAATTTTTACCTACACCCATTTAGGACGTCTATTTTTTAGCTGTGGAGAAGAATGGGCGCAAGAAACTCCACAGCTTTAATATATGTAAGTAACGACATTTACAAAATTATATGCCGTTACCATGTTATACAAGTTTAAAATTACTTATTTTAAAGAAATACCTGTTGGAATGATTAGAGCATTTTAAACCCATGCTGTCTTGTCTTCAATGTAATCAGACACTTTATAATATGCTTTTTTACAAAGCTTTAATGGTGATTTTAAATTTATTAACATCAAGTTTTTGAATAATACTTGGAACTTTATTGTAAAAACGTACACACAGACCTCTAAATGAATTATTTACTTTGTGGAGCCTAGTATAAGGTAATCGAATTAATACGGATAGTAAACAAAATTCACACTAGGCACTCTGAGGCAATCAGCAAACTATCTTTAAAAAAAGGTAGTCACTCCACTACTCGGTACGTCTCTCAGGCACCCACCACTTTAAAATAGGTCACCATTTACGCAATGAAGCGTTCAATAGGCGGCATTTCTTATCAGCTAATCGAGTTGTCACCGCCAACGTCGTGTGATCAGATCAGACAATGCAGATGAGAACGGTTAACAAAATGCAATCTAGAATGACAATGAATTTTCAAGACACCGAGACAAGAGGCTCGAGGCAGTTTGGACGTAACAATTTAGGTATAATAAGTTTAAATAAGAAACGAACTAGACGTAGAAACGTAGGATACAGTACAACCGATAGATATATGGCTCGAGAGAAAGATGACATCATCGATAGAATCGCAACAGCGGGAAAAACTGGGTTAGAGTGACTACCAGTACCAGAACAGAGAGAGTTGACGTGAAGAAGGAGCGGTTACTATTACTTAATCTGTGTCTACACTCAGCATTGGGTAGCGACAAGCTGAAGACGATCAAGACTTTTCTTAGGTAATGCAGGTTTATTTTAGTTTGTCATGCAGTTTTCTAGCCATTTCTTCATGATGTTGGAGAGGCATGGCATATGGTATGCAAAGAAGGTAAGGTAACGGAATGTCTAATGCGAGTTTTATTCTCCATTTTATAATATTAATAATTATATATTATTACGTTTACGAAACCATAAACTCGTGGGTGCTGGGTGCGACTTTTATTCACTATGCGATCGAGACTTTTTATGGCAAAATTTTAAATATCCTCGTCACTATGAATCGCTGCGTCGATAACCCTTCCATAAATTGATCCCGTTCAAATGGCAAAAAAGTCGCAGTAGGCACCCTGCTTGGAACAAACAAGGTGAGCTAATTTCTGCCATATAATTCTCGCTTTTATTCTTACGATGAATAAAACTCGCACTTACAGCTGGGTTCAGTATGAGTTGTTTATACCTGTGAGCTGTTAGAGCTGTTTATACGCCTTTCTTTAGTTTATTCTTTCGTAGGTATCCCAAGAGACCCTACCGCATGTCCTGCACTTTGCCGTCAGTCCTGACTCCTGTGTGTCAGTAGGTCAGTTCAGTACGTGCCGGACACTCAAAGGACGCGTCCCGCCTGCCCCCAGTGAGGTGCCTCCGTTACTCGCCATTGTTCCAACCTCCGTCCGTGGCGTAATACCGAAGCCCCAGAGCCTGCGCTAACTGTCCCCGCTATGCAATGCCTCATTCAATATCAATATATATAATTATATGTTATTTTGTTATGGTTCAAAAACTGCATGATTAATGATGATGACAGTTTATTACAAAGAAAAACCTATATTATATACCTAGTAGGTATATATTGTTGAATGGTTGTTAGAGGACACTATATTTATTATTGTTATACACACTTAGGTGTGGAAGAGGAAGAATTAAGTATCCCTACACAGCTTTAGAAAGAATCTTCTAGATAGCATTTTATTTTTTTAGTCAGACTACTATGTTTATAAAGAAACTGAAAGCATTATAACTCTCTATTGAATTACAAACAAATCGTTATTAAATTAACAATCAAAACAAATAAAAAAAAACAGTAGAAAAAAAATTAAAGAGCAAAAATAATTGGGCTCGTCCGGGATTTGAACCCGGGACCTCTCGCACCCAAAGCGAGAATCATACCCCTAGACCAACGAGCCATATTTAAGAGCGCCAAATGTTGTCAACGCGATAGCCGTCGCGAGAGAACGCGCGTACCACACAATGAATTCTTTTCTTAGTGAAAGGTGAAACACTTATTTACAACTAAATAGCGGCAGCGGTCTGTTCCGTGACTTCGGCCGCGTGAACACCCGTATCCCGTATCCCATAATGGTTTTACCAGCTTGAAAACGTTCGCGGCCGTGTGGCAACATCTTAACATAGTCTCATCACAATCAGATGACTGATATGATATACAGGAACGCATTCGGGACATACAAAAACATACCTAAATTGTACCATTTGGATCAGAAATATACCTACACACACGCCCATGGTAGCATGAGCCAGAAACTAGTGAAAAAATATTGTAATATTGATATCGAGATACTGATCCAATACGTAGGTATTAGGTACGCACTCAGGCTAGGTCTTAAGGTAAGAGAGAGATGGTGGGGGAAAAGAACAGTCAGCTTGCATTTGCATGGGACTAAGGGATCAATTTTAGTTTTAATTATTACTTAACAGCATAGGGCTTAAGCTTCGACATATACCTATTACGATTATTTGGAAATGACAAAAGGCATGAAAAATATATCGTGTGCTATTTTTTCACATACCATAATATGCCACATAATAGTTATACCGACATAACATACCTCCTACTATGCTACTGTATGATCCGAACCAGACGAATAGGTCAAAATGTCAAATCAATGTTATTAATTAATTAAAACAATGAGCAATCGTCTAAAGCAGACGAATTATAAGGGCACGGCCGGCGCGGCGTCGCGTCATGGCTTCAGCAGCCAAACTGTTGTAGTAAAGAAAAGCAAAGTAACCATACTGACAAGGCAATGTTTTATTACCAAATAAAACATTGCCTTGTCAAAATCATAACTGATAGGTACCCGGTATAGTAATATCTATCACGAACCACGAAGGCTACCTACCCACTTGCTATTGGCTTTGACATGGACATGGATTCTATTGGTAATTAGCGAATTAATAATAACCTTTATAATAATAAAATCATTAATGTTAATTGACATCTCTCATGTATCCTACATATACATAATAAAAGTAAGAATAAATAAAAATATTAAAAATAAATCTTTATTTAAGACCGTATACAAACATAAATAAGTATACACGGATGTTATATACGTATCTATCACTTATTATCTTTTTTATTTCCTATAAGCTTATGGTTACAATTGACCGGCGGACTTCGTACCGCATTTCTTTTTTTTTAATATAGCCTATGTTATTTATAATATTAGTATAGATAAAATAGCTAGTATATAGGTACCTCAATAATTCGTCGGAAGAGTGCAATATCATATTCTAATTCAAACTGGGTATCCAGTCTGACGTAATGCAATATACTCGTATGCAATTGAGACTGAGACGTTACCTAATAAAGTATTCAATAATTTTTAGATTTTAGAGAATTAAGACTAATCTTTCTAGAAACTTAGCAATTTAACAATGTACCTAAAACTATTTATAAGTTGTCCAGTGGTACTGGTAAATCGAACCCACCACGGTTCGATTCCCATAGCGGGTAAATGTTGAGCTCGGTTCTCTTGGTGAAAGAATTTGTTTTTAGTGCGCCTAGCAACCATCTTATTTAAGACTGTTGCCATTATGTTAACAGTATGATTGTGTTTATTTAGTTACAGATGAAATAGGCAGTTCCACTGTGGCTGAGCATTTCGAATGAAGTAGGTACCTACGCTTCTCCGTTGTAAAACATATAAAATTGATGTAGGTAAGCAAATGTAAATTTAAGCTCAGTTTTAGATAAATAACTAAGTACCTACCTACATACGTATAATTTTCCATTACGATACTTTATTATTGATGCAAAAACTAGATTGACGTATGGTGACCTACATAGTTATTATCAAACTACACAAACGCAAAATGCTGACAAAGAACGATGAAAAAAAAACATGATAGTTTGGAAAATAAATAACATTCAAACAACGCCATCTTTACGATGATACTGTTAAACTTTTAAATCACAAAAGCCGTTACAACTTCGTACTGCCAGTCGACAATAGATGGCGCTGCAAAAAAACAAACGCAGCCCCGCAGCAAAACATTTTTTTATTAATTATTAAATAACTTCAAGCTTACGAAATCTTTAAAAAAACAAAGATTAACGCCTGCACAAAACAGTTTTATTAGTACTAATTTAAAAATTTAAACGATTAACTTTTTAGTTAAACTATTTGTTAGCAGAGGGCACTTATCAATTTTTATCATAGAAATTAAAATAATTTTTAAAATAAAAACAAAACATAAAAATCGAACAACTTACCCATGACACCTAACTGCTGTGGTGAGAGTGGTGCAGCATCTCCACCTCCAGATCCGATAGAACCAGACGCCAGTGAAAGCCTTTCACTAAATCCCAAGGGGCTGCTGCGGCCACCACTGCTGGCCACTGACCCCATTCCTAAAATGTATTTATTACATGTTTATACCGCTATACACTAGAACTAGGATGGTAAGATGGTAAGTTGCTCCAAAGTTGACAATGTTTTTCTTGTAAAAAAAAGTTAGATTAAGAATTCAGTACCAGAGCAGGCAAAAGTAATTTATTTTTTATATTTATTTTTAGTTAATTTGGAATTTTTGAATAACAGGGATTCAGCTGTTAAATTTTCCATCCCACTACATATTTAAGATTTAAAAAAATTGTCGACAGATGTCAATGATTTAGCTACATAGTCAGTACCTATCCAATCGCAGAAAATATAATGATCCTAATTAGAGACAATTGAAAAAATAATGCCCCAAAGGCCTCCATCTTTAAAATAATGACTATTATTACTATAATAAATAAAATGTATATATAACAGTTAAACTAATAAAAATATTCTGAAACTCAGGGTGAGTATTAAATTAAGTGACCAGTTACTGGACATTATTTTAACAGTTATATACTTTTTCAAGGTGAGTCTTTAGTCTCAAGGTTCTAATGACCTCATCTTTATATGAATTACATTCCAGTCAAAAATTTATTTGCTTTACAAGACTTAATAATAGCAAGGCTGTTACAATATTTTAATAAAAACTTAATTTTATACAAATATTTCATTAGAGCAATACAAATAAACATTTTTATCTTTGGAGGTGTATAGAATAGATACATTATGAGTAGATACCACAGTAAAGATAGAGGGTGTAATAAAAGATCTTACCACCATTGGGGCTTCTCATGCGGGAAATTCTCTTGTTAATAGCTCTTTGAATCCTTGGGTTGAGAATAGGTTTTGCTCTTCGTCTAGCCAAATATCTAGACAAAACTCCTACCACTACAACACTAGTTCCTACTACTCCCATACTCCAGAGCACAACCTAGGAATTAACATGAATTATATTAAATTGATAAAAAAGTAAAAATAAACCAAAGGTACTGAATATTTGACAACTATTTACTTACCTTCTGGGAAGTAGTCAGTTGTACTTCATTGAAACTAAATGCTTGGTGCCAATGCTTTACTTTGTTTAGTAAGGGACTAGCCTGAATAAGGAGTTGCATTGTATAAATGCGTTATTTTTTAGACTTTAAATTAGAATTAATAATTGTACTGATGTAATTTCTAGTCTCCTAGGTTATGTGTCAAAATAGATAACTCAAAACAACAAGTAGTTCTAGGCAATATTTCTACCTAGAGTTTAATGCTGAAACAAAATATAAATATAGGCCATTCTGCTTTACGGTTTAATACAGAATCAGCAAGTAATTAAAGACAAAATGATAGCGAGAAACTTGAAATTCCCGGTTGTGAACAGAAACCCCAAAGTTGACTGACTGATGACATTGACATAATAATGTAGTTCAGGAATTTCATCAAGCTAAAGAAGTCACAAGCGGGCCACTCAACTTGTAAATTAAATACATAATAGATTTCGTGTCCGTTCAAGATCTATTTTCATAATCGATATGAAAATATCTTAATATATCAAAAAACAATCATCTCAGCCAAAAGACAAAATCTTCCAAAAAAAATAAATCGTCATTATCATCATCATCTCAGCCAAAAGACATCCACTGCCTGCTGGACAAAGTCCTTCCCCAAGGATTATCCACAACGATCGGTTTTGTACTGCTACCCGCGGCCAATCGCACGAAACAGCTTTCAACCTAAATATCAAAATATGACGCCAGCTCGCAACTTCATTCAGAAGTCTTGTTCGATATTTCCGTTCCTTTAATCCTTAGAGCATTAAATGCTCTAAGCTTTAATCAGTAGACCACAGGTGCAAATAAAAATTTCGTCTTAACAGATTGTTCATGTACATAAATACTTCTTTTGATTTCAATATCGTTATGCCGGCTCTCCACCTTCGCAAACGTGTACGCCATTGTACGAGCGGTGGCGAGCGGAGGCTGTAAGAGAGGGAGGGAGGCAAGGTGACGTAACACGAGAGAGGGCGAGCGCCTTTTCTTCACTCTTGCATTCGCGTCGGGTCGCGTCCTAGAGTGTGGAGCAGGCATTAAAAATTTGATAATGATACTTCTGTCAAAAGAAAATACCGGTACAAAAAGTAACGTTATGCTTGGTATTTTATATTTTTACTGGTAAACTGGTGATTAGGTAGGTAAACAAAAAAGTAACGACACTAATTTTCTAGATATTGTTACCGGCATTACCTTTACAGAAATTAATTTGGTAACGATATCAAGCCCGGCAAAAAGACAACTTTTAGTATAAATTATAGTTCTAATGTTTCTGAACGTTTTTCCAGTGTCAAACTGTCAAGTCAAGCAGAAGTGATTGAGACTGTCAATGTCAATAGACCAATATCAAACCAATCCGACGATATTTTCGAGACATTGAATTGAAAACATTTGTCTTTCTCTACTTTTTAGATTATTTCATCATGAAGTGGATTTTGTTTACGAATTCATGAACATTATGTTATTGCTAAATCGTATTTAAAACTTGTCTAAACATGGAAGTAATTCACCAATCCTTACGACAGCAATCTTTGCAAAGCACAGTCGAAGATCTCCCTGACGAGGTTTTGGAGTTTATATTAGGATTTTTGCCACCATACAAAGACTTGCAAAATTGTATGACTGTATGTAAAAGGTGGTACAACTGTGGGCAAAGTAAGTATTCTGTTAAAATATGCCTTTTATTAATATGCCATAGCAACTGTTTCATAATTTAAAAAAATCTGTAATAATATTTTTATTGTTATTGTAATTTTATTTGCTATTTAAAGTTTTTCATTGCTTACAGATGTGTTACGTAAAACATCACTTAAATTGGTCAAAGCTGTGGGAGAATTCAATATATTGTGGACAAATATAGCATCTACAGATATGACACCTACAATAACAAAAAGATTTTCGCACTCGGCCTGTGTTCTTGAAAACAACATGTACATTTTTGGGGGATGTACAACAAATGCAACTTCGTTTAATGACCTTTGGCGTTTTGATTTATCTAGGAGGCGGTGGATAAGACCATTAGCCACTGGAACATACCCTGTCCCTAAAGCATATACATCTATGGTCCATTACAAAGAATATTTGATTGTGTTCGGTGGGTGGACATATCCTTCATTGTCTCAATACTACCAGAATGTTACAATGTTTAATGAAATACACTCATATTGTGTAAATACCAATAAATGGATGCTCATAAATTCACACAACTCTCCACCTCCAATGGCAGGTCACTCTGCTTGTATAAAAGGAGATGAAATGGTTGTATTTGGTGGACTTGTTATGTCTGCTGCTCAGAACTACCAGATTCAGTGTTCAAATGATGTGTGGGTTTTAGACATACCCAATGTTACTTGGAGAAAACAAGCTACTACCAAACCTAGACCATCTCCGAGATATGCTCAGTCTCTTGTATGTTTAGACTCTGATCGATTATTATTATTAGGTGGTGTCCAAACGTTACAAAATCGTTTTGTGTATAGTGATTGTTGGATGTTGACAATGCAAGGTCCGACTTGGACATGGAAAGAACTTGCTGTGAAAAATAAGGAGTGGGCTTCAGCTAACATCTGGTGTAACCCAGCATGCAGAGTAGGAGACAAAATTGTAAGTTTGAGCAGAAGCAGAAATGGATGGAATTGTGCAAAACCCTTAGTTACCTCTGCTGTTCGATTATCAGCACTCAACAGGCCTGAGGGAGCTCCAGTGTCTGTGAGGGTGCAGCAGTGTCTACAGAGACCTTTAGATAGAGATCATAATATAAATGGGAGGCGTGGAGTGTTGCCAAGACAACCGCCAGCCAATATTGCAAGACAAGTTCAAGGCGACCCAAGCAATGAACCAGTAGCAGGTCCTAGTCATGAACTAATTGAAAAACCAAATACCATAGCTTCCAAAGAAAACACAAATTTCGAAAATAGCATTCCTGTTGCGGGTCCTAGTACTGAATTCAAATCTGGAGGTGGGCTTGATTTAGGAAAAAGAGATGACCCTGCAGCCTTAAGAAGACCTAAAAAGGTAAGCCCCTTGAAAAATCTCACAAAACTAAATCATGAAATGATATATTACTATGAAATTAAAATAAGCATTTTTTTTTTCAGAACAAAGGCATAAAAATTGTTCGACAGCTACAGGAAGCAAACCGGTATCGAATGGCAGCATTTGCATGTGAATCATCTCCAAGTAATTCTCCTCCAGAAAATAATCTCATTAATCAAAGACAAATTGCTCATTTAGAAAATAGAAGAGAACCATTGCCACCTGAAAACCAGCAGCAAAGACAACCAGCTGTAAAAAAAGTGAAACGGAATACTTTGACAATGCATGTATTAGATATTTCTACTATTTTAGATGGAAGTTCACTGAATTATGTATCTTGGCTGTGCCCTAGATTGGGAGAAATGAGCGGAGCACCAGAAGAATTGGTTATGTATTCATTAGTTAAAGGCAATGGAGAATTGATCATGTTTGGAGGGGTTCATAATGATATAAGCATTTTAAATTACTCTGAACAGCAAAATATGTATTCTAATTCTTTACATTTTATAACACCACCTAGAGATATTATATGAATTTGATTCATATTTCTGTTAACTCTTTGTTAAAGAACATAATTTTATTTATTTTGGCTTATTGCCAAACATTGTAATGTCTTGCTCTCTTTGTGTTACATTCATTTTACTACTAATAATAACTGTTGATTTTAATTTTGCTTGTACAAAGTTATTTGGGTACATATTTGAATATTGAAAATTTAATTACTTACAGGTAAAATGTCAATGTTAAAATGTCTAAATGTCATCGAAATTTTTTATATTGATTGTATTGTATCGAAATATTGAAAATGTAATACTTACGCTTAAAAATATCTGAAATTGAAATGCATTATACCTACCTAAGTTCAAAATGTCAACATTTAATATACCTATTAACTTAAATATGGAGCATTTTTTTTAGATATAATTAAGTAATTTTTAGTTTAATTCAGTTTTAACCTAACCTAACCTAACATTGTTATATAGGAATCCTTGACAGTTATGTAATATACAAATTATGCCAATTCAACCAAATTATACCAAATGATAGTTATAATAACCTTTGCAAAGGTTTTATCCATGTAAAATTATATTAAAAGGTGTTCTACTTATATCTAAGAGAGTTTCATAGTAATAAGTATCGATATATAGGTCTTTCGATGTCACTTTGTAGATAATTAGATTTTGGATATATTGGACGTAGGTTATGTAACCATTCAACAATATAAACATTGTTATTTTAATTTTTCGATGTTTAGAATATTGACATTTTACCCATAGGTTTTTAAATTTTCAATAATTTGGTCTGAGTATTCAAATATGTACCCAGTTATTTCAATAATTCATTCAGTAATAAAAAACCTTTGCAATGCTATAATTATTAAAGTAATTTCCTATTACAATTTATTCAATCAGCTTTCCAAATTATAGAAAAATGAAACTTAACAAATTTCTGTGATTTCTATTGTAAATACTATACTGGTTTGTGTATAGGAAAGTGTAATGACTAAGCTTATCAATAAAAAGTTGATTTATTAATAGTATTGAATATCCTTAGTCTCCTTTTTTTGTTTCTGGAACTAGGCCACCAAATACAGCAGCTGGGATGTCTTTCTTTTGCACTGGAGCCAACTCTGCTTCCTCATCATCATCACTGTTTTCAGACTCTTCATCAATATCAATTTCATCAGGGTTAACCACCTTTTCAGTGCTCTCTTTCAAACCTTGAGTTTCACCACGCACAAACATAATGTTACCCTTGCTTTGGACTGCCATTTCTGCTGCTTTGGCTTCTAGCATGCGCATACCATCTTTCATTCCTGGTGCAAGATCAGAAATAGTACCAGCTGCCTGTGCTGCAGAGCTCAACATTTGGGCAGACATCATATTCACCTGAGTGTTGTATGTAGCTTGAACACTTCTCTTGATTCTAAGCATTTCTCTCATGGTGTCTTCATTACCATGTCTGACCTCAAACTCTTTCCAAGTATTCCAAAACTCTGCTGTTATCCTTGGATCACACATCTGGCTACAATGTGCATATATTGCTCGTGCTCTGTCAATTTCTCCCAAACGTGTTTCCATTTCAGAAAAGCGAACACACATTTCTCTTGCTTTCTCCTCTGGTAATGTTTCTATTGCTTTTTCATATATTTGTCGGGTTTTCGGTACTCCATAAATTTCAGCAGCTTTTTTAATGTAAATATTGAACATTTCAAACATTTGCTCAGGGAGAACAGCAGTTGTTGCGCGTTCATAAACTGACATTGCATGTCTAGCTAATCCATGTTCTTCCTCAAGTTTAGCATACAACAAGTAAATAGACTTTGCAAACTCTGGTGGGCAATGTTCCAGACATTGTTCAAATAGATCTCTGGCTCTTTCAAGCTTTGATCCTCCATATCTTTTCAAAAACTTTGTAAGATAAGTGTTCCATATATCATAGACATTGGGCCATTTGAAGAGAGCAATCCCTTTTTCATAGGCTCGAAATGCTTCTTCAAAATAATTATGCTCTTCCAAGAACAGTCCATAATTTATGATAATTTGTGGTGTTGCTATTTTCAAATCAATAATGTGATCATACACAGCTTTACAAGATTTGTAAGTACCAAAACTTTCTTCTAGATCTGCATACATAGACCATACTTTCAGTGACTTATACAAACGCATTTGGACTGTTTCTGTATCATCATGGTAAGCTACTTTTCGACTTGGTAGGACTGTAGCTTTTTGCATTAATTTAAGAGCATCTTCAAAGTTTTCATGCCTGATTTCCATTTCTGCCCATTCACACCACACTGATGCTAAATCATCCACTTTAACATAATTAACTTGGGTAGCTTTCTCAAAAATGAGTCTTGCATCTTCAATTTGATCATTTTTTTCATAAAATTTGGCAAACCCTACCCACAATGTGTACAGTTTTCCTACAGCCAGTTTGGGATCAACAGTTTGAACAGCCTCAGTGTATGTATCAATAATTTCATGTGGTTTTCCTTCATATAGTTTTACTCTTTTATGCCATTCAGCTACATTGTGCGGATTTTGTCTTAAAAGTACTGAATTAAGGAGTAAAAGTCTTCTCTCCATGAGATATTCAAATCTTGCCAGCCTCAATTCTAAATCTATGTCATCATCTTCAGAATGATTAGGCTTTTTAGCAACTTCTTCCATTTTTTTACTTAAACTCAGTTCTTCAAATTGGGCATAAGCATCAAAAACTTGAGTGAAGTCTCTAACAGTAGTAACTGTTTGTATAGCTTCCTCATATATATCTCTTGCCCTTTCAAAAAGGCCACTTCTCACATAATAGTCAGCAAGAGAATTCCACAGATGTCCTAATTGATCAGTGTAACGACGAAGTCCACCTCTGATTATGGCATCTACATTAAGAGAATGAATCTTGTCTGGATTTTTTGATATAAGTTCACATAGTTCATTCCAAAGCTGGTGATTAGATTTACCATGTTTTGATTGGAAATTTTCATTGTTTACTATATGAGCCAGTTTCAAAGATGCCTCATCTAATTTGTTAATAGATATTAAGTAGTCAATATATTCCTCAGTATCCTCAGGACATAACTTTAAATATCTTCTAAATACTCTTACCGCTGTCTCCGGTATACTATGTTGTTTTAAGAAGTTCAAATAAAGGGGCCATATCCGATGATGCTGTGTTATAGGAAGAGCCCGCAGAGCACTATCAAAAGCTTTTCTTGTAGATGTAATCTTACATTGGTCTGTCAAAAAGGCGCAGTAATCCATCCAAATTCTAGGCATCTTATGCATAAAAACCAATGACCTTTCAAAGCAGTTATTAACATCATCATAACAAGGGTCAGTTATGCAACGTCCCCTGATTTGACTTCTTCGTATCTTTAAATAGTTATACCATAGTTTAAAGGAGCCTGGCAATTCTTTTAAAGATCTTTCATAAATTAAATTGATTTGTTGTTTAGGTGCACCTTTCTTATGTTCTATATATCTTAACCAATGTTTAACGGAAAAGGGATTTCTTAATATTTCTTCTTCATATGGCAGATCTTCTTCACTCTGAAATAATAAGCACATTTTATTAGTTGATATAATACGTATTTTATTGGATAGGTTAGGCTGTCCACCTTTTTACTGAATAATGTAAACAACAAATATAATTTTAACTGATAAATTTGTACATCTTTTGAAGAGTTCGAAAACATGATTTTTTACTCACGAAGAATATTTCGATTTCTTTTCCGTCCAAAAGAGGCATTTTTCAGCGATTTGTTTCCTTTTGAATTTGAAATGATATCCTTTTGAATTAGGAATTATTAATTATTGCACTAAAAATTATAACATCCAAGTCTGAAAGCATCATACATAGAAATTACAAGAACTTCGTTCGTTAGCTTCTACTGACTACTCAGTGTTGCCAGTGGCCGATAGTCAAAAGTTACACGAAACGTTTCAAACAGTAACATTTTCACGAGAAAGGTAACATAAACTATTTTTTATTTATTTATTAGTATCTCCTTTATTTATTTTCTTTCTTAAAACTAGATTTTTACAATATTTTAATATAAAAACAATAAAACATTATAAAAACCTAATTCTAGAGTACCGCCAGCAGTGGGGCAGGGACCAAGCTACCGGTGGTCAGGGCTGCAGAGTGAGGAACCTCCTGACAATACGTGCCGTGTCAAGGAGTACTGCTTTCTGAATCTGACCCTTGATCCAACCATCAAGCAAGAGCCTCTTAAGAGGCTTTTTCTCTTTGGTCGAGGCTCTTCGCTATCAGACCGTTCGCTGAAACGACTATCGGGACAATGATCGTCGAATCAACATTCCACATGGCAGTCACCTCGTGAGCTAAGTCAAGGTACTTGCTGGGTTTGTTAAGCAGAAAGCTGAGCTTTCACGAGGTTCTCGTCATGCGAGATGGTGATGTCAACAAGCACCGGCCGACCAACGTTGAAACCGGTTTACCACGATATCAGGCTTATTGGCAACAATAGTCGTGTCCGTGATGATTGACCGGTCCCAATAGAGCAATGCTCGACCATTTTCAAGAACGGGCGCCGCCGCCGGTGCGTACTTGTAGTACGGCATTTCAGACAACAAAGCCGTATTGAAGAGCAAGTTGCTGGTGAATTATTATGGCTACTTGGTTGTGTCTGTGCGAATACTCTCCGTTAGCAAGATGAGAACAACCAGAAATAATATGTCGGAGTGATTCACCTGGACGGCGGTATGCCCAACAGATGTTGACCGTACCGTCCCTCAGAATATATTTCCGGTAGTTATTCGTCTTGATAACTTCATCTTCAATGGCACAGACAAAACCTTCGGTTTCCCCAAAGAGCTCACCAAAACGTAGCCAGTTCATCGAGGCTGGCAAATCTACATCAGGTCCAGTTAGAGCCCGATAGTAGCGTCCGTGTAGCACCTTGCTCTTACATATGTCCTTGCGATCGAGAGTGCTTAGCACCACTGGTTTGTGCCAGTTTTCTGTTGCCAAGGAGAGCGGCGTAAAGTGTCTATCAACTGCCACGACATCCAAATGCATTTCGCACTCACTGTTAAAAGTAAATAATCCCTGAGACTGCACACCTTATGTACACATGGTTATGTAGGTCCTTGGCATTTAAAAAGCCGCGACCCCCACATCTCCGCGGGATGCACAGCCTCATAACAGATGAGCGCGAGTGTAGCATTCTGGAAGTCGTGATTTGACGGACTCGTCTATCTAAGGCCTCCAATTCGGTCTGAGTCCATCTTAGTATGCCAAAGGAGTATGTGAGCAGAGGCATAACCCAGCCATTAAAGGCAATAATTAATTAATTAATATTATTATTATTATTATATACCACACGACTGTTCCACACCTATTAATCATAGCGTGATGTAATATAGCCTATAGCCTTCCTCAATAAATGGACTATTCAACACAAAAAGAATTTTTCAATTCGAACCAGTAGTTCCTGAGATTAGCGCGTTCAAACAAACAAACAAACAAACAAACTCTTCAGCTTTATAATATTAAGTATAGATAGGGCACTTGATCACAGAAAAAATCTATTCCATTCTTGAAGCTTCGAAAGAAAGAAAAACAATGGATCCAATATTATCTAATTCAATAAGTACCTACCTATACCTATTATTTTTATTATTATTTATTATCACATAAAACAGCTTACAATAACGAAAGTTAATTTCCTGACCTCCAATGCTAGGTATACTACTGGTATGACCGAGGTCAGTGCCTTCCTTCAGAAATCAGTAATATTAAAACTTATTGATCGAAGTAATATAAGTAATAAATTATCAAACTTTGCTTTAAAAGTTCGTTAGCTACCTTCGCTACCTCGTAAGAAAGACAAGAAAATGGACAAAAAACAAAAGAAGAACACAAGAAAACTATCTTGCATTCCGTTTCACGATTATCTTTGTATGCTGGAAAATATTTAATTATAGGTACCTATATTTTTATCAAGTTCTCAAAGTAACGTAAAAGTAACATTTTGAGTCGTGTAACATGGGAGTAACATGAGATGGTCAAAAGTAACGTAAAATGTTACAAAAGTAACATTCTGGCAACGCTGTGACTACACAGAACACATATTTCTACTCTACTATCTATTCCCTGATTCTGACTTCTTCTGCCAACTGCCAATGTGCCACTGCCAATGTGCCACTGCCAATGTCATGTATGTACATGTACACACGCCTGCACGTCAGCTACCACATTTGTTAAATTTACTCAATAGACTTTGAACTTTACATTTAAGACATCATCATTATCATCGTCAGCCATATGACGCCCACTGCTGGGCATAGGCCTCCCCCAAGGATCGCCACACCGACCGATCGAATTTAAGACATATGGTTGAAGAAATATTGAAGAACATGTGTCTGTACATGTACAACCACAGATTGCTTTATTGCATAGAGTAAGGTAAACGTATACTGACTGGCATAACGTTCAAGCTAGCGTACACATGACCGTACTCGAAAGAAAGAAATGAAAGGGGTACTATTTATATTTACTGTTTGCAGTAATTACGCTCTGTTTGCTATTACTACTAATACAGACACATCATTTCTCATCAAATCAAAGAGCTCTTATATTTTTATAGTCTCTTTACACATAATGTCGGTTGTAGACGGTTTTTGATAAAAGTGTACTATCACCACTTCACTCACTGATTTACGATTAGATACCGGTTTGCACTTAGCACTATTAATGTCTATTAACAACAATGGCGATCTCAACGCCGGTGGAGTTTTATTTTTCAAACAGATTTTATTTGTGAGACCAATGTTTTCCGTCTATAATGTCAAAACAAGGAAAAAGAAAAATTACTGTCGAATTACCCAAATCAAAAGACCTAGCCAATAGACCTAGTGTTTTTGAGCGTCTCGGTACCAAGAAAACATCGAGTGTTAAAAAAACAACTGAACATTGCAGACAGTGGGCTCAGCACGGTAGTTGCGCTTACGGTAAAAACTGTAAATTTGCTGCAACTCATACATTGATTAGTCCATCTAAACAAAGGGCAGCGAATAAAGATAGTAGTGAACAAAAGCGTTTAGTGAAAGATGATGCAAAAAATAGACTGCATTCTACGGTCGTAGTGCGTTCGGGTCGTAGTCCCGATGGTGAAATTGACAATTGGGACCAAAATGACCTAGAATATGCGGATACTGACGTGCTTGAAAAGCGCAGATTGCAGTTGCAACGGGAATTAGAATTGCAGTTGAAAATGGACTGTGGTAAAGACATGCGTAAAGATAAAAAGAAAGTAGTGTCGAGCACATCCTCTTCTCGGAGCTCCAGCTCGTCTAGTGTCTCTTCGTCGTCGTCAGATGGCAGCTCATCATCTTCTTCGTCTGGCAGGTTTGAACGATGATGTTATACCTACTATATAACCTTATAAATAAATTTGAAACAAGGTAAAAAAATTAATAAAAAGTCAAACAGTGAACCTCTCATAGTATCTTATATGGTTTAGTTGTAATCAATCTAAGAGAGTACCTATAAGGCATTTCTTATTAAGTTCAAAAACAATTTCACACCCTTTGCTAATGTCCAAATTTATATAGTTCAAAATCTTACAGTATCCACTCAAATGTTGATTTTATTGTTATCTATCTATACATATATCAAGAACACAATTTTTTATTTTAACCTTTAATAAAGCAGTAGCAGCATTTTGTTTATAACAAACTATAAAATGTTTAAATAAAAAAATACAAAGTGTTAAAAAAATTTCACGAGCAGGATTTGAACCTGCACCCCATGACTTGCCGGGTCAGGTGCACTGCCAACTAAAAATATAGTAAAAAAATTAAATGCTCCCCCACCACCCTAAAATGTTTTATTGTGTTTGATACTATGCTCTCGTGGCTCAATCCAACTCACCGAAAACAATCAACACTATCTATTTTTACTTTATAAGCTAATGGAGCCCTATTCAATGTCGACAACTACGCATGGCAACCCAGCGAGTCATGGGGTGTGGGTTTGAATCCCACTCGTGGAATTTTTCAACACTGTCATTTTTCAAATTGTAATTTGTTTGCAACAATATTTACATAAAATTATATCTTAATAATCTTTAAATAGAATTGAAAAGTTATGATAAATAAAAACTTTTAGCCCCTTACAAATAAACAAAGAATAAGGTCCGAATAGTTATTCCGTGTTTTGTTCCTGTCATGTAAACGCCATTTCAAATTAGAGTAAAAGAGACAAAACACGGAATAACTATTCGGACCTTATTCTTTGTTTATTTGTAAGACCCTATAGCACTATATTTTTGTTGAGATTACAGCTGATTGAGGAGAATGTAAAACAAAACATGTTTCAGATTGGGACGGAGCATGCAACTGAAAAAAATATTGCTTTTAATATTATTGTAGGAATCTCACCCCTAGTGTTTCTTCATTATTAATTTATTACCAGTCACTTTTTACTAACATTTATGGGCTAAATCATTAAAGTAGGCAGCTTACAATGTAAAACTTGCTTCATTCTCTTGTTATCGCTGTTATCTATTGTAATATAATATCTTTTCATTATCTAATACATAAATAACA
Organism: Eudonia mercurella; assembly: GCA_963082485.1. NCBI lineage: Eukaryota > Metazoa > Arthropoda > Insecta > Lepidoptera > Crambidae > Eudonia > Eudonia mercurella. Next base: position 16,990,620 of record OY720024.1, read on the forward strand.
TTCCAAAATTGAAGTTGTAAAGTTCATGTAAAGTAGAAGCACAGGGTCAAATGAACACTTTCTATACAAATTGCCTACACTATTTCTATTTCCCAGCAGGTTCAAAGGGTATGAGATCCAGTGCATTTAACTATATTAGTCTTTTTAAGGCCCTATACTTTTTGGGTCCAGGTGTCACAAAGGAGGTGCACCAAAAATACACTAACTTTTTTTTACAAAATGACGAAAATCATAGCTTTCAAAAAGAAATAGAAAAATGTTTCAAAAAAAGTTAAAAAAAATTTGATTAAAACTTAGAAAATTTTCCCATAATTTTGTATGAAGCCGACACTTAAAAAAAATTGCGATGTTTTAGTCGGTCCGGTCACCAAGGTCCAATTCCCTAAATGTCCAGTTTTCTAAAGTCTATTGTCTGAAAGTCCATTCCTCAAATGTCTAATTCCTTGAATGTCTATTCCTCGAGTGTTTATTTACCTGTGTGTCTATTCTCCGAATGCCTGTTTACTTGTACGTCTATTTACCTGTATGTCTATTCCCCGAACGTCTTCTAGATAAATTATATACCTACACTCTGTACATTAGGACTAGTTTAAAGTTTCGGAGTGGGGGCTTGTGACATCATGACTCTGTATAAGGATCGGTACAGGATCCTTGAGCCTTTTTTTATATGTTGATTTAACCTTTTTAGAATAAAATTGGATTAAGTTTTCAAACATGTGTCAAAATAAAATGTAATTTCAATCAAAAGCACTAACGAGTATTGATATCGACTTCGAAGCAAATCACTGCCAAAATAACTTTCTACCCCTTTATAACCTCGTTAGGGGATGAATTTCAATAAAATATGAAACACGTCTTCCATCAATTCTGTTAAAAAAGGTTTATGCAAAATTTGAGTAGTTTGGACTAAGGAATCACATTGTCCCATAAAAACTTTGCCCCCCTTTTTCACCCCATTAGGGGTAGAATTTTGAAAAATTCTTTCTTACCAGGTGCCTACTGTTATTTGTATGACACAAATAACACACCCTCCAAGTTTCAGGTCTCTACGATCAGCGGTTTAGGCTGTGCGTTGATCCGTCAGTCAGTCATTCAGGACAAAGCATTTTATATGTATAGATTTTCTTTTTACGACAACCAACCAACATAGGAAGACCAACAGCTATGTATGACACAACATAAAAACTAAAAAACAATAACAGAAAGCTAATTATAGGTCCTCACTAATAAAAACAGAATTAGTAACAATGTGATGCATTTAACAAGAAAAACACACTTAAATTTATTCATTAAACTACAAAAAAAATAACTAGTACATGAGCCGCTTCGCCGATGCATTGCTTGTGTTAAAAAGGTCAAAATCTAATTTATTAGATAAGGCATTGAAGTTGTTACTCGCACGCCAGATATATGTGTTCTGCTTAGCTAGTTGGAAGAGGAAGGGGAAGATATAAAAGCGGGCTAAACCGAAGAAGGAGCTTAGTGAGCGCTCTGAGAGTGATTTGAGACAGTAGATCTGGGCAGTCAATGGAACCAGAAGCAGCTTTTTAGTAGAAACAAAATATCGGCAATTTCAATTTTACAATTTTTGAAATTTTAAAATTGGGTTTTAATATCTTATCTTAGCAAGAATCTGTTGAATATACATCTATGAATATGTATGTAATCTAATTTCTATAACTGTGTATATGGTTAATTTAATTAATCCTTATTTGTTAATGTTTTTCTGTTGGTTTTTGCCAATGACTTGGTTTCTTTGTTATACATATTTGAAAACATTTAAATAGTGCATAGTGACTAGTTAGTATTAATGGCTCTTAATAACGCCTGGTGATTTCTGAATAAAGCAAAATAAAGTAAAATGCAAAGTATATTTTAATATGGATATTATATCTATCTATCTACCTGAATCTGTTGAATAAATGTTGTTATTTATTTATTAATTTTTGGTTCAAATATGAAAGTACTGGCCAAAAAGAAAAGGTGCTATAGAACTTGTCCGTTTAAGTATTTATTATTATCAGACCAAAACTGTAAGGCCATTATCCTTGGATGTAGTTGAGTTCGAAAATTCGATATTTTCATACATTTTTGCTGGATTGAACTAACAAAAACAAATGAATTTTTTTAGCATTGATATTTTAAATATCTATTAGTAACATACAGTGGTTCTAAGCTCACTTTTAACATGATATCCTTGTATTGAGTGTTTTTGGAGATTATAAATAAAAATATGTTTAAGTAGGCATATTTAAAAAAAATTTCATCATTTATTTATTTATTTAATGTCTTTTAGTAAAAGATGTTCAAAATGTCATGTAATGTTAGAACAATTAATTTGTTTTTGTTAGTTCAATCCATCAAAAATGTTAAAACCAATATAACTTTCGAACTCAAATAAAACCAAGAAGCCTTACAGTTTTGGTGCCATTATCTATACTAATATTATAAAGAGGAAAGCTTTGTATTTGTGTATGTATGTTTGCAACAAATAAACTCAAAAACTACTGGACCGACTTAAAAAATTTTTTCACCATTAGAATGCTACATTAGCGCTGAGTAACATGCTATATAAAAAAAGAAAGAAAAGAAATGCGGTACGAAGTCCGCTGGGTCAGCTAGTAATAAATACCTACTTAGAAAAACAAGCTCTAAGAGAATACAGCATTATTTCTTAGCACTTTCATATTTTTACATATTTACCAAAAAAGGTGTCTTTTACTTAACTTACTTTTGCAATAATTGCATCCCCACGTTTAGGTATATCATGATAAGAAAATGAATTCATTATATAATTTTATCTTAAATATCTTACAGAGAGGCAAGAAGAAAAGGCAAGAAAGGAAAATTAAAAAGAAATTCTAGCTCTTCTTCAGATGGTGAAGTGCCCAAAAAGAAGTTTATCAAAAACGATAATCTGAAAAGAGATAAAATTGAAAAAAAAGTTACTCCCAAAAAAGATGACAGGTTAAAAAAACATGATGGTAACAAAAAGAAACCTGTCACCAAAGCAGTGATTGGTAAAAAATCTTTGTCACCGGGAAAAAAGTCTGGAGGCACACCACCAATTACTTCAAAGAGTCTGACAAAGAACACTGCTAAACATGGAAAGTCTCCACAAAGGCGAGAGAGAAACAAAAGTGTTTCACCTCATTCAACTAGGGATCGTGAAAAAGAGCGAGATAGAAGCAACAAAGACAAAGATAAAGATAAAGAAAGGGATAAAGAACGTGAGAAAGAGAGGGAACGTCCTAGAGGGCGTAGCAGGTCCCCAAGAAAAGGGCGTTCTAGATCGCCACGTCAACATCCTAAAGATCCTAGAAAAAAAGAAAGCTCAGAACGCAGTCGTCCAGTATCACCTAAGAAGCAAGTTAGGAGAGAAGGCAGCACTGAACGTCACCGAAAACGCTCGGCGAGTAGAGACCGCGATAGAGGTCGTGATCATAAAGATAGATCTCTGGAACGCAGAAAAGATAAACATGAAGAAAAGGATAGACATGATAGGAAAGACCGTGGACGCGACAGAACTAAAGACAATAAGAGGGATGATAGTAAGCGCAGAGGTCGTGAACGAGGATTGGGGAGCAGAGGAGGTGGAACAGATAAGGGCTTAGAAAAACCAAATAAGCCCATGGAGAGACTTTTACCTAGACCAGAAGAGCGTCTTGCGGCCCTAGCTGCAATATCTAATAGAGTCTTGGAACCAGATAAGAGTTCAATTAATTCTAAAGATAGGCAAGATACCCATTCTGATAGAGGTGGTCGCAAACAGGATAGAATGGAAAGAGATCGCTCGACAAAGAGAGATAGAATGGAGAGTCTAGAAAGGGAACAAGGAGACTATGAAATGGGTATGGATCGTCAATATGATAATGAGCACAATCTCGAACATTATGATAGAGTAGATGATCGTTATGAAGCTGGCCCTAGGGAAGATGATAGGTCACCTGGATATATGCAAGGTAGGGAGAGGCATTATGATCCAGGTTATGATATGGCTGGTCCACCTAGAGGTTATCCTGAAGATGATGACAGAATGTACGGTGAACATTTGGGTGACCATCGTGGGGTAGATATGGGTAAGTTAAAAATAGTATATAGGCAGCTATTTTGAAATATTATATTTTTTAATTATTCATTAAAAATGCGATTCCTATGTATTTTTTTAAGGTTACGATGAGAGGCGACCTCACCGTGATCGTTCTTGGGAGGGTCGTTCAGGCTCTATGGATCGGGAAAGAGGGTACATGCATCCGCATAAGGAATGGGATGGCGAAGATTATAGAGCTGCTGGTGATTGGGGTCGTGAGCGTCATTGGCCAATGCATGAACCACAGGTAGTGCCATTTAAAAACTAAACGATATTGCTCATTCCTTTATCCTTTGCCCATGTCCTTTTCTTATTCCTTCAAAAATTCTGTCCTAGGTGAGTCTGTACTACCAAAGGTTGTACTGGAATGAACCAGTAGACTACCGCCTAAGAAACTATAAAAGCCCTTGTTTCATTCTGTCCCATGTTTTCCTTGGCTGCCCATATCCTCATTTTGGTATGTGAACAAAACAGTATGTTTTTTATAGATTATTTGCATAACTTATTTACAAGACATCTTGTGTAGTTCTGTATTCTGAACTAAATATTTCAGATGAACGAGTGGGGTGATAAAGAGGGAGATATGGAGGGCTGGCATCATCGCGGTCACCCTCCTGGACCGCATCGCGGTCGCGCGCATGGTAATTATATTGTTTATGGTGCAATGGGAGAAATTTGGTTATTTAAATTTTATTTCAAGCAGCTTTTAATACAAGTAGATACGTTTATAGTTATATATAATATTACGTAATTTTTGTTGCGAACAAATGACAACTAGAAAAAATTCTACGATCGGGATTTGATCCCGCATCCCATGACATGCCGGGTCAGGTGCACTACCAACTATTTAATTACTATATTTAGTGCGGGTTTGAAACACGCTTGTGGAATTTTTTCAACATTGTCTTTTTTTACAAATAGATACATTCATTTCAAGCAAAATTGATATTCTTTTTGATTTCCTATATATGCTGAATCTTCTGCAGTAAAACCATTTTTTCCAATATTATAATGATTAACTTTGTTCTAGAAGATTACGGTCGTGGAATGAGAATGGATCATGGTAGAGGAGATGGAAATAAACGTCGCGCTCCCAGGAATGAACCGGAAGCACCGGTCAAAGAGACGCCGCCGCCTACACAACCTGCACCTGCCACAATATCGCGCCCAGAAGTCGATGTCGATGAAAAACCCATACCTGATGACCTTAGCGAGATCAGTGATGACCCTGATGATATACTTGACAGAGAAGATGTAAGATTATTATACATAACTAGCTGTCCCGGTAGACTTCGTACCACTTTGACAGTTTCTATGACAACAAAACAAATAAATCATGGAGCATTTTGTATTGGAACATTAAATTGCAATAAAAAATATGTTTGGGGTGGACCACCCTTATCACTTAAGGGTATGAAAAATAGATTACGACCGATTGTCAGACCTACCGAATCTAAATATAAAAGGACAATGGGCAAAAATGTATGGAAGCTGGTATATCCCTTCAATAGTGAAGACATATAATATGTCGTTGGATAGGTATTTTTAACTGGAACAACATTTACTATGACAGCTTTGTTGAAATGTTTGTCCGTTCTGAGTTATAAGTATTAGGAATAAGGTAAAAACCAAATTATTAAAATAAAACAAAAAACCCGACTGCTAAAACAACTATACAAAAACAATTATATACTAAAAAATAACTGCAGAGAGAAAAAACTGAAAAGAAAAAAACAAGCTCTACTAGAGTATTTAAAAATGAGTATTTATAAATATAATCCGGTTCAAATGCTGTTAGGATAGGACCTTTTAAAGTTACGTTACGCGACAGTGAGGACTTGTAGGGTCAGCTAAACAGTCTGATGAATAATATTAATCAATTAAGTTTACAAAAAGTAAACTTAATTAATAAAATTTTTATTTTTAAGTGCTAATTGCTGCATTGATTCCTGTTCGATTCCTGGCTGGGTCGGGTGGGCGTTTAATTTTTTCACTGTATTTTATAAATGTTAATCAGTTAGTTTATTTTTTGCAAGTGCCAAAGTGACTAAAATATTAAATAATAATAAAGGTGAAAATCATTTAAAATGACCATTGTGACAAAAATTAAACCCGTAATAAAAAATAACAAAAATGAAATATTAGTCTTTTCACACGTCGCATAAAACTGACTTATTTTTTCCAGCAACAATAAAAGTCATATTTTTATGATTAATGAATAAAAAAATTACTTAGAATAACAAAAAAGTATTTAAACTTTCATGAACGCAAAAGGTTACATTCATTGGTAGCTGGTTGGTCAAATCAATGTCAATGAAGAAGAATGAAACAATGTTTGAATAAATGACCACCAAAGACAAAAAATCCAACTTAATTAATTAAATGACGTATTTATTTTAAGATGTCTGTAAAAACATATGTAAATTGAAGTTAAAAAAAATAGAACCCTAAAAATGGTGTCTATTTTCTTATTCGCAATTTTTTATGTATCCAATGACAGTCTGTTGTGACTGATGAACATCAGGACCAATCGAACGACGTATAATTTGTCCAAATTGGTTCATCCATTTAGTAAATACGAGGGAACAAAGAAACGGATATAAAAACATACCTACATATGTATAAACATACATACAAACACACATACAAACAGACATATATACATAACACATACATACATATACATACATACATACAAAGACACATACGTACATACAAACATACAGGTCGACTTTTTTATCACCATCCAAACCTTCTGAGATGACTCCCGTGATACAAACGAACAACTTTTAATATTGGACCAACTTCCTAACTCGAAAAAAAAATCAGCTGTCCCATACAAAACATCTACTACTAATGGCACCTTAAACAAAGTCGTCTGCCCACCTTTCAGGTGGACGTCCTACGCTGCGCTTGCCGGCTCGTGGTCTCCTCTCGAGAACTTTCCTGCCCCACCTGTCATCTGTTCTCCGTACTATGTGCCCCGCCCATGCCACTTGTTTATCATAGTCAAACTCGTTTTTATATTTGTTTAACAATTAAACACAAACAACCAAGTTACTTTTGTATTCCGACACAAAGTACTTATGTGTCTACGTGGCGTTTACTTTATATTTCAATTGATAATTACGAAATACATAATATACATACAACGACGTTGATGATGTTATTTTCCCGTAAACACTAACCCCCCTACCTATTCATAAAAACTATTTAAGCAAAATTTAGTTAATCATTGTTTTGTCTCTTTTTCTCAAATTCAAAATGACGTTTGTGTGACGTTGACAAAACAATATTTAACTAAATGCTTAAATATTTTTTATGAATAAGGGGGTAAGATATTACAATATTAATAGGTGTTCATTTTAACCTTATTCTTATACCTATCACTCGGAACGGACAAACATTTCAACAAAGCTGTCATAGTAAATGTTGTTCCAGTTAAAAAGACCTATCCAACATCATATTTGACTTTGCTATTGGAGGGGTGTACCAATCTGCCCATTCTCCTTTCATAAAAATCGATCGAGCCGTTTCGGAGGAGTATGGCAACTAACATGTTACACGAGAATTTTATATATATAGATTATCAACTTCCCTTCAAACAATAGCTCATAATGAACATAGTGTTTTAAAAATTGATTTTTTTATTATTATTTCTCTGGCATTAGATGGCTGACCAAACTATGGATGAAGATAGTCAAAGTGCTCTACAAGCTGAAGAAGTTGCATCCAAGATCGAAGGTTCTGAAAAAGATTCTACACAGGTACAGATTTCACACAATAATTCAGAAATTTTAAAACGCTTACGTATTCTGCTATTTTGTCGAACCCTAAACTCGCCCTCGTGTTACAGGATACCAGTGGTGCTGGCGAGGAAAAAGAATCTCAAGATACTAAAGATGACGACGATGTTGCAAATTTGGATTTCGAAGAAATATCGGATGGAGAGCTTGAAGAAGAGAGGACTAGAGGTAAAAATGCTTTTGAATTGATTTTTTAAAATTCAACTCAATGGTTCTTCTACAGTTGGGTTACTCTTGTGCATTACTATGCACAAGAGTATGTCCCATAGCTGGGATATACTTATCCCAGCCGTGATTTTATTTAACTATACTGAGCAAAGATTTTCCCCCCATATTTTATCATGCAACTTAACTTCTTTTAAACATCCTGTAAACGTTAAGGCCGTCCCTAGCAAAGCTTTCTGGGCGTCGTCCTAGCCAGACATTGCGGTTTGTCGTCAGGTATCCAAAGCGTATCCAAATTTCCCCACTACTATGTACGTAATACATTCGTCTAACATGCCTATTCATCTGATTTTTGCCGAGCAGTCTTTTTGGTGAGCAATGCTTGTTACACTTTAATGTGACCCCCTTTAATGTTTGCTTTTTCAGGGTTTCGATCTTTTTATAGAGATGTTTCAAATAATTTATTGTTTCAGCCGGTTTAGGTGATGCCCTTGGGGTGGATTGGGCAAGTCTGGTGGCAGATGTACGTCGCCGTGAGCAGACTGCGCCGACCGGGGGAGCGCGCGACCGATGGAGGCCTGAAAGAGTTCTTACGCGTCTCGGTCTCTCCATAAACATGGCTGGAAAGGATACAGTCCAAGAAATCTTACAAAAAAACGCAGAGACACAAAAATCTGAAAAGAAAACGAAAGTAAAAGAAATTGAAAGTGCTCAAAACCCAGAACAGAATGGTAATCATGAAGAGAATGGTGAAGGTGTAGAACCATTAGTGGATATAAACTCTTTACATCCTGTTGCTGCTATTCAGGTAATTTGTCATTTGTCTATTGCTAATACATTACCTGTTATAAACTAAAGAACATAGTGATGATATAATATTTTTAATTAATTTGCAGGTTGCTATACAAAAACGGAAACGACAGAGAGCAATCTTATTTGGGACAGGTAGTGAGATTACTCGCGGCTTGAGTGCAAGACGTGATTTAGCATTACGGCGGTATCTGTGCCACTTGCCGGTCGTAGAACGCACTGGGCAGTCACGTGTAGCGCCTCAACCTTCGTTGTTCCACGCAGCAAGAGCTTTACTGATGCAAGCTTCTGTGTCTGGCTGACGAAGATATTAAATCCAGAAGTCTGGATGAACTTTTCTATAAAGTGTATTCCTATATGATTATGACATTCCCCCGCCCCCCCATAATTATGTGCATAAAACAATGAATCTAAAATAAAGTGAGAAATAATGTGATTGGGAGTGATCTGTGTATTGACGAAAATTTATTATGTGCTATAATTGAACTTTGAGGTCTGGTAACACTTCTACATTAACTGGATATTGTTGTGTTAGTGAATCCAAAGACTTTTAGGCGTGTAAGAGAATTTTGTCTATTAATTTTGTCAGTAATTGTAATAAGCTTCATATTATTTATTACCAAAGACAGAATTTGCAGTTACAGGAATAAACATAACATTCAATAGTGCAAGGACATCATAATTTTGTACAATGATCAGTGTGGTCTGTTCAAAGATAATCTTATAACAAAAATGTGCACTAATAGTAACTGATAAGTTGACAACTGATTAACTGTATATCTGATAATTTTATCTAACACAGTATCATCTGCCACTGCGAATCCGGTTCTTCATTTCTACATAGTTTAATTAAAGTAATACAATCAATAGATTTTTCTGCAATGGAATAGTTTTTGTTGCATAGGGATATGGATTTATTAGTTATTTTTTACTAACTACAAATATACAATGTAATACTTGTAACGTCTTATTATAAAAATAACTTCAGCATAGTCGTAGTATAACTATTTTAATTTAAAAGATACAATAAACATATACGAAAAAAAAATTTTTTCATTGTTCCTCTGTCATAGTCAATAAAAATGACACATCACAGTTTACTGTGTATTCCCTCTTCTTATCCCTGGAACAGAAGTACAGGTAATTAATGAGATACAAACCACGTTGCAGACGAACTAATAAAAGCAATAGCTTATAATTATGTATAATGATCTGTTGATCTCTTTATAAAGAAAGTGTTGCATTAAAAAAAAAGTGCAACTTTTATAGGCATTTCAGATTTTTAGGATAAGTAATAATAATATTAATGCTCTAATTGCCAGTTTATTATGACCTATTTATTGTTGAATTTGGTTAGGTTCGTATTCGTAATAAATAAAAATAAAAAACAAAAACCATTTATTTCGAGGCTTTTAGCTAATATTAGGTAATTATTATAAATTGATTTTAATTTTGTTTAATACTTAGCACGGCAAATGACTCCATACCACCTGATGTTAAGTGGAAATGGAGTCCAGACGCGAAGACAACTGGTGCAGCGTGAAAACAACGCAGCATCAGTTAACCTCACTCTGCCGGCCCACAAGGTGCTTCACGCCTCGTTTGAAAGACCCCATATCAGAGGAAGGAGGAATAACGTGTGCTGGTAGACTATTCCATCTTTTGGAGGTGCGACAAAGGAACGAGTCACCAAATTTCTTTGTGCGCGATGGGATATTTGAAATAGTGAAGCCATGACTCCGGAGAGCACGTGTACTCCTATGAAGGAGGGAGAAGGTGGGATAAGGTCAAAGAGTTCTTCAGAGCTCTCGCCGTGGTATAAGCGGTAAAAGACGGCTGAGTGACGCTATATCTCTACGCGATTGCAGGGTTCGAGAGTATTAGTGACCTCTGCATTGCCGATAATGCGTACAGCGCGAGCGACGCTGCAATCTGTCTAAGGCATCGAGAAGGTACTTTGCGGAACCGTCAATACGTGCGAGCAAGACGCAAGACCGTCTTGTGCAAAAGGCACAACTGGTCAGGATTCCAGGCGTAAAGAATCGCCGCACTCTGTTTAGGACACTGAGTTTTCGTGAGGCTGTTTTGATCACGGCTTCGATGTAGTCCTTTTGATTAAAATCGCAGCAAATCGTCACACCGAGCATGTTGATATTGCTCTGCAGGCTTAGAGATATGCCCTGAAGGGTTGGAAGGGGAAGACTTTTTGGCCGTGAACGCACATACCTGTGTTTTCTTGGCATTGAACTCAACAAGATTATTGGAGCCCCAATTAGATATGAGGTCCAAGTGAGCGTTTTATCCATGCACCGTGCTATCATCTGCATAGCAATGCATATTTCCAAGTGAAAGCATATCATTGATATGCAAAAGAAACAGCGTGGGGGACAGAACAGAACCTTGGGGGACACCAGCGTTCACTGACATGAGCCGCGAAGCGCATCCATCAGACAGGACACGGATTCTATGCTCATGCAGGAAGCCAGCGACCCAGATACAGAACTGGGCAGGCAGAACGTATGCCGGGAGCTTGGACAGAAGAGCTTTGTGCCAGACCCGATCAAAAGCCTTGGCTATGTTAAGGCACCGACTCACTACGCTTGTCAATAGCCTCACCGCAGAGATGTGAAACGTACGTTAAAAGATCATCCGTTGATCGCTTCGGCCGAAACCCGTGTTGGCAATCGTTAATTATGGAGTATTCTTCTAGGTAGTGGACAAGTTGTTTATTTACACATGGGGCGGTAATTCGATGGATCTGACCGATCTCCTTTTTTAGGGACCCGTTGCACATTGGCCTCTCTTCAAGATTCCGGCACACAACCAGAAGAGAGCGAGAGACGGTAAAGGCGCATTAACACGGGGGACAACTCCGCTGCACAGATTTTTAGGACTATTGCTGGGATGCCATCAGGGCCATTAGCTTTCATCACACTGCCTGATTTTAAAATCGGGCATTGTGTGGCCACAGTGAAAAGAGAAATTGTAGATTCGGGAGTTAGCCGGAAAGTTTGGCCAGGAAATCGACCTTCGCTTGAGGCTTGTGAGCTAAAGTTCCGTCAGGACATCTCAGTGGTGGCAGCGAGGGTTGGCAGAAGTTCGATTGCACGACATTGGTCAGACGCCAGTAGCTACGGCTGCCCGTAGAATGCGTCAGTAGTTCTTGGCCGACCCGTGCAACGCGCTGTGCATCCGCTCTGATGTAGGCTCTTTTGCAGGACTTGGTGGCATTGTTATAGGCTGCTTTCAGCGAGCGGGTTTCGGGATCTCCAAGAGCTCTAGCCCTGATCCAAGCGCGGTATGCCGCCTGCCTGTTATCAACAGCGTTGGCACAATCGCGGTTGAACCATCGGTTGCGCCTGCCTTTCAGTCACCAACCGGCACGCCGGGCCACCCCAAGATCATGCGTGGCATGGTGAGGCAGCCTCACGTGCTGGTTAGGCTCGCTTGGGCCCATGTGCTGTGCCACGGGCGGCCAGCGGGACAGCCGTTTCTACGGGTTTCCCTGGTCGGCGGATTAACAAAGTCCTCCTGGCACTGGTTCGCCAAAAGCCTCCACAGACTGAACTGAAATGCATCGCAGCACCATCCACTCGAGCTCCTGGTTATACGCTGGCTGATCCCGAAACGCGACCGACAAGCGGTCACTTGACGGGTTTTACACCATGCGTACGGTGGTCACTATCCAGACGGGCTCTACCACGCAGTGGAGCATATGGAAGCTCTAAAATCTGTTAGTCGCCTCTTACGACACTCACCAGAGGAGAGGTGCGGATTGTATTCTTTCTCCGTCACCGCACGGATGAAAAAGAATAAGTCGGATAGTAGTGTCCGTGCTTATTAAACAAGCCCAATGGTAATATTCTTATTTTTACATACTTAAAGCCTAGTTAGAATAAGAGAAACCAATAATCATAATATAATGTTTAGTCTACATTTAAAGTCAAGTCAGTCAGTAAATCTTTTCTCTTCCTTTTACCCAGTTCTTATTTATCTTAAGTTATTAACATTTGGGGTAACAAAGTCACAACAGCTCATTTTGTAATTTTACAGGACAAGACGTCATGTTAAGATTTTTTTCCATTAATTTTAAGTGCTAATAACCATCTATAGCTAGATCGCGTAACTGAGTGCTCGCCTGTATTAGTGCATTACTGGCTTTCTCGCTCTCGCTTCGAGTTAGGCGGTTGGGCCCCGCTACGGTAGGTACGCGAGGCGGGAGGTACGTAGAGCCTCTGCCACGAGTACGAGCGTTTTGCGACGTCGCAAGACGTCAGTAGTCGTGGTCGAGCGGTAAGGTGGTACACACGTGATAATTTTAACAAGATTCATCTGAAGATAAGTAATTATAAATATCGGTGTCTGCCTACCTAATTAGTCAATTGTTTTGAGAAAAGTAAAAAAATAATCCTTTTTCTTACTTCGCAGCCGTTATTTATTATAGAAGATTTGATAAATACAATGGTAATGAACTTGTGTACTATTCATTAAACAAAATGTATCAATATAATAAATCAATCACTTGTATCCATATCAATATCACTAGAACTTGATTCATCACTTTCGAGGCAGCCATCATCAAAAACATCTGAATCGTCCTGCACGTTAATAATAAAATCAACAACATCATGTATAACGCTGTCATGTTTGCAGTATTCGTCCTCGACTTTAATTATATGATTAATACAATGCTCCCACTTTTCTACGGAAAGCAAATAATTCCTCCAACATATTTTTTATGGTCCAGCCAACCACCCCAGACCAACACAATTGGGTTCCCGTCTGGGTGGTATGGAGGCAAAAGCAACACTTCATGTCCGTTTCTTTTTAAAAACTCGTCAATTTTGTAAATATCTTCTGTGAAATGGTTTTTAATTAATGTGAACAAGTCATTCTTTCTAAGTTTTTCATCAAAAGGCACTTCATACTGTCGTAGCCAAACTTGCATAGCTGGCTTGGTAGAAGCCATAGTCGGGCTTTTCTCTTCTCGAACCGAATTATAAGCTGCGTTATCCATTACTATGACCGAATTTGGTGGTATATTAGGCATGACTTTTACATTTATCCATTTACTAAAATTCACGAAATTCATAGAATTGTGATAATCACCTGTTTTACATTTGGATTTAAATATCACAAGTGCTCCGTCTACAAATCCAGTTTGGCCTCCACAATGTACGATTATCAAACGGTCTCCTTTACCGATATGAGAAAGCACGCCGTGTTCATCCTTTGATTGCCAACATTTTGAAATGTTATGAGACGCATTAACACAAGTTTCGTCAAGATATAAAATGTCTTCCTTCTCTGTGATATTTTTTAATAGTACTTAGGTATTTCCACCTTCACGATAATATATTTGGCTGTTCCTTTTAGTAGAGGAGTTTAGATCCGTATTTCTTAAATTTAAAACCCAGATCATGTAATAATAGTCTTAAATATTCCCTATAGCACCTATATTTATAATTGCATATCTTCAGATGAATCTTGTTACAATTATCACGTGTGTACCATCTAACCGCCCCCCGCCCCGCGTACCTACCGCAGGCGAGGACTCAGTTACGCGGTCTAGCTATAGTTAGTAGAATTTTAATACTTTTGCAGATGTCTTTTGTTTTTCTAAATAAAAAAATGATTTTGCAGTGTTGGCTATTAGTGACTATGTTGCACTGAAGGTGCAATTTGTTTCAAAAAACTTACTTTTCAAAAAGAACAGCTCCAGCGATTCCCTTGATTGTCAATGTATTCTTATCCACTTTTAGTAAAGCACCTTCTCTTAAACCAAGAACTGGAGATGCATGAGCCATCTCCAAGTACTCATTGATTCTTTGGTCTCTGGTCTCACCTTTATGAGTTTCACTTTCCATTTCAATGTAATGAGGATTTATATTGAATGGAACAATTTTAATTGCATCAAAACTGGGTGGATATGTTATAGGCATATCATTTGTAGTGTGAATGCTTTTAGTAGCTACATTTGTACCAGCACTGCTTCCAATGTACAATAAATTCCCTTCATGAACTCTTTTCTTGATGAGTTCCACTAAATTGTTCTCATACAGAGTTTTCAATAAAAGGAATGTGTTGCCTCCACCCACAAAGACTGCTTTGTTCTCCCTTACAGCTGTTTCTGGATTGGGATATGTCTGAATACCCACAACTTCAATTCCCCATGGATCAATGACTTCCTTTATCCTGTTTGTATACTTGTTGTAATCGTTTTGAGCAAATGGTATGAAAAGCAACTTCTTAACATTGTTTCTGCAATTAGAGTCAATTGATATTTTAGATTAGTGTCACTTTAAATAAGGTTGAGGTAGAATTTCTTGCGAGAGGTATGTTGTAGAAATATACTCCTTACCCTTGCACTTTCCTTTGTTCTATGGCTTGGGATTGGGATCAATTTGATTAATAAATACTTTATTTCACATGACTATAATTTATTCATTTCACATAAATACACGCATAATTAAAACAATTTACTAAAGAACATGATTCTTTTAAAAAACTTAAAGCAATTTATAAAACATTATGTATAATAAATCTCAACCCGACAAAACACAGTAAACAATAAATAATTTTCTCTTCTTGAGAACTACATCAAAATATTCAAACATGTTCCAGACATCTTCCTATTATTTTTGACTAAACCGAATGCCAGCCAGTAACAACCATAGATATAAAATTCTTCTCCTATATTCCAACAAGACAAGATTTTGGTACTTACTTCTCTAAAAAATTACAAATTTCTTGTTTAGCAAACTCTAACAGTGGAAAACCATGACAATTTGAAGATGATAGTAGCAGGGCCTGACGATAAGACTGCATATTGACGACTGTTCACTGTTCGTTCAGGTTGTTTTCCGTGTAGTAACAATGAAGCAATAAATGACCTTCGTATGCGTAAAATTTATTTTAACAATACACTGATAAACTGATAAGGTATCAATAAAAAACAGCTGACTTCCAAGTCAACTTCAAGTAGATTTGTGACAGTGGCTGGCTGACTGGCAGTGACATTCTTGTTTGACAAAAGGACCTAACCCATACAGCCTAATCTTAACCTTTTGAACGCCAGAGCGCAAACGCATTGGCGCCCCTTCCACGCCAAGCCACAAATTCAGAGCAAATACCTACAAATAAAATAGGAATGCCAACGATCTTATCGATAATTTGTCAATAACCAATTTAATAATTGCTATTCGTCACATATTTTTGAAATAAAATATTACTCGTTATATCAATCTTTATTTGACACTATTTCGTATTATTTAACAGCAGTTACAAAATTCTAAACAAAGTAAAAGTAGACATTAGAACTGCAAACGAATAAATCAGATAATAATAAGGTACATCACTAATCTCGTTCGTTAAGTCATCCGCTGTCGGGAAGACCCGACTATGGCGTGGCTGGCACGACCTTTGACAACTTTCTCGCGTGTGAGGTAGGGATGTGACATTTCAAGTAAACTAAAAATTATAAACAACAAGGTAAAGAAAAGGTTGTCTATTAGAGTACTAATTATTAAGAGGCCTATTACATCTCGACTGTGATTTTTGCGTAAAATGCCCAGTTTCGTATTTTGTAGTAATTTTCCAGTTGTATTTATCGTTTTTATCGAATAATAAATTCATCCTTAGTATTACAAATTTCCACTCTGCGAGAAAAAGCTGAGTTCGGACGGCCGGCGCATCGCATTTTATAGTAATTTTGCAGTTGTATTTATCGTTTTTATCGAAATAGGATTATAAATTCATTATTAAATGTTTATTCCTCATGAAGTAACAATTATTCTGGTATAAATTTTGCTCAATAATATTATCGTAGATAGGAGAAATTCACATCGATCTTAAAGCGATTTTAGAAGTTTTGTAAAATGTAAAAATGTAAAAATGTAAAATGTAAAATCAATGATATCTAAAAATTCCGAGGCCGCTACGAACTATTCGACTATATAAGAGATAACATTCTATTTTTTTTATTTCATTTGTTTAGAACAGTGGTTCAATCTAGGAGCTCAAATAAGTGCCTTCGCGCATTTTATGAAAATCTTTCTCTACTATTTTGGTTTTCATTAAAAAGGTAAGCAAAATTTACAAAAAGCGAGGCCGCTACGAACTATTATATGCCAATAGCTATTCTGCACTATTCAATAAATTTACCTAACTTACCCTTCACTAGCTGTCGTATCTTGCCGACTGTGGCGTGAGGAGAACACCTTTTTTAAGGATTTCGATTAGCAATATTTAATGATAATTTTTGCTAGTGAAATGTAACTAATGGATATATCTTCGTGCCATTTTACAATATATCATTACTGTACTTTTAAATAATAGGAAAAAGAAACACAAAAAAGTTAATTTAGTATATTTATTTTGTATTTTAAAAATTTCGTTTTCTCGTCGGCTATACACGACGGTGGCGTGTTGGGCACTTTTTCATTTGTCGTCCAGTGCCGACCGTGGCGTTCAAAAGGTTAAGCAAACGTTCTTTTATTTAATGATATAATGTTAATTAATTAATGATACAAAACATTGATTATAGTTGGTAAATGATGAATGACGTTGCCAAAACCCGTTTAATTTTAGTAACAAATAAATAAGTCAAGTTCCGGAGCTAACATCGTTAGTGGGGCGAATGGCAATGGCGCATGGGTGGAAAAAAAAATCCCTGAGACTCACTCGAGGAGCTCAACTTCAAAAACTTCCGTTGGGGACGCCAAATTTTACAATTATTAATAGCTCCGGATCATCCGGCAGGGCCACTCCCACGGATTCTCTTTGAGGTACCAGAAGAACTTCTTGAATGCGCCATTTTGAAATTTATTATACGCTTCCAGAACCTGGGAAGGGAAGCAAGCACAGTCGTCATGCAATTGCCGAAATTTCGGTTTTCCGTTTTAGTTGACTTAGAAAAATCATAATAAATCAGATCTTCATGACTCACCCTAGTTAGGGTTAAGTATACTAATGGCGATTTATTTCTATGTATTTCGTATAAGTACGTATACATTATTTCTTTCTATGGATAATACTCGTAACTACATAAAACTATATCTTTGTTCATAATTTTATTAAAAAATCTTCATACATTCGGTAAATAAATAAATACAAAGTCGGTCGGTAAGATATTTCATATAAAAATATTCGCAGATCAGAACAGATGACTTTAAAACAAATATATTATTTTATATAGATAATAAATAAATAGATAAAAAGAGTAGGTACATTACATTTTAACGTGCAGGAATCATAATGTAGAGTAATACAAGGGTATTTAAACAGTGGGTTGTTATTGTTATTATTTTTACAAAATGCTTATTTTTGTTATAAAACAAACTCTGGTATTCAAAATTGTACCTATGTAAGGTATTATTACATCACGTCCATTTACTATTTTGGAACTTATATAGCATTTGATTAACAGCTGAACGTCGCAGGCATAAAACACGCGACTTGTACAAGTTCATGGATTGGAGAAAATCCGACATTTTTAATCACCTTCTTCTCTGATTGACCATGTCATGGGCGGGGCAGGTCAGGCGTCGAGGATAAAGAATCTCTCCTGGTGCGGTTTGTCACAGCCGGGGCCGAGGTATTTGTGTCTCAGTTCGAGGTCGGGCGGGGCAGTTACGTCGCCTTGGAGGATGTTGAAAGCCTGTTCTATTGTGCACTCGATTTCAGTTTTCAGATCCTGGTAACAAAGAGTCATTCATTAGGTACCCATGTTTGTATATTTAAAGAATTTCGTTACAATTAAAAAAATCGGTAGTAAAGTAATTGAGCTCTGCAGGTTATAAATTGTATCGATTTAGGTAGCTTTAGGCGCTTGGCCAGCGCGGCATGCAGGTGGTGCAGCAGCATTTACGCCACAAAATAAGGAGACCCCAGAAAGGTAAGCTTAATACATACCTACCGCGCTCAAGCAACGCACTCATTGACCCTCTCACCAACAGTTGCGCTCGGACTGTTCGAGATGGTCCGAGATTCCGTGTCCGTGAGAGGGTTTATGTGGGGCGTTGCTCGGGCGCGTTTGTATTTTTTTTTAATGTTAAAAGGAGGCAAACGAGCAGGCGGGTCATCTGATGGAAAGTAATCATCGCCGCCCATGGACACCCAAAACCAAAGTAATCGTAGATGGTTGCCGGCCTCTAGGAAGGAGTTGGATCTTAAGGAGAGAGTAGGAATTGGGAGGGGGGAGGGGTGAGAGATGGGCCTTTGGTACTCACCAGACGAAACACAACAGCAACGAGTGCTATTGTTTCACGCCGATATTCTGTGAGAGGCTATTACGCCGGGCGAGCCGGCCCATTTCGTGCTGCAACGCAGCGTGGCTCTACCACTCATTGTATGAAGCTTACCTTCTGCAGTCTCCTTATCTTGTGCCCACGTTCAGCGCCGGCCGGCCCCGTGAGCAGTGTGGCATAGCAGCAGGCTTCGCAGGTGCGCATC
Source organism: Eudonia mercurella (assembly GCA_963082485.1). NCBI lineage: Eukaryota > Metazoa > Arthropoda > Insecta > Lepidoptera > Crambidae > Eudonia > Eudonia mercurella. The sequence continues at coordinate 17,009,943 of OY720024.1, forward strand.
GCCCACGCTCAGCGCTGCCACCGTGAGAAGCGTGCCGTGGAGTATGGGAAGTAGCCGGCAGTAGTGTACCACAACTCAGCTACACACGACTGTTACACCCCTACCAACCGTCAGGTTACAAAGTAGGTGTCAGACATCCTTGTGCAAGGACAAGGGACCATCTACGTCAGGTCATAACGTCAGTTCAGGACGCGCCGAAACGCATTCTTCATCCGGTACTTCTAAGACCAGTGTCTCGAGCCAGTTGCCACGTGGACACGTATAGTCCACTACATATTATCCAGATAGGTTACCGGAGCTGTAAGCTCGCTCACTTCTCGTTGCACTAAGAGCACAACTCGCAGATTCCACAGTAGTAGTGGGTAGTAGAAGGCAGTAGTGTACCAGTGGCAGCTGGTGCATACCTCATAGAGCGCGGGGTGGCGGCGCGCGCGCTCGGCCAGCGCGGCGTGCAGGTGGTACAGCAGCAGGCCGCGCAGGTGCGCGTCGCCCACGCCCAGCGCCGCCACCGTGCGCAGCGTGCCGCGGCATAGGCTCTCTTTCAACGACAGCCGGGAGTCCGACAGCTCTGCAAACAGATATCAACATTCTTTTATTGTTTTCTAAAGTTTACGCACACACTACACTTTACACGGTATTATTAAATAAGTAGGTACGTAGTTTTGAAAAGTTTTTTTTTCAAACTTTTTTAAGTGAACTGCGCAAGCATTGTTAATGGTACAGTAACTGGAATTATGTAAACGAAATACTTCTAATAGCGAGTAGAACCTAATTAAAAATTGATAGTTTTCCGCTTGATCGATTCTTGGCTCAGTGGAAATAGAAATACTTGGCACCAACAAAATGTAGACCTTCACCGGTGGTCTACCACGGCAAGGCGCCAAAACGGCTGCGCATAACAACGGCACTCATGCTTTATGAAATGGGTACGTCATAACGTCACAGATTAAGTAATGCGGAAAGGATCCGATCACTCAGACACATTGTAGTTACCCGTAGTGAACGTAATAGCTCGTAAACGATGAATGAATTGAGTTGGCACTGAGACGTATTAAAGTGATGAAGCATGCATGAAACTAATACTACTATAAGGTGTGAGTGCAGAAGGGCTGGATAAATATACAAAAATAGTACCTAGGTTTATCAAACAATGACAGATATTTTATCGTCATAATTATCGTCATAGCAGTGGAGGGGTGTAGGCCGATGAGGATGATGATAATGACGATGTTAATGATAATGATGATGATGATGATGATGATGATGATGATTATGATGATGAATTATTCGAATTGTTGTCGTATTACATTAGCAGGTATCGTAGTGGCAATAGTTTTCGACACGAATTTTCATCGCCAAAAAATAATATAGAATGTTATTGAAATTTTAATGGATGCCAACTAGGAAGCAGGTGGTCTCTATTTAATTGTTAGTAAAGTAAAGAAATCACCTGCTGGCTCCTAATTTTTATGATTAAAGGAAAATTACGATATGATTATTTACATATAATTTTACGCAAATATTGTTGCGAATAAATTAGAATTTGAGAAAATTTGAGACAATTTTCATAAAGCATGAGTTGGATTGAGCCACGATAGCATAGTTAAAATATAAACAAAACAAAAACATTTTATAAAAGACAAAGTGTTGAAAAAATTTCCACGAGCAGGATTTGAACCTGCACCCTTCTGACATACCGGGTCAGGTGCTCTCCCAATTGAGCTATCGTGGTTTTAACCAGCCCGCCAAAATTATTCAACACTATTTACTTTTTTACTTTGAAAGCCAAAGGCGCCCATTCAATGTCAACAACTACCGTCATACACGTCAACAAATGTCATAGAACAATACACTCAGCGCAATGATATTATATAAAACGAGAAGTAATATGTCATAAGCGCGCGCTTTGTGAAGACTCATTTATATCCCAATTGTCTCATGTGGCAATCAGTTTGCGTCAAACAAGCCACAGAGCGAGTCGTCCGTGACAGTTGAACAAAAATAAGTAAAATGCCGTCGTGTGTTTTGAAAGTGCACAAATTACGGTGCTAAACTAAACAAAATACAAAAGTTACCACATGTGAGTATGCAAGATACTTAGATTATTTAGTATATTTCAATAAAATTATTTTTCCAAACAATCAAATAACTGACGCAAAGACGTCATGTTCAGGTAAAGAAAGAGAGAGCGATCTAGTAGAAACATTTGAAGTGCAATCATTAAAATTATAGCTATCTCTTTCATTTGCGTGCTATTTCGTATCTTTTGTTTTACATATCAGTGAAATTTGTCAATGTGTGCAGTTTTGGATTGCTCGGAACAGATTTAAAACGCAAATTACTATGAACGTAACATATCTATAGTTTATAATATCATTGACTCAGCCTTTGATTCAGCCCTCAGAATTTTTGATTTGGGAATCGTAGTGTTGATACTCGTACGAAAAAATACGAAATCCACGTGAACGAAGTCGCGGGCAAAGGCTAGTCGTAAAATAGAATGATTATCTTATGGAATGGGCATACGTTGAATTGACTTTAGGTATGTCAATCTCATACGGTCATCTTTCTATTCTATTAGCGTTATGCCACTTGTCTAAGGGCGCTGCCGCCGCTGGTAGCAAACGAAACGACTTGCGATTTTGGAATGGTGAATTACCTTGTACTAGGCACTCTGTGACGTATAGTATATAAGGTACTAGCTGTGCCCCGCGCCGCGGTTTCACCCGCGTTAAGCTCCACTCCTATTAGTCATAGCGTGATGTAATATAGCCTATAGCCTTCCTCAATATATGGACTATTCAACACAAAAATAATTGTTCAATTCGAACCAGTAGTTTCTGAGATTAGCGCGTTCAATCAAACAAACAAACAAACTCTTCAGCTTTATAATATTATATATAATATATACTATAGATATTAGGGTGCCTAGTGTGAGTTTTGTTTACTATCCGTATTCATTCGATTACGTTTACGAAAACGAAAATTAGTATGGCATTGAAGCAGCGCCTCCTAGCGGCATACGAGAAGAGTTAAAATTTTGTCATACAAATTTTCGTTTTCGTTAACGTGATTGAATGGCGAATTAAACTCGCACTTGGCACCCAGGTATATCGGGTACTGACGGTTCAGGCGGGCCGACCCACCGGGTGACGACGTGTGGCCGCGCGTTCCTCGCCGCAGCGCCCATGTTAATCGACGGTCAATCGGACTACTGCCCCCGCTTAATAGTAGTCACCGATTTTATTCAGTTGTTGCGCAGTAACTCGGCGCATCGGGACACGCTATTCTGAACCCGCGTTGCAGCTAACTGCATTATTTACTACTTTGGTTCACGCGTATTTTATGTAAGTGCGCAGTTGCGAGTCGCAGCATCTCAGATGAAATAAAAAGTACGACGGAATTTACAGCGATTACCCAGTAGTTATGATCTCTGAATGTCAAATTTATGGTCGTCGTTGTTTACTCGTATAAATATGTATATGATGATCGTATAAACACACTGTCATGTATCACATTTGACAAAACTTTTTGCTAATGAATATGCAACAAATTGAGATTTGTTGCATTGCATTGCAAGCGAAAATGCACGATAAGTTAAGCCTGGTTCAAAACTGATGCGACACAGACAGATCAGTTTAAAAAAAGATCTAACTTTAGTCTACGTTTTGGAATAGCAAGTATTATGTTTAAGTTCTTTTAAGAAGTTATCAGGTATGGCATATGAGTGTGAAAATCGTCCGCCTCGCTAAGACACCGAGGTACCAAGTCTCGGCCCAGATGCGCGTGCGCCGTGGCGTACACGACGCAACATTACATGTATTTCGTACAAACACTTCCACTACAGTTCCATTAGTATTCAAACGTTTCATGAGTTGGGCAGCCATCAACAAATTGATCGAAACACACTTAACGATCTAAAATATTGCCACATTTAAGTAAAATAAGTTGAATTTTGAATCTTTTTTTGCCAAAATAAAAAATGTTTAATTACCTTTACTTTACTATTAAATTTTTCTTGAATACTATAATTTTCGTGACTTCTAATGTTGCCTCAATAAAATTAATAATCACATGACTATAAAAACGAAATCAATAACATTGAAAGATGTACATAGGTAGGTAGAGTTATGCATACCCAATAACGTCATTCTATTTCTAATTCCAATTCGGTACAATCAACTTAAATCTACATAAATGTACACGGGTTATCCACAAATAAAGATTATGCAACTACATTAAGTATCTATACAGAATGAAATAATAACATAGTCTCTGCTATATAATCTCTCTTCTGTGGACTAGGTACCTATATCTCTACCACAGAATGTTAACAGAACTGTTCCTACATACCTACCATTGTTATTACGAAAACTATTCTACATAGCGTTATCTATACTAATATTATAAAGAGGAAACCTTTGTATTTTTGTATGTATGTATGTTTGCAACGAATAAATTTAAAAAACTACTGGACGGATTTAAAAAATTCTTTCACCATTAGTATGCTACATTAACGCTGAGTAACATAGACTATATTAAAAAATAAATTAAATAAAATATTAAAAACGACAATTTAATTTTCCAATACAAAATGATTTGTTTGTTTTGTTGTCATGGAAACCATTGATATATATTTAACTCAATGATGGAAACTGTCAAAGCGGTACGAAGTCCGCCGGGTCAGCTAGTCGTTTATATTTTGAATGGTAAGTAATAGAAGACATCGCTGATCCCAAAAGATATCTCATTATAGGCAACACAAAAACTAAATGGCTGTAGGTATAAAAGGCAAGTATATAACGAAAATATTGCGGTGTTGTTTTTTACCCTTATAACGATAGTCAGTGCGGCAAACATATTATTTAAACTACGATAATAATCGATAACATTAGAATAATTAATTGAGTACATGTGTGATCATGGCACATATAAACGAGTAAACTATTCCGTTAAAAATGCGTAAGTAGTAGAATACAAATTATTTTGACGTGTCGGAGGGAGATGGTAACGCTTGCGTAGCGTAGTGGAAACAAGCGTTCGTATCTTACGCACTTCGTACTTTTAACTGCTACTAATTAGTAAGGCGGTTTAATTTAATTTCTTGTCTCAAGTGTTAATTAAATGTTGTTATAATGTTATAATTAGAGAGCGCTGTGCAAACGCATTGAAAGATTAAGTAACAGTTTATTAGCTTCGCTTTCGTTGAAGTAGAGACAGTATTAAATATTAAACTATTGAAAATAAATGTTCAAATAATTTTTTAACGCAAATTTTGTTCAAATCCTGCTCGTGGAAATTTTTTCAACATTTGTTTTTATTGAAAATAATTTAAAGCGTACTTGTGTAAAAATCTTAAAATTACAGATGTAATATCTGGGTGCCCAGTGCGAGTTTTATTTGCCATACGACCACGTTAACAAGAACGAGTTCTACGATTTGTTTGGCAGTGAAGCAGCGTCTCCTGATGACAAATAAAGAGAGATAAGTTTGCCATACATTATTTGTTTTCCTTTACGTGATCGAATAGCAAATAAAACTCGCTCTAGTACCCGTAGTAAGAGTAGTATAGCCCTTAAGCCCTATTCTGTTAATCGATGATTCGTCTATTGACAGGTGTCATCAACAACTCTACATGAAAAGTGTAAAATTGCGAAATCCTGTCATATATACAGAAATGTTAAGAATAAATAATAATAATAATAAATTTCGCGTTTTTTTAAAAATATTGTACACTTTTCTATACTCCCCATATTATTGGGAAAATAATATGGGGAGACGCGCATAATACGTAATCGTGAATAAATTAGTAAAACTAGTAGAGCTCTGCGGTGTGTAGACAACGACGAAAACTTGGATGACTTCTTTTCTTTTCGTTTAACTTTAAATTATAATGTTGCAAAAATTGTTGAAAAGCGTCTTAGTTTACCAATCCGACATTTTGTTTAGCGGTCGTTACCTAACTGTCTGTATACCAACCTTGACATAGTGATGACCACAAATTGCACCAGATACATAATACTACTTTGTTACAGTTGGTTAACTATTATGAGCATTATGTGCATTTATTAGTGAGTTGTTTTAAATGCATCCTCGTTTGTAACTTATTAACATTTTTTAATGTAATCCAACTGATTATTTACATATAATTTTACGCAAATATTGTTGCGAACAAATTACAATTTGATAAAAGACAAAGTGTTGAAAAAAAATCCACAAGCGGGATTCGAACCCGCACCGTGAATTTTTTTCGTTGCTCTACCTACATTATATAATACATTTTATATATGTATCTTTAAGCATTACTGTAAAATAGCCGACCGAATAAGTTTTAGTTTAATTACTCGTAAAATATAAATTATTTTTTCAAATCGCTAATAGGGTTGCTTGGTAATATAATTTGATATTATGTGTTAAAATATTGGCTCAGTAATATGCATCAAATTGAAAATAAATTGATAATAGTTGAAAAGTAGATGTAAGTTCGTGATTTTTTTATCGATAAAATTTTATTATATTATGCTTTCACTTAGTCCAGTCCCTTTCAAGTATGCGTATATATAGTATCTATAATATTTTTTTCGGGTAAATTGTGGTTTATCTTCTAGTGTTAAAATCAAATCTACGATTGGCGATTTACCTTTTTAACTTGCTTCTTTTCAACCGGATTGGTCGTCCGGATTATAAAGGTCGAAGTTACAAGTCCTAACAGACATTCTACATTTTCAATATAAATATGGAATACTATAAAAAAAAATTGCAATCACATTCGTAGCGACGTGAGAGCGACCTATAAATATTTTTTCTTCTCTATGCTTTATTCTTAAAAGAAAAAACTATTTTAAATTATAACTCCAAAACAGAATAAGTGTTAGTAGACTAGACACATTAAGTTTTTAGAGATAATTATGGAAAAGTTTTCAAAACTATTATTCTACTACAAAATAGAGTAATGATAACATAGTTAACTCAAGCTAACAAACACCAATAGAGTTGTAGTTAAATAAGCTTTTGTTTAGCGCAACTAGAAAAATTTATATTTAGTACCCTTCAGTTTAAGTCCTTCCTTAAATCCAAGTTTCAAGGCCAACCTTAATCGCAAATCAACAAATATATGGTTGGAGTAAGGTATAATGTGTGAGAGTCTCTCTAAAACTAGAGATTCCAATTGGAACTGATAATCTAAATCTAAAGTGCCAACCAAGCTTCCTAGGACGCTCTGCACTGCGCTCACTTTAGTCGTAGTAACTTCTGCGTCACAATTCTCGCACTGCCATCCACTGTTCGGGTCCAAAGGGTTGATAGGCAACAGTACTCCAATGCACTCTTTGTTGAAACACTTCAACGCGGAAAGCCTCGTCCCTTTCTCAGTTCGGTCGCCACACCTATCGCACTTGCACCAGAATCGCTTCGTTTTCTGTAACTGACATCTCCTCGCAGGCGTACACCACAACAGTCCTGTATAACACGTCAGTATCTCTTCCCCCTCATCAATATCCCGCGTTGCATAAACACTCATGTAATTTTTTGTACAGAATATGTTTCTAGTGTTTGGTAAACAACTATGGTTCATTAGCCCTGATAGAAGATATAGAGCGCGCAGTGGCACTTTTTCAACATTCTCATTATGCGCTACTCTGAATGCGTTTAATTTTAATATTGAATTGACTGACTTCATTAATTTTATTTGGTCATCGGGTATTACGTAATGACAACACAGTGCATCTATTTCTTCAACAGAAACATCACTGTCGTTCTTTTGAAACATAGAAAGTAAATTCCTTTCTTCATCGTCCAGCAACAAGGATCTCAAATATATCAACGACCTTGTTAAATCCGATGGTTGTTTTTCACAGTCCAGCTTCAGTTTCCAATTGTTGATAAGGAATTCACATTCTTTAATATGCTTCTCGTTACCTTCACACTGGGTACACACTAAGAGGCTGCATTTGTTACACGGATAGCAGGAGTGTTCTATAGTATAACAGACCGAGCAGAAGGAACTTCGCGCATGGTCACCGCGGGGTCCAATAAGAAGGGGTTTGTTGTTGAAGATGAGGGTTCCACGTTTGATTGGCTTTGTGACGAATATTCCTCTTCCGCTTAATTTGGACTTTTTGATAGCCCAGTGTGTTAATTCGCTATCATGTTGGGTAGGAGTGTATTGGGTGCGAGGCTTGAGCGCCATGGTGTGGCGGCGGGCAGAGAGTCGGAGCACATAGTGGCATGGCTGCGTGCTAGCAGTCTGCGCCGCGGCTAACTGACGCCGCCCATCGATCTACATGGCCCGTTATGAAAATAGCTGGGAAACACTAAATCTCGACCGATTTATGTGGCGGCTCACGTGTCGAATCTGACGTAATACACGTTGTTCGCAGATTTCTGTTTACGACCTACTGAACCTTGAGCTAAAATCTGGAGCTATTAGCGATAGTATCGACTCCAAGCGTAGAGTCTGTTTCTTTACGCATTTTTGAGAACTACTTTATCTGTAGGCTTAAGTAGTAGGTATAATTTTAAATTTTTTTTTAAATTTCTTTTTATTTGAAAGTGGAAGCGCACGTCATCCGGAATCCTTAACTAATCAGGAACTGTCTGTTTTATCTCTTACTGTCAAGACAAGTTAGACTTAGACAAGATGGTGGTAAGAAGCCAGGCGGACTAGAAAACAAGTCCTAAAACCAATCAAACACTGTTCAATATGTACCGCCGGTTCACTGGGAATCGAATCCAGAACGTCTAGTCTGAAACCGGTGCGGTGGTGTAAACCTCTAGACTCCCAAGCGTGCTAAATTGCAATTCATGTGGTAAAAATAGATGTACATTTTCTATTTCTCACGTACTAAAACATGAGCCCTGGCTGGGCACCGCAACATTTTTTTCTATTATACTTAATGCATTAAGATATTAATTAATTTTATATATTTTTTATGCTATTTTGCAATATGAATAGTTGGCTAGCATTTACGCTGTAACCCCAAAGCATCACTCCATATTTGAGCCACGAATGTGCATACGCGTAATAGGCGGTTAGTGCCGTTTCTGCGCTTGTACTACATTTAATTTCAAAAAGTGAATACGTAAATTTAATTGCATACAAAAATCAAATTAAAAATCAAATTCAAAATACCAAATTAACATATTTATCATTGACAAAGCTATTAGATATGTACTTTTAGGTAGGTTTTGCACAAAAGATCCCGATAGGTCGAAGTGCTACTGCAAGAGGGAAACCTCAGCAGACCCCACTAATATAAGATTATTAGGTAAACTTTGAACAATGCAGGATTTCCTGTAGAATTACTTGAACAAACAAACTGGACGTCTTCCGATTTTAAACAAGACGCCATTTTGCTTACTTGTTCATCCGCCTCCGCGGTCTAGTGGTATAGTATGCAATACAATGAAACTTTAATTTGACAAGTACATGTATGATTCTACTTTCACGGGGCATTTTCCAATAAAAAAAATATTCTTCTTTTACCTACTTGATTGTAACTATCTACAAAATCAAAGTGATGTTATAAAATTTTATCTTATTAAATCTTGTAAGGAAACACAAAAAGGACAATGTTAAAAAAAAACCCAGCCCCGGTGCAAAAGAAAAGTAACTCAAATTATCGGTAAAAATAAGTTATTAAATACTGCATAGGGGGCATCATCATCACTTCAACCCGCCCCTCAAGCTGTCACTGCGATTCCTGTTCCAGGTCTTAGTAGGGTAGCAAATACATCACGGCGTTGTATGATAGATGACTGCAACAACTTGCAACTCCGCCAAATGCCTAACAGCATTAAGGTATTTCTTATGAGTTATTACGACTTGCTCATACCCCCACTTGCACGGATATGTCAAAATCATTTGACTAACATATCTTTGGAAGATATACCTGATAGAGTAACAAGGCGTCATTTCGACTTTAATGCTGACAATTATCTTGATATTAGAAATATGTATGTTCAGGCACTAGAACAAAGTCATCGAAAGAAATGGAGTGCTAAAATCATATTTTTGGGAGTGGTGAAACACCTAAAGCTTTTTTATATATGTATCTTTTTTTAAATTTTTTTTTATACAAAAGAGCTCGAACTTTCTCTTTCAAAGGAACAGTTCCAGCTTGCATAAATATCAAAATTTGATCAAACCGTTTATGGTCTGTGGGGACGGATACACTGTAGACGTTATAGAACCTTACGATGCAGCAACCTCTGATGCACCAATAATGCAGCAGATTTTACATAACCGCGACGATCCTATGGAAGAGGCCACGATTAATTATTTTTTGGAAGAAAGTGACGTCTTCGTATTGAACAGAGGATTTCGCGATAGCATTCCTCTTCTAGAGTCATATGTTACACATATACCCCTGTCTGTAACAAGCGGTGAAAGTCAGCTGACAACTGATCTGGCAAATAAATCACGTAAAGTCACATTATGCAGGTGGGTCGTAGAGACAATTAACGGTCGATTAAAGCGCGACTTTAAAATATTTAGACACAAAGTATTTAATCGCACTTTACCAAACACTATGAAGGATTTTAAGATAGCCGCAGCCATCATAAATTGTTTTCAAGAGCCCTACAAGGACAGCAGGTAAACAAACCAATTCATTGAAGTAATAAATAATGTAAATAATCACAATCCGTGCTTGAACACAACTTCTTACAAATCGACAAAGGGTGGCGTTTATACGGATGCAAGCCGATGTTCCTGAATTGACAGACTTCCCAAGACTAACATATGAAGATTTGATTTTGATTGATGTGGGCACGTATCATTTGAAAATCGCCCGCTCTTATTGCAGTGAGCATATTAAGCAAACAGGTGTTTATGAACTTGAAGTTTTTCGTCATCCTGAGTTAATCCTGATTATATAAATGACGAAAACTGTGTCTTGATAAGATGTCGCATCAATCGAAACACGTAAGAAGCAAGACCGAAGATGATAGGACATTAGATGATACAAGATGGCAGGAATGGCATATCCGGATATTACTGTTCCTGCATTGGGCTGTTGCACCCACGTCATGGGTGTTTTATATTACTTAGGGTGGGCTAGACATAAGGAACAGTTCGAGCATTCCGCACCATTTTTCGATCATGTCGTATTAGACCTAGAGAATCGGTAACTTTTAATCGTTTATTTAAATAAAAAGTACATTTATACGGTGTTTTTTTCTTCTATCTGACATTACTTTTAATGATTATCTTGTAAAAGTAGGTAGTAGAGTAGTAAAGAAGTTGCCATAAACATGTCATTATATACGCTTTCAAACCGCAACTATATCTGTTTACTGCTCCTTTTACTGATACATTATGTTACCTCCAAAAATTCAAATAGCAACTTCACACATATAGACATTGCTTTCGATGATGCCCTCTATGCACCATTTAATTACATATTTTTACCTATATTATAAGTTACGTTTCTTTTGCGCCGGGTCTGGGTATTTTTTCATACTTTATGAGCAAAAATTAAGACGATCGCGTGTGCCTAGTTTACTGTTAATTTTGGAATGATCGTTAAAGCATCTTTATTACATTTTTTTTCTGAGAACTACATTTCTTTTAAGCTTACAGGTAACATATTGTTTTGCAAAGTTTACGAGAACACTACACATTGAAATGAAACAACTTTTACGGATCTACTCGCGTTTATTTACGGTACGGGTAATTTTTTTAGGGTAAGGGTGTCTCTAACATTCTCCATTTATTCTCTAACTCCTAATAAGCACAGATCTTTAAGTAACATTTATTCTAATATGAACAGTTTTATAAAATGTTCAAAATGATTTTTAAAGCAAATTTTGTTGCGAACAAATTACAAAAACACAAATGTTGAAAAAATTTTTTCCACGAGCAGGATTTGAACCTGCACCCTTCTGACATTCCGGGTCAGGTGCTCTTCCAATTGAGCTATCGTGGTTCTAACCAGCCCGCCGAAATTATTCAACACTTTTTACTTTGTAAGCCAAAGGCGCCCATTCAATGTCAACAACTACCGTCATTAACATCCGATCATAATATTTTTACAAATATTAAAGATCAGTTAAGAAATAAGCAAGCTATTTTATAAAATGTTCAAAATGATTTTTAAAGCAAATTTTGTTGCGAACAAATTACAAAAACACAAATGTTGAAAAAATTTCCACGAGCAGGATTTGAACCTGCACCCTTCTGACATTCCGGGTCAGGTGCTCTTCCAATTGAGCTATCGTGGTTCTAACCAGCCCGCCGAAATTATTCAACACTTTTTACTTTGTAAGCCAAAGGTAAGAATTGCTTCAACATTTATGAACAGTTTTGTTGTTACTACAATACTTTTTGAATTCATTTACTTCAGTAGCTCAGGGTGCCGAGTGCGACTTCTATTTACCATTTAGATGTTGATAGAAACGAGATTTGGTTTGAAACCATTATATATATTATATATTCTCGTTTGTCAGGGAGGCGTTGCTTCGATGCCATTGAATAAAACTCGCAGTTGGCATCCTGTTGAGTCATTGTTACAACATTCAAAGAAAGTTATGTTTTGTTCATGTGAACGATTATAACACGTAAAATTACGAAATTTTAATATCGGATGTTATTTGACGGTGCTGATAAAATAAGATAAAAGATGAAGACATTTTATTCTGTAACAAGATAAGAAAATACTAAAACAGTCATATATTTATATATTTATACGAATTGAAACTTCATTAAATAATATTTATTATTTTGAATTTAGCATTCACAATCAACCAGTCAGGAAGCTCGTGTGGGAATCGAACCCACGACCTTTGGATAACCGGTCCAATGCTCTGACTGCTGAGCTACTGAGGCCATGAGGCAGAATAATATTTATTAGATAACTCAATAAATTTTAGTTAGTTTCTCGAGGAGCTCGATGGAGCAGAGGAGCTCGATGGAGCAGAGGAGCTCGATGGCGCAGTGGTTAACGAGCCCGGTCTGCGATTGCTGAGGTTAAGCAACATTCGCAAAGGCCGGTCATCGGATGGGTGACCAAAAATTTATCATCTCGAGCTCCTCCGTGCTTCGCAAGGCACGTAAAGCCGTTGGTCCCGGCTGCATTCGCAGTCGTTAACAACCACCAATCCGCACTGGGCCCGCGTGGTGGTTTATGGCCCGTTCTCCCTATCCATCCATAGGGAAGGCTCATGCCCCAACAGTGGGAACATACATAGAATGAGCTGATGTTAATGATGATGATGATGATGATTTATATTTATTTATATTTATATTAAACTCTTTATTTATTTGGATGTAGTCGCGTATAGTATAGAGGCGTTGTGACGTTTCGAATCCTTTGCACGTTTACGTTGTGGTGAACCTACCTATATATAACCCTTATAACTTTTTCATTTCAATGTGTAGTTTTAAAGTTTGAAAAACATGAAGAGATATTAAATTTTACATTTAGTTCCGCAACACTATATTTATATCGCCTTGAAAACTGCTACTATAGAAGCAATTACCTTTTACAAATTAAAGCGAAATAATATACATATATAAAATTTCATTGGAAGTAATGGACATAGGTGAATAATAAAATATGAATTAGTTTTCATTTCATAGTTAGACATAGACTTACCATGCCATAGCAGTCCTTCGTTGTCCCCAATCTCCCATATCAGTCGGCACTGAAGGTCAACGACGATTTGATTTGTTCTAGGAATGTACTTGGTTACACGGTTGACAAGGAAATTCTCCAATTCATCCACATTTTCAAAGTCTAGTGTGCTCATCAAGTTGCCTAATGCGTTTTGTAAGACACAAATGCTCTTGATCGGAACCCGTAGGCCACATTCCAAGCATTGCCAAGATGAGGACGATTTTAAAGGCTCTATGGGCAAAAGAGAACCTGGACATTCTGCAGAGAAACATTTGAGAGCAGCTAGCAGCGTGCCCCTCTCTGTAGGGTCGGCACACCTATCGCATTTACACAAGAAATGTTTTGTTTTGTAGAGGTGCATTCTCCGAGCCGGCGTGCCCCACAAGCTTCCAGTATAAGTTGTAACAATTTCAGCTCCCACGCGAATTGGTTTCACCGCTTTAACCGTCATTTGGTAATCAGTATTGTAGCTGTACCGAGTATTTGGCACACAATTGTGATTCATTAATCCCGAAACTGGATACAAGCCTCGCATGCTCGCTTCCTTTCTACCGTACGCAGTAGCTATTTGGAATGCGTTCGTGTCGAGCGCGCAACAAGCGAGCGTCATCAATTGTTCCTCTTCCTCTGGAATATCAAAATATTGTTTTAACTTTCTGATTTCTTCGCCGTGTTGCGGCAGTGTATGCGCCTGAAGTGAAACCATCAGCTGTCTCTCATCCTCGTTAAGCAACAATGCTCTTATCGGTGTCAATGTTCGTGACAGCAAAACGTCGTCCACTTCCTCAATGGGCACTTTGTTGTTCCAGCCAGAGATTAAGGCACAGTCTTCAAAATGTGTGGTACTATTTTGGCACTCTTCTGAACACAGTAATAGGGCACACTTGTGACATTTGAAAAATGAATCGGTTATTAAACCACAGCAAACGGTGCAGCCGCGCAGGGCGGTGGTACCGGAGCGCGGGCCTCGGACGAGCGGGCGGTCCACGAATAGTACTTCACCAGATGCTATATCCTCGGTTGCAAATAGCCCACGTCCCCCCAAAGCCGATTCACTGATGTTCCATTTGCAAGAGTGTTGTACGCCGTCCGTATAGCTGTAGATTCCGAGGTGCACCTTTACCATTTGTGACAATTGCTCCAACGACAACATCCTGCCGCGACTCGACCGATGACGGCACTGCACTGAGCTCCGATATGAACATACAAATCAGTTGATTTGATAACTTAAGCTAGGCACAGTGTTGATTTATTGTTGAAACGGCGTAATGGAGTATGATCTTTTGCAAATTAACTTATTGAGCCCGATTGACGCGCGCCGTCCGTATGTGGCAAGTGTGGAGCGTACCTGGCGTATTCTTCGCGGGCGTTGCCAAGCCAGTGTTGTATTTATCAGGTGAATTACGTGCTAGGCAATTTATTGAACGAGCTAGTAACAGATCGCACAAATTTACCCGTTACCTGAATTGCGGCCGCGTACACAGTGCGAAAGACGAAGCCGTGACATCTGGGAAAAAATGAAATTCCACGTTATGTAAGCCGCTTGATAGTTATTTTTAAAATGGCTACTCTTAGTGCTCAGGTCATAAAAATATGAAAATATCGCAAATACGCAAATCGTCGCAAGATCTCATTATGAAAGGAAGCATTACTGCCTTTTTCTAATGGGAGAGTAAGACCTTGTATCTACTGGATACTGAAGGCTCTTATAAATCAAAACACGTGTTGCTGCACAATGGAAGAGCCCCATAGGCATAACGCACAATACCGCGATGTGAAGTGCTTGCGGAATAATATAAAATATACTTTATTATTATATAAACATTACATAACATAAACACATTAGATAAACATTAAAAAGTAATGTGTAAAATAAACGCGAGTAGATCCATAAAAGTTGTTTCATTTCAATGCGTAGTGTTCGCGTAAACTTTAGAAAACAACACTTTAATAATTGATGCTAACGTTTGTTTACTCACTTCAATGCGGTTAAATTATAAAGAATTTATAGGTAGGTACTATAACGGAAAATCAACAAAACGTTTGCAATTTTCGAAGTAAATAGTTGAGGATACCATAAAGAAACCGTAGTATGAACAATTTTGTATATTGACTTAAGAACCATTTTCTCATATCCTTTCACTTTATTAAAAGGAAAATTATCTATGTTTTCAAATAAATGTGGAAACTATATCAGGTAATAATGAAAATGCATCTACGAGTTGATATACTTCATGTAAACAAATAAATATACTTAATTAGTCTATGACGTATCATTTCTATATAATAATGTTATATATTCATTTATTAAGGTTTTCATTTTTATGTGGATATATATAAACTGTAAAAATAGTATGAGTACTATGTTTTTGTTTGTACACAAACTAATTTTCAAAAAGTCACTTTATGTGTTTTATGTTTAAATAGTGTTATTGAAAATATTATCGATTGATATTTTTTTAATCTTACATCTCTAGAATTGGCTGATATTATGATCAGTGCATTGCGGAACGTTTGTCACTGGCCCAAATCAATAAGAAAAAAACCGGCCAAAAGCGTGTCGGGTCACGCGCAGTGTAGGGTTCCGTAGCCCATCTCAATAATGCGGACTCTGAGAAGAAGGCTTTTATGAACATTTATGTAACGATGGCTCATATACTTAAATGTAGATACTACCGGTTTCACACACCTGACAACGTTATTTAAGTAGTTCCGAATGAGGAATTTGTGCTGCGCAAAGTACATTTTATTAGTTGGTCGACTGTTACTCGTAAACTTGTAAAGCTTAGGTACTTAGCTGTGATAGTTTTCCTTTTAACTTCGTCATATATACCATAGAATGACCAATAGTGAACCTTTCGTCCCTTTTTTGTCAAAGCTATTTGTTTTAAATAAAAATAATATAAAAATAAAAACCATTTATGTCGAGGCCTTTACCTTATAGATGTTAGTAACAATTTCCTTAACCTATTGTTAGTATTACAATTTTTAACATAAATACACTAAAAGAGACAAAACCATGAGGAGTCACCCTGCTCGGCCTGCTGATCCAATATGTTTAGTTCATTGATAGAAATTCATTTCTTTCGTAAGATTCCTAATGATGGATATCCAGAAAATATTTTAAAACAAAAGGGGCGGGTATAGCTACTGACCCCTGCACAGAAAAATCGCCCTAATAGTGGATATCCAGAAAATTAATTGATTACGTATATCCATGCCAAATTACAGCTTTCTAGTACTAAGAGTCTATGAGCTAGGCTGGGGATGGACAGACAGATAGACAGACAGACATGGCGAAACTATAAGGGTTCCTTGTGACTACGGAACCCTAAAAATGTATGGTAGGAAACTTCTATTCATAGATTTTAATTAATGTGTCTATATTCCGACTATATGTTTAGCAGTCACGCAGCGCAGATTTATATCAACTAATAATAATTGATCGGGTAACGTACAGATAAAACTACTTGACGCACATTTAATGCATTTATGGTTATTGGGGTAATAAGTGCTAATTAAAAAAAACACTTAAGCGATTTTTGGACCAGTGACTAAAGCCTCGTATTCATGATAAACATTTGTTTAGCAACAAAGTTGAATCAACGTGTTGCGGAGTTGCTGTCAACATGTTGCTGGCAACACTGCGTGTTGTAGAGTTGCAAACGCCATGTTGCCAAGTTCTCGCCCGACGAGCGACAACATCTGTTTATCAACAATTGCAATGATAAAATAATGCAATTAATAGAACTATTTCAATCAAAAGCATTATTATGGGATTCTTTAATCAAAGAATACAGGGATAGAAACAAAAAGAACGATGCATTTGAAGAAATTTTCTCAAACCCTAAGTATACCCAAAAAAGATGTGGAAACTAAAATACATGTACTGCGTACTCAATTTACTAGAGTCAAAAAAAGTTGTTGGCAAAGAAAACTAAAGACATGTAAATGGATTTGGTATGATTTTGCTGATCAATTGTTTTGATACTCTGAATGTGTATGAAAGAGAACTGTATGAATCTCCAGTTGCAAGATACCGTAATGTAATAGCCAGCCTCGTTTGAGGTGAAACTGGCTGACGAATATTTGTTTTCCTTTTGGCTGTTGACGGACCAATCATTTCCAGAAGATGTTCGAAATCCCTTTTCGACATTCTCGTAAAGTTACTAAATGATCCATCTGTCTTTCTGAGGTCAGAATCAGAATCAGAATCAGAATCATTTATTCATAAACATAGGTAAGTACAAATTATTGAGTGATGTTGGTGTTGATTTGGAACCATGTATGTTTCACCAATAAAGGTATATGAATATTTAAAATATAAAGAAAAACTAACATTAATCCAAATAAAATACATTAATCATTAATATTAAACTAATTAAAATGTAAAAATATTATCATCATTATAAAAATCATTAATATTATAGTAGCATTTGTTAATTAGTAATTTAGTTAATACATTCTTGAATTTATTTCTATTAAGTCTCTGTATATTGTCAGGTAATTTATTATATAATCGCGGGGCCATAGCCAGTACACTTTTTCTCATCATAGTCACTCATCAAATTTTCTCTTTGCAGGAGATAGTTTCGCACCCACCATCTTTTTTTAAATTTTTTGTAAGAAATCCTATATACATCAGATACAGAGAATACAACAACACTACTTCCTTGGGCAACATTTTAACGCAGACTGGCATGTGGACAACCTATATTGATTTAAACAAAGTTTCCAGCAACATTCTCACCGCTCATCAACAATGTTGATCAACTGTTGCTAAACAAATGTTTACCATGAATACGAGGCTTTAAGCCTCGTATTCATGGTAAAATTCTCACGCTCCGATATCAATTACAATTGGTCCTTCTCACTCTTATTCAAAGTCACTGCTAACTAATTCTTGACGCCAAAAATTCTCGAAATTAATTAAATTGTGTATAGGTAATGCAAAACATATCATATTACAATATATATATATTTCACAAAACCGGTCGTTATGAAGATCCTTGGGGGAGGCCTTTGTCCAGCAGTGGACGTCTTTTGGCTGAGATGATGATGATGATGATGATTATAATTATATATTTCATGTCACTTTTAATATCAAGATCACCGATGAGATTCGAAAATCACCTCCCTGCAATGCTATAATATAAAGAGAATATAAAGAGGAAAGTTTTGTATTTTTGTATGTATGTTTGCAATGAATACAGTCAAAAACTACTGGACCGATTTAAAAAATTCTTTCACCATTACAATTCTCCAATAGCGCTGAGTAGTATAGGCTATATTAAAAAAAGAAAAGAAAAAAGAAATGCGGTACGAAGTCCGCCGGGTCAGATAGTAAAAAATAAAGAGGTATTGTAAGCAGTATTTTGTTGACTGTTGTTGATTATTTTTAAGTCACAGAAACGCTATTTTATGCTAGAAAGGCAGCAAACGAGCAACTAAACCACGTGATAGAAAGTGATCATCGCAGCAACGACATCTGCAACATTCGGGGATCCGTCTTGGCGTTGTCGACTTTGGGAGCTAGTAACAACGCTACTTGAATCTTGTGGGAAAACACTACCATTGAAAGGAAAATATTCCACATTCTACAAGTGGTTTTGTAGTTACAGACATTAAGAATGGGTTTTACTTCTTTGGCGGGAAATGCGATGGTCTCTATAAAATTCTATAAAACTCTTATCTAAGGGGTCAATGTCAATAATATGAAATGCCCAGTTTTGGATAGAGTAAAGTGGGAAAGTTGGTATACTCAAGTTCTAACTTCTTTCGTTTCAAGTTTCGGCCCAAAAATAAGTTTTTTATCAAACAATCGAGTACGCTTGTTTCGAGAAGACAGAAAAGTTGTCAAAATAAAGATTTATTTAGATAAAAATAATCGGTTTACATTCGGAGAAGCGGTGAGACGAATAGGAAATCTAATCCTCGTAGTTTTTAACTGTTACTAATTTTAACGTTCTGAATTTCGGATTGTGTTACCACTTGACACGGCTCGTGCTACGAACTTGTGAGATAATTTAAATTTACTATTACCAACAACACCAGGGACGAAGTTTGAAAATAATGTCCTCTAAACAGACTATTTATCGCAATGTAAAGTGGGCCTCTCCATACACTGTACGTATTTTAAACTATAATTATTGAATGCGTCACCATTGCGATAAACGGCGAAATTTTTTTTTAGGCTTAGTTAATTATTATTATTGTTTTTCAACTATACCAATTGAGTTTTGTCAACAGGAAGGAACTGGCTTTTGTTCCACAAGTTTACTTTTTTACAGAAGCCAGGGCAAAATTAATTTGTAAATTGGTGTTTGTTGCAATAAAAACATTTTTATTTTAGATTAACGTTTTCCTGTATCCTGTAATCGTGTGATTGTACATCTACACATTGCTCCCATTTAGGCATAAAATATAATTAAGTATGTAGTCGATGGGAGTATGGAAGTAGTTGTTTTTAAATCTGCTTATGATGTAATAGCAATTACGAAATAGATAACATATTAGAAGAGTAACGTCTTTAGCTGCTGTCTTTAGGATGGGAACAGTAAAAGCCAGTTGCTTACCGTAGCACGACGTTCACGCCCTCGATGCTGCGCACAAAGTGCCTCCAGGGATGGTAACGTGATCTCCGCCCTTTGTGTCGCCGGCGCTGGTTCGACAACCTGACCAGTCTCTGTGACCGCTTGCCGGACGCGGACGTTTCTCTGTAACCCCACGAAAACTTAAGCTAAATGCGCAGTAAACATACCGAGAACCAGAGCTGTTCGCCAGGTGCCTGAGGCTCCTGGTAGCCAGTGGCTCACCGAGAATGCAAACGCTGTTCGGCTACCAAGAAGATGATTGTCCGTGGTATTATTTCGATAGTTCCTACAAAACGGTGTTGGGCGCCTGTCTCATTCTGTTTGGTGAGTGAGTGATTGACGGAATAGAGGAAATGAAGACCGCGGCGTGACGTCGGTCGGCGACCTCGTTTGTCTACATGGTCTATAATATTGGCTGTTTTGACAGGTGTATTTGGGGTGCTGCTGAACGGCTGGCTTTTTGCCACGTTCATCCACAGTCACCTACTGATATTCAAGAGTCATATATTAGTATTAAATCTTTGCTCGGCGTCGCTTGGTAGGAATCTACTTGGGTTTCCCTTTTCGGGATCGTCGGCTATAGCCAAGAGGTAAGACCTTGACAGAAGTTTTAATACTACATTATGAGTTTCGTATTTCAGTTTTATTAAAAAGATGTTATTAGAGTTCAAAGTTTAGATTATAAACACTCTGCCCTAGATTTAAAAGCACATTTAATTATTATTAATAACTAGCTGACCCGGCGGACTTCGTACCGCTTTGGCAGTTTCTATGACAACAAAACAAACAAATAGTTAAATAGTTTACACGTGAAAGGGTATCACACAAACAAACAAACTCACTTTTTAATAATAAGGTCTTTGAATATACTCTTGGGAATATTTGTACAAAATTTCATGATGATCGGTTGAATAGTATACCTACGCGTGAAAGCGTAACAAATAACAGACAAACAAACAAACAAACTCACTTTCGCATATTAAGTTAGGTTACTATTAGTTAGGATAGTTAGGGTATAAATTCTGATTTAGACACACATCTGCTTATAACGTACACCACTATTGTAAACCTGTGAAGGCCATCCCCATCTCTATCCAAACTACTCGGAGAATCTAGTAGAGTGCGGGACCACGCTTGCGTGATGCCATTCCCTCTAGAAACCTTCTGACGTTGTTTTGATCGTGACCAAGCACTCGTGACAAGTGTGGCTAGAGGAACCTCGCCGCCTCCAAAAAGTCCGGTGACGCTGTGAAGGCCGTTTACAGTAACAACAAACTCTCTTCTATAAATTTTTGAGCTTATCAGCGAAATCAAACTTTTTTTAAATATTGATTCAACCTTTTTTTAATAAAATCGGCTTGAGTTTTCAAACATAAAATGTAATTTAAATCAAAAGCACTAAGGAGTATTGATATCAACTTCGAATCAAATCGCCAAAATAACTTTCTACCCCTTTTTACCCCCGGGATGAATTTCAATAAAATACGAAACACGTCTTCCATCAATTCGTATTAATAATAAAAGATTGAACCAAGGAATCACATTGTCTCATACAAACTTTGCCCCCCTTTTTCACCCCCTTAGGGGTAGAATTTCGGAAAATCCATTCTTATCGGATACCTACGTCATACAAAGAACACACCCTCCAAGTTTCAGGTCTCTACGATCAGCGGTTTAGGCTGTGCGTTGCTCCGTCAGTCAGTCATTCAGAACAAAGCATTAAAATGCTTTGTATAGATAAGCCTAACGTGCCAGGGCAAGAGACGAGAGATTCCCTCCCTTCTATTTTAATTTAATGCTTTTCCTTCGCATTCGTTTTTAAGTAGATCTTACATATTTCGTAGCGTAGTGAACCGTGTGTAGCACGTGTGTAGTTATTTTTAGTGCAGCACTGAGTAACCCGTTATTTTTATTATGTACTTTGTTTATTTATAGTTTGGGAATCTAATTATAGCTTGGTACACGGAATGTTTTTTAATAATAATATACATTTTATAAATGAAAATGAAATAACATTGCGTGTGTTTGACGCAGATGGCTGTTTGGTCCGGCATGTTGTCAGCTGTTCGCATTTTTGAATCAATTCTTTGGTGTCTTCCAAATGGCCGCCTTGTTCACAATTGTTCTGGAGAGATATCTTCAAGCAAGGTTCTACAGACGTGGTAAGTAAAGTAATTAGCCTATAATATAGACCCTATATACTGTCCCACAGCTGGGCAACTAGCCCGGCCGTCATCACTAGTGTTGCCAGGTCCAGCGTGTCAAATTTCGGGACGGAAGGTAAAAATAATCGGGATTTAGGACTTCAAATTGGGACCGCTACAATTGCTAAAAAAAATGCAAGTTTTTGTGGATCGTCATGATATTGATGAAAACAATGAAACTAAAACTAGATAAACTTCTATTATAACAAGAAAATTCATTTTATCTAAAGAGGTTAGTTTACATTTGGCGTCCCGATCAAGGGCAAATCGCGACCTGTCACCAGACCCCCGAATATGTGCCCTGGGACGTCCCGCGCAAATCGGGTCACCTGTATGGCAACGCTAGTCATCACTATAATTAAGTTATCCCTACTGCTGGATGGGTGAGGCCTTATCACCAAGTTAGCCAAACCCGCGCTTTGTATTAATAAAATCGAAACACTTCGCCTGACCCAGGAATTGAACTCAGGACCTTCAAATATCAAGCCGGGCGCTTTGCCACTTACATAAGTAACAAAATTTTGGCATTCTGTCTCGGCACCGGAAGCGCTTTTTCTTGATTGAATCTTAACTCTAATTACCGGAAAATATTTTTTTTCTAACATTGTATATAGCCAGGCGGACGTAGGCTTCCATCAATCGAACCAATTACAATATATGCCTTCCGCTACCCTGCTTGGTATGTAATCTGGGACCTCTAGGAGTGACATTAAAAGATTCCCCCACTCTTTCTCGACTTAAACAATATCAATTGACTACTGCTACACGTTCATAGTCCAGTGTCCCCATCCCGTCACTGTGAAGCAAGGTGTCCAGTCCGTGCCCCCGTACGGGGGCAAGATACCTATACATCTTCATGCTTCAATAAATTGCTCGGACTTTTGAATATGTTTATGCAATTTTGCGGACTTGTGAATAAAGAAAAAAATGTATTATTTTAAAAAAACATGCCACACGTCAAATATAAATTTGTTAAAATCTTATTGGGACATACAGGGTTGTAAAACAAAAATGTATGGGGACTGTGAACGTGTTAAGTTACCTAGCTTTCGCAACCGTTACCTGAACGCATCTGCTACTCGGATACCATTTTTTTCTTATTAAAAACAAATAACAAAAAAATGCAGAAAAGTCAGTATACCTCTGCTGGTATTTAACACTAGTCAGCCTCAATAACAAACTCGTTAGCGTAGGGCTACCGAGTATTTCTCATTTAAATACCTTGAAATATCATTGCAGAGGAGGAGCTCGATGGCGCAGTACTAATCGCGGGGTGCAATTGCTGAAAATAAGCAACTTTTGCAAAAGCCGGTCATCGAATAGGTGACCAAAAATTTTTTATATCGAGCTCCTCCGTGCTTCACAAGGCACTCAAAAGCCATTGGTCGTGACTGAATAAGCGGCCATTTACAACCACAAATCTGCACAGAGCCCTCGTGGGCATCTATGAACCGTTCTCTGTGTGGTGTTTCCATCCATAGAAAGGACTTTATATAAGCTGGTGATTAATTGGTGATTAATTATTGCAGAGAAATCCCTGTACCTCCGATGGTATTGGACCCTGGTCGGCGTGTGCTGGCTGAGCGGCGTGGTGTTCGCGACGCCCCCGCTATTTGGGTACGGCGTGTACTCGTGCGACGCCACTGGCACCGCCTGCGCCCTGCAGTGGCCCTCGCTCCACAGCGGCTCGCGGCAGATCGGCTTCAGCGTGCCCTACGTCATACTTTGCGGGGTGGCACCCGTTGTCGCCATGTGAGGACCAAGATCTCTTTTGCTTAGTGGAAACCAAACAAAGTTACAAACAAATTTAACCAAAAAAATAACTTTCGGAACAAGTATTTTCAGAAGAGATTATTGTTTGCCATGTGGGCTTTACCACAAAATTATGTTTAGTTAACAGCGTGTTACAATTAATTGTATTCTTTGGATAAATTTTTGGTAACCCGCTGTTTGGGTACGGCGTGGACTCATGCGACGCGACGCCACCGTCACCGCCTATGCGCCTGCCCTGGAGTGGTCCTCGCTCCATAGCGACTCGCGGGAGATCGGTTTTATATTGATATTATTGGTCATACTTTACGGAGTGGCACCCGTTGTCGCCATGTGAGGACCACGATCACATTTGCTAAGACAAAGAAAACAAAAGCCACAGAGACAAACAAAAGCCAACCTACACAAACAATAGCTTTCAGATCAAGAACAACCAATGACAGTTTTGTCATATGGGCTCTGGGGGCACGGCAGTGCCCCCACCAAGTCGAGCAAAAAAGCGGCACGGCCCGTACCATTTTTTCTAGAAGCAGTTCAGGCCATTTCGACCCCCTATAACTTCGTTGTGGATAAAACTAGAAGTTTGAGTTTTCAGTAACCAGGCATTGTATAAACACGGTATATTTCAAATTTCATTCAATTTGAACCAGTAGTTCAAGAATTATAACTAGTCAAAGTTTCTAATTTTGTCACTCAGTCACTGACTGCCCGATCATCAAAACTCTAAGGCACTTCTAGCAGACATAGAAGCTTCAAATTTAGAATACAATTACCCCCTTATTCATAAAAACTATTTAAGCATTATTTAGTTAAGCATTGTTTTGTCTCTTTTTATCAAATTCAAAATTACGGTTGTGTGACGTTGACAAAAAATATTTAACTAAATAATGCTTAAATAGTTTTTATGAATAAGGGGGTTAGTGTTTAGTGTACAAATCAAGGAAAAACTGAGAAAAATTGCAATTTCGGTCCAGTTTTCTAGATACACCAACTGCATAAATAACTTTGTAATCCCATATAAATGTATAGGATTACAAAGTAACATTTGCAGTTAATGAATATAATGGAATAATAGGTGTAGACACAACCCCATCGAGTTTGGGCTCGTACAATTCGTCTCAACCAGGGTCTCATGATGGAACCGGAAGGTGGCCATAGGAACTCGGTAGTTAAAGGACACAACCCTATCGAGTTTGGATTCGTTTGATCCATCTTGACGAGTACTTTGGTGCTAGATGGTAACCAGGGTCTGATGATGGAGCTGGAAAATGGCCATCGGAACTCGGTAATTATATGACACAACCCCATCAAGTTTGGGCTCGTATGATTCGTCTTGACGAGTACTTTGGTGCTAGATGATAACCAGGGACTAATGATGGAGCTGGAAGATGGCCTTAGGAACTCGGGAAAATAATTTCGTTCGTTCGTTCGTTCCGTTTGTTATGAATGTGGATTCTGTCTTTGATTAGATGGATGACCCAATGCTAAGGTGAGCACGTGCCGATGGCTAAATGGTATGAGGGTATACAGCGTGGGAAGGAGTATATCGACAAATTGAAACCAAGGATTCCTGGTGGTATTACGAGTAAATTATGTTATATCAATATGGGTCTAAAACTGCGTAATTAACTTACTTTATTTTTAGAACAAAAATAATAATTATCGACAGTACTTCCTTGTAAACAAAACCTAAGTTCAAAGAGTGAAATAGAAAACGTCAAACTTCACGAAAGACTCCGACAAAATACGATAAACGACGAATGAAGTCAACGTCAGTGTGAGACATTGATTATTAATTATTACTATGTACTTGTGTGAAGGTGTGTGTGATTACGTCAAATAGTTAGGGCGTGTTACCCTTGAGATTTTTTGAACTTGTGAATTACTTAAAAAATTAATATCTCGAAAATTAGGCTTTACTGGCCCATGTTTATATTACTTTTTTTTGTCCAAATAGGCATTAGAATCTTTGGTTATAATTTGTCGGTATACTCCTACCCACGCTGTATAAACATGTCATATCGCTAACGTTACGCCTCAGGGTACCAGGGTGAACCTGTTGTACTAAAGCCCTTATCCCCCAAAAATACTAAAAAGTTAAAAAAAATGTAAACCTGATAATAAGAAAAAAAAATGCATTTTATCACAGACACATTTTTTTTATAAATAAAGCGTGTTACATTGTGATAGCAAAAGAAAAATAATGAAGGTGTAATATTATAAATGTTCTTTAATGTTCCATCAAAATGTAACACGTTTTATTTATAAAAAAAAGTGTTCTTATTAGGTATCAGGTTTAAATTATTTTCAACTTTTAAGTTCTTTTAAAAAAAATCTATTAAGTATATAATTATAATGTGAAAATTGGTTTGCTATTTATTTCCGATAAGCTTTTACGTGTCATTTATTTTTTTATCATTTACCCAAACGGACCCCCTGGGTACGTGCTTGGTACCTAGATGGCACCCGGAAAGGAAAAAGTAGGACTATCTACAAAAAAAAATGAGATACCCTCAAAAAAAAAATTGTAAAAAAATCAAGTCTTGCAACTCAGTTCTTCTACCGTAAAGAGTTGTGAGGTCCATGTAATACCAAGTCGGTAATTTATTCTATTCTATATTAGGGACCTTCTGTCTTAGGTTATTACGTAATTAGCTTACCTAACAACATCTTATAGTGACCATACCTATATTAAAAATCTTTTATGTTTTAAATAAATAGGTAGACTTGGCAATTATATGCACCTCACAACGTTTTACGGTAGAAGAACTGAGTTGCAAGACTTGTTTTTTTTATAAGTTTGTTTTTGAGGGTATTATAAATTACTTCTTTGTTGTTTTACTTTCTTGTATGATTATAGGGCTT
The DNA here is from genome assembly GCA_963082485.1 of Eudonia mercurella. Classification (NCBI taxonomy): domain Eukaryota; kingdom Metazoa; phylum Arthropoda; class Insecta; order Lepidoptera; family Crambidae; genus Eudonia; species Eudonia mercurella. The sequence goes on from OY720024.1 coordinate 17,036,991, forward strand.
TACCACAAAATAATTGACGACCTCCTTGGTCGAGTGGCTTGCACACCGGTTTTCATGGTGTCGCCATCTCTGAGGTCCCGGGTTCGATCCCCGGTCGGGTCAATTTAGAAATACCTGTTTTTCTAAATTGTTTCGGGTCTGGGTGTTTCCTATGTATAATAAGTATGTATTTAAGTATATTAAGTATGTTTATCCGTTGTCTAGTTAACCATTTTATCGAGTTTCTTAAGGAAGCTCTTGTTGGGGCTAGATAATTGGTGTGAGTGTGGGAAACATTTATTTATTTTATTTTAATGTTAACCGCGTGTCTAAATCTAATATTGCCTTTTTCAGTCTCATAGATTTCAGTTTGGATATATTTTGTGTTAATGCAACTTTGCCGTAATCAGCATCGATAAAATTCTATTTCGTTTTACTGAAGTTTTTAAACCAGTGATTTTAAATCTTATGTTTTTTACTCTTTCCTTCACAGATTTTTTTTTATGGGGAAAGCAGTTCGTTTGGAAAACATTTATTACAGAAGTGAACAACAGAGAGAACAAAAACGTCTCACTAAGGTGAGTACAATGAATACATAATGTATAAATGATTTAAATAAGACGGGAGGAAAAACAATAAAATCTGTTTCCAGTTTGATGGATCGCGATCGTTGTCACGAACAACAGCTATGTATAATATTTTACTATGAATCTAAAACAAATATTGACAGGTTACAATAATATAATTGATTAAAATTATCTGTTTACTTTACCCTATTGTAATAACTTGTCACAGGAGGAAAATACTCCTAGACATAAGCTGAATTTGAAATTACATACAATTTGCACCAATGAAAATTTGCAATTTTGGATTGAGCCACGATAGCATAGTTGGCAGTGCCCCTGACCCGGTATGTCATGGGGTGCGGGTTCGAATCCCGCTCGTAGATATTTTTCAACACTGTCTTTTTTCAAATTGTTATTTGTTCGCAATAATATTTGCGTAAAATTATATGTAAATAATCATAAATATAGCTTGCCTAATCTTAACTGATCTTTCAATATACCTATGTAAACATATTAAATCGGATGTTGATGAAGTAGTTGTCGACATTGAATAGGGCTCCTTTCGCTTATAAAGCAGAAGTAGATGGTGTTGATTAATTTCGTCGAGTTGGATTGAGCCACGATAGCATAGTTGGCTGTGCACCTGACCCGGCATGTCATGGGGTGCGGGTTCGAATCCCGCTCATGGATTTTTTCAACACTGTCTTTTTTCAAATTGTAATTTTTTCGCATAACAATATTTGCGTAAAATTATATGTAAATAATTCAAAGATTAAGCTAAGTGATAACAAAATAAAAATGACATGGAATATTATAAATTGTGAAACTGGAAATGCCAAGTCGTTACAATGAGTAGAAATTGAGCTACGAAAATCAAACCTTAACTTCTGATGCTGATGTTGCTGCGGCATTTAAAAAGTTTTTTTTTCTGACTGAGATTCCAGTTTTAAGTACAAAGGCTTTGGACTCCTCCCCCACTGTAGCTGAAGCGGTTCTAAAGGAAAATGTCAAACCGAGTGGAAACTACTTTAGTTAAAAAAAAAATATTTTAGATACTTACCTATATATTTTTTTTATTTTAGATTAAAACTTTTAACACTCTTAAAAAAAAGAAGACTGCTGATCTGTGGGGTAATTCCGTCGACGTCACTAAGTCCGTTATTCAGACAATGGCTCCAGTTTTAGCTTGCATATTTAACGAATGCATTGACTGTGTTTTTTCTGACTTATGTCATTGATTTGATTTTGATTGATTGATTGATTCATTTTTGAAGCACAGTAAAGTAATTCCATTATACAAATCAGGTAGCACATCTGACCCCACTAACTTTAGACCAATTTCGGTGCTACCCACATTTAGTAAAATATTTGAATTTGAATATTTTTCAAAAATCACATGTAAAACAGTTAAGTTTAATTGCCGTGGTCAGGTGTTTCATTTTCGTGACTTATGTTTTCATCGCCTTGGTATGATTAGGCAAAGAAAACATCTTTATGTAATACAGAGGTAGTACCGAATTGCTTTATAAAAAACAGTTCTTTCATTGCCCTGGATGCTTGTTTCATTGCCGTGGCACGAAATTTTTAATCTTGTATATCTCGTTAGATTTTTAAGTTATTTGCCAAATATTAAGCAAGAATACATACATTATCAAAAACTTTAACACACGCGTTTTTTTTTAAACCTAAAGATAAAAATTTCCACGGAAATTAGAATTTTAATGAACCTGTTGAAATTCACCCAAAGGAAAGTACATTATATAAATACACCATTTATTATAAAAATATGACACACTGACACTACACTTCAAAATGAATAAACCGCAACAGCAAAAAGTTAATGCGAGACTTGGCTGTTCACATTTAGTAAATGTGTGTATTCCTTATTCGATATTATTTGCGAGCGCCTAGAAAACAGGCCGCGAGCTACCAGCGGCTCGCGAGCTACCAGTTGGGCACTACTATCCTATAGGTACACTCAAACATGTGCAGCTGTCAGATTTTCAACAAAGATTAAATATGTTGCAGAGTGTCCACGCCCTTACAGTGGCTACCCTCGCGCTGTGGATCCCCGCAGGCGTGTTAATCGGCTGGCAGTGGCTGCCTCTCCTAGTGTACGGGTACCGGCCGCACGTGCCGCCTGCTCTAGCCCTCATAGCGCCTGTAGCTGCTGAGGTAAATGTCGGTTCTGTGCCAGATAGCATTACAAACTCTATGGCACAAACTTTTTCGATGATATTGACTCAATTGAGTAGTTGTTTTTACAGACACTTATTTTACAGACACATATTATTGTCGAGCGTATGTGCAAATAGTCTTTAATAAAGAATTATATATACAACGTTAGTCGGAACGGGGGTACTAAGCCGAAAGGAGGGTAAAGTATACATGATAGTGAATAACTTTGTTTTTTTTTACATTTAAAAAAAAATTATTTACATTTGATTGGTAGGCTACGGTTTTGACGTAGGTTCTCAGCAAATAGGTTTACATCTAATGTCAATGTACGGGCATTGTAAAGAGTCGAGTTTTCTCGCCATAATTGGACTAATGTATCCAATAATATTAACTTTTAATTTGTTTTTTTTGTGGCCGCCAGTGCTTCAGTGATTCATAAATGTTCAAATAATTTTTAACGCAAATTTTGTTGCGAACAAATTACAAAACACAAATGTTGAAAAAATTTCCACGAGCAGGATTTGAACCTGCACCCCTCTGACACTCCAGGTCAGGTGCTCTTCCAATTGAGCTATCGTGGTTCTAACCAGCCCGCCGAAATTATTCAACAGTTTTTACTTTGAAAGCCAAAGGCAAAAGGCGAAAAGCGGCTTTAATATTTGTAAAAATATTATGATCGGATGTTAGTGACGGTAGTTGTTGACATTGAATGGGCGCCTTTGGCTTTCAAAATAAAAACATTTATGAATCCGTCAGTCAGGACAAGTCATTATACATATAATGACTTGTCCTGACATATATACATACATATAAAGATGAGTAACTTTAGATGATTTTAAGTTCTAGTATAAAATTTATAATTTTGTTAAAAATGTTAGGTTGCTTCAAAGCTCGCGCCTCTCGGGCTGGGGGCCCCCTATGGCCCGGGGCCCCTGGCACTTTGCCAGCTCTGCCACCCTATAGTTACGCCACTGATGCGTAGGTAGCCGAACGCTCAGATTGAATGCGAGAAATAGGGGTTCAACCCCCACAGCCCCGTTAGACTACTGGCGTGAACCCTTACCTAAAAACAAGCTTATTAGTTTTTCCAAATGCGTTAAAAGGGCAATCTACATAGATTGCCCTGTTAACCTATGATATATATATATATACATATAATGACTTGTCCTGACTGATTCATCATCGCCGAGCCTAAACTGCTGAAGTTAATTAGATAAAATTTAGACTGTAGGTTAATTGAGTGCAACTAAGAAAGGATTTTATGGAAATCATACCCAAGGGGTTCAAATAGGAGGTGAAAGTTTGTATGAAAGTCCGTCAGTTTTGAAGTAAAATACATGAAAATTGGTATTTGGTATTTTGAAAAGAAATAAAGAATGACGTGTCTCAGGAATTTTGTTTATTTTTCTTTAAATGAGTAAAAAAGGAAAGAAGTTTTTTTGGGGAAATCGTTATTTTTAAGTAATAACTATAAAAATGAATAATTTTATCGATTTTCAATAAAAATTGACTGACGTGTTTTAGCACTTTTCGAAAAACCTCCCCTAAGGACGTGAAATAGGGGTGGAAAGATTGTACGGCAAAGTGTTATTTTTAAAGAAATTATGAAGAGTTTCAGGATTATCCCTATAGATTTTGACGGGTTTTGACTTTTATTACAAACAATCACTATTCCACGTGAACAAAGCCGCGAGCAATAGCTAGTTATTAATATAATATTAATAAGTGCATTAATAATAATACTTAGAATTAAAAACTATTAAATACATCTACATCAGATGTAACACAGAAGTATAATCAAACGAAAAAAGTAGACTTTCAGTGTTGGTACGTTCAGAAAGTGAATGTTTCAGGCAGCCGCAAGCATCCCCGTGCTATGCTACTTGGCGGCGGACGAGCGGCTCCGGGCAGCCTTGCTGGGGCGGATGCGCAAGCACTACGCGCTGCTGCACCCTACCCGAGCCAAACAGTTCAACCTGAACGTCTTCAGCAACAACTCCAGGAAGAGCTACGCCAGCCTCCGCGAGGTCAACGTCAGCAGGAGCAACACCAGCATCTGGGATAAGAACACGGCCCTCTAAGCTCCTCATGAAATGAAACAAAAGACTGAATAGAAAATACCATTCCGGAAATGTGTATTGCAGTTATTTTTTAATCTGTCGCCTCACTTTAAGCTAACATGTAAATTACTAAGTACTTTATTTAAATTATCATACTTTTAAAAGGAAATGTCTTTTTTTATTTACACACTTGTTTACTTCTCGGGAAAGATTTAAGATTATCTTGTCACATGAGACAACGAATAGTCAAATAATTATTTATGTAGATTATTGCAAAAATCATTAGTAATGTTTTTTTAACTTTAGTCTTTAACTACCTATTTAAATTACTTAACGCAGACTTCCTTTAAGTTTTCCAATGGAGTTAAAACATAATTTGATTGGTTCAAATAGCATATGTTTTAGGGCGTGGCCCTCATTCACAGCGGAAAAATTGTACCCGTACAATTTCTTTACACGGTACAAACATCAGTGAAGTAGTTAAAACATCTAAAATATAGAGATGTAGCGAAATTATTAAGTACAAGCAAAGATATTATCACCTTCCAAAATCGATTACAGGTATGAGATATAGGTATGTTGTGATACGTTTATTTTATATTCGGCCATTGACCTGTCTGGCTTTTGATTCTGTTATTGATGGATGGGCGGCCGGGGTGGCGGGAGGCTTCCATTCCAGTCTGGCCCCAGCCACCCCAATATCCCCTCCATTATTCATTAGTGTTGCGACGCTACAGATTGCTCTGCCCAGGTAGTCGACATGAATATTTGTTCAATGAGATAAAATATGAAGTGATGATCAAGAGATTTCAAATAATTCTTACGTTTTTGGAAGTTTGCCAAGGCAACGAAAGATGGACGCTATGTAAGTAAATATTCGCTTTCGTATTTGATGTCTCAATAAAAACTTTTTAGGACGAAATAAGAATTTATGAGCAAATGTTACGGAAAATACTTTCTTTTGTTTTCTTTGAGTCTTTACTTACGAGTGAATAGTACTATCATTAGTTCTTGATAAATAGCAAAGAATTGTGTTAAATATTTTCGTTAAAAGTTTTTTATATTATACGCATGTGCGTAGATTTTATAATTTATAAATATCCTATAAAGTTTGTTGTCAGGTATTTGGTAATAAATCATTTAAAATCAATAATCGATTGTATGGTTGATTTATTTTAATTGATTTAAGAATGTTCATTTTTAAATTTGTAAGGATTTTTGTACAAAAATTATTATGAATTTGTGTTGTTTTTTGTAAACATAAAATTAGTTTAAACTTATTTAATAGACTCGCCAAGGCTATCGTAGTCGCTTTGTTGAGCAAAAAGCTAAAAAAGACCATTGGATTACTTAAAAATTTTGATGAAACGTATCTTCTTGTAGTAAGTAAATATTGAATTGTACAAAGACCACTTGCAAGATGCATTGTAGTTGAAAAGTTGTTACTAACAATGTTAATGTACCAGAGCGTATCGTAACCAGCTGTCGACACTATAGGATGCAACTTGAGTAGCACTAGTCGCAGCCTGCAGCCTCCGCCCCCGGTGCACGCAAGCGCGCTGCACCTCGCCCGGACCTAGGGTTAGCTCGGCTATTCTAGAACCAGAACCTCAGTGGACTTACTCCCGTGCACTCCCGCACGTTGTTGGACTCCCAACTGAGAACAAAGGAAAATCAATTTACATAGTCCTTGAGGGAAACGATAGAAGCCATCATGGCTGCTACCGAAAACGATAGCTGCTTCTGGGAAGGCACCATGTACGACAGCGTCAAAGGCATCAGTGAAGTTAATTGTGACACAGGTGAGAATTAATTTTAAGATTTTTGTTTTTGGTTAACAATTTTTTGGTTGATTAATTGTAGAAGCGAAGACTTTTGGATATTTTTTTTGTTATTTTTTTTATTTTAAGCGTATATGCATTGCGCGAATATGTAAGATTTAACTATTTATTTTGCTTTTCATCTTCAAAATTTACCTACCTACCTACTTTTTATGTAGGGGAGGGCTGGGGAGGGCAGGGGGGTATAGGTTCTATTTTTAGATTGAGTAGGTCGAGAGATGGGTGTGGTCGATTTTTCCGTCTGGTCACGCCCTTATTTTAAATACGAGAGTAATATAAGGGCTCTTCATAGCTATACCTTTGCAACGCGGATACGTCTTTTAACTTCTTCATTTTAAACTTGGCTCCGCAATTTATAGGGTCAGTCATATCAATAGGATAGTCATCAGATACCAGTCATTCAAAATGTATGCTTTTGCAGGTATCCTTATCGTACTAACTGGGCTGTTGCTATATTGCGCCATCGTGGTGACGAGGGAACTGTCCGCGGTCGGCAGCTACCGCAACCTGTGCAACTACATCCTGGCCGCCGCCATTCGCAGGTCGGTGCTTAGCATGATATACGTCCTGCCGTATGTCGACGTTATCTACTCGTGAGTATTAACATTGCATTACTATAAACGCGTCGTCGTAATTTCGATTTGTTCTCCAAGAAAAAAAAATCCTTTTGTTTTAAAAACTGTCATGGCGGCCGGGCGGTACAACGGTTATATAGTTTCAGTACGCATGCGCCAACAGAAATAGACGCGTCTTTAGAAGCTGCGCACTCAAGGCTCAGTTTGTGCGTCTGCGCGCATGTGTACGTCTCGTTGGAGACTCGGGTGAAGCGGGCAAGGCGTGCCATGAAAGTTTAAGCATGGAGTCACAATGAATGAATCAATCAGTTTATTTCAACCAACTTGGGTCATTAACACAATTAATATAAAAATACAGAAATTAAATTTAAATCAATTAAATTAAATTACACTTAATAAAATACAATTAACAAATAAAATTACAAACAATTAAATTAAATAAAATTCAATACAAATAAATAAATCAAATAAAATAACACTGTCACATAAAATAAAATTCAACAACAATGAAAGCGCGGGCGTTTTCGTGGAAATGTGAATGGGTTACTTTTATAACAGACGCGCGGTAACGCATATTACCTAATCAATATTTTATAATTATATTTTCTGGTGTGTGTAGCAACAAAACTGTTTTGTTAAATTATTGTAATTTCTTTTGAAAGTATATCTATCTATTATATCTGTACAGCTCTCATTTAAATTCATTAGTGAGTGTACCCTACATCAAAACACAATATATTCATTTTATCACAGTATCAAAACTCATTAATTAGTAAAATAGAGAGACTATTTCAAAAGATTTTGTAAAAAAACATGTTTCAAAAATAGTACTACTGTTAAAAATTGTATATTTACAAAAGGACTTTAATAGGTTTCTGTTAAAACACAAACATACAAACACACTCACCAATACGCAAATCCGACAAAAAACAAACGTTTTGTTAATTAAAACTCTATCATGGCGGCGGATGGTGCTTCAGTTTTGGTCACGTTTAGACTCTTATAATAATCCAGTACGCATGCGCTGAAAGTACGCGTCTACAGAAGAAAGCTGCGCAGTTATGGCTCAGTTTGTTGCGTGTATACTTCTAGTTGGAGACTCGGATCGTGAAGCGGGGCGTGCCATTAATAGTATATGTATGTACATTCATGCATGTATGTATGCAGTATGAATAGTTCAAACATGGAGTCACAATGAAAGTGCGGGCGTAGTTGCTAGTTGAGGATATGTGGGCGCGGGTTACTTTTATACCAGACGCGCGGTCACGTAACATCAATGTGTAATAATTTTATTCTCTGGTGGATGTGGCAAGTGTGGTTACGACAAAATAAAATTTTCTTTTCTTTGTAGTTCGCATTTTATTGATTAGTTATTATACTAAAAAATAAACATTTTGTTTTAAAAACTGTCATGGCGGCCAGGCGGTACAAGGTATAAGCAAAACGGTGCTATAGTTTCAGTACGCACGCTTATCACGTATGCGCCAACAGAAATAGACGCGTCTGCAGAAGCTGCCCACTGAAGGCTTAGTTTGTGCGTGTGCGCGCAGATTCGGGTGAAGCGGGCATGGCGGCGGCGGCGGCGTGCCATGAAAGCCCGGGCGTAGTTGCAGAAATGTGGACGCGACGCGGATTCTTTTATAATAGACGCGGTTAAGCAAAATAAATATTTTATTATTATTATTACGACTAAATACACATTTTTGTAACTTTTTTGAAAAGTTCAGTTTTTATTTAAAGTCATTAGTGATTGTACCCTGCACCAAGATAGAAGGTATTTATTTTATCACAGCATCAAATTTAGTTGCAGAACAGACAGACTATTTTGTCTGATTTCTTAACAATATGTTGGTGAAGAGTACTATTAAAAAGATTATTTACAAAAGGTTTAATGGGAAATGGTGCAAATCTATCAAAAAACAACGTTTTGTTAATTTAAACTCTATCATGGCAGCGGATGGTGCATTAGTGCGATAGATTTGGTCTCGTTTAGATTCTTATGATAATCCAGTACGCATGCGCTAAGGCAAATAGGGTGAGGGGTATAGTTCGTCTACCTTGCCAGCGCAGGGCGTGTGAATTTTAAGTGATTCTAATTTTGATTTTAAAACATGCATTAAGACAACATAGTAAATAATAACATATTAGCTCCATTATGAAATTGACATAACTCCATAATTGTTACAAGCGTTAAAAAGTGAATACTTAGCTGTGCTCGTGACTGTAAGTATGTGTCCTAGCATCATTTCTCGACGAAGGCAGCAGAATATGTTATTTTTACAAAATTGTGGTGTTATGTAGCGTACCAGAGAACCAAGAAGCTGTAGCAGAAAACGGATACCAGACACACTAATTAGCATCCCACTTCACGCTTCTAGATTAGTATTATTTTATGTATTATATTATATTATTGTATGGAATTAAGTGCCATTGTTGCCTGAATTAAATAAACAGAAATTTATATTTTACTAGTGTTTTTGTTTCCTTTATCTGTGCTTGGTTTGTTTGGAACTCAGAACAATAACTAAAGCTATAGAAGGAAGGTTAAAATAAAAAACCAGCCAAGTGCGAGTCGGACTCGCGCACGAAGGGTTCCGTACTTTATGACGTATTAAAAAAAAACTACTTACTAAATCTCGTTCAAACCAATTTTGAAGTTTGCGTGGTAATGTACATCATGTATTTTTTTTAGTTTTATCGTTCTATCATCTTATTTTAGAAGTTACAGGGGGGGGACGGACGGGACGGGACACATTTTACCACTTTGGAAGTGTCTCTCGCGTAAACTATTCAGTTTAGAAAAAAAATATACAAGAAACCTCAATATCATTTTTGAAGACCTATCCATAGATACCCCACACGTATGGGTTTGATGAAAAAAACATTTTTGAGTTTCAGTTCTAAGTATCGGGAACCCCCAAAATATAAACTGCTTACTTAAATCATTTTTTTACATAACTATACAACGTGTAACAAAAAGGTGTGGTCAAAATGAATAGATCCAAAGTGTCCAAACTTGAAGATTTAGATTAGACCATTTTTTCTCTCAGTTTATTTAATTTTGCTTATTTTTGATTATTTTTGTCTTGTAAACTTTGTTTGTAAAGTCTGGTGTGTTTGAAAACGCATTTGTAAATTTGTCTGTAGATACCTTTAGATTTCTTTTTAAAATTTTGATTATGTAAGTGTAACATTAGATGCTGTTGCTTAGCATCTCACTGCATAGACATATCTTTAGTTCAGTAAAATGTGGATGGCGTATTGGACTACATGTTTTTTCTTGCCACTTTAGGGTAATTTTATTGTATAATGTTGTTAATGTGTAGTTGTTAGCTGTTCCAAATAAAGTGAAAAAAAAGTAAGTACACAGAGGTTACTAAACCATTAGGGCTGAGACTTGTTTATTTTGATGTGACGTCACAATAGAAATATTAAATAAAAAATTGCAATAACACATTAAAGTTAATAATCGTGACTTTAATAAAGTTAAGAATCGTGAATCTCTGCATACAAGATCTAGATCGGATACACTTTGGATCTTTTCATTTTGACCACAGCTTTCTGTTACACGTTGTATAATTTTAATATTTTATGTACCACATTAGCTGATTTCGCATTCATACGGCATTTCCACTAAGCAGTAAAAAGGAGTCATGTGGCTTTGCTAATATTAAAAAACATATTATATTTCAATATTATGCTTGCGGTAGCTATAAGTAATATGTAATCTTGTTTTGTATGCGCTCAAACATGAGACCGATATTTTAGACGCATACGAAGCACCAAGGCTTTTCTAAAGGCCCTTGCACTGTATGAAATATTGATGTATCCGTTTTAGATGGCTAGACTTCACTTTCATCGCATGCAACTTCTATGGATTCTGGGAGACCATCTTCGCAGTTTTCGAACTGGAGACTTTTACGATGATTTGTATAGAAAGATACGTAAAGGCGAAGTACGTATCTAAAGGTTGGTTGACAATAGTTAACATAATTATATTTTAATAAGTAAATTTAATTACTAAAATTGTATTTAGAAAATATTTTTATAAGAAAGTGCGATCAACTGTCCGCATCGAATAACAGCTTAGAAGCGATAATAAGACCGCCAAATTGTAACTATGTAAATTATTTATTTTTTTGGTCATGTTCATGTTTCATAGTGTTGCTATAAAAGTATTATCTATCTATCTGTCTAATAGAGTACTTAAGTACTCCTGGTTTAGAATTGACACTGTCTCTATTAATAAAAATGAACTATCAGTTTTAAACCAAGTTTAACTTTAGTGTGCATATACAATTAGAGGTTATGTGACTGTATAGTGGGACCAACATTGGACGGTAGATAGTAAGCACTTTTGTTGAAAAAAAGAGCGTAAAACACAAGTCAAACATTGCAAAGATGCAAATAAAAAACATGAACATAATTATTTTTACTTGGTACCGCGGTTGATTGAATATTCTTACAACACGTCACTGAAATAAAAGCTTCTTAAATATTAGCTGTAACTGCTTGTAAATGAAAACTTACTATTCCCTCTTACCTTCTAGGCTGGAAGATACCATGGTATCACAACTACTTGTACGGAAGTCTTTGCTTTTTCTTTTCCTTCATGTACGCCTTCCCCCCGTTGGTGGGAATCGGCCGGTACGCTAAAGATTTCAACTGTTACCACTGCATCTACGACATGATATTACCAGAAGACGCCTGGAAGAGAAATATGGTTGTAACCATCTTTTTTATGAGGAGCATCAAGCCTGCGATAATAATGTTAGTACCTAATTATTGGAATCTTACTATTTTAATAAATAGTCGCAATTCTTATTGACGTATTAAAATTAAGATAAATTATTTATTTATTTACGAGCATATTTAAAAAGACACCTCGTCTTGACAGTCCGACTGACTTATGAACGATTAAAATCGCACAGCCCAAACCGTAACTGGAACGCTGAAATTTTTAAGAGCGTTTACGCACACTAGCGCCGCTAATGAAAAAAAAACATATCTAGTAATTAGAGATGGAAAATAAAATTATGCTCAACAAACTATTTGAATGAAGTAATTTAGCATTTTTACGTCACCTTATGAACATCTGACATGTTATGGTTTAGTTAAATATGGCGTTATAGTTAAAAGTGGCCGTTTTTAGCTGTAACGTCTTATATAACTAAACCTTAACATGTCAAATGTTCATTAGGTGACGTAAAAATGCTAAATTACTTCATTCAAATAGTTTGTTGAGCATAATTTGATTTTCTATCTCTAATTACTAGATATGTTTTTTTTTCATTGGCGGCGCTAGTGTGCGGCGTAAACGCTGTTAAGGCTGGTCTCTTGCATGTCGTAAGCAAAAGGGAGGGCGGGATTTCACGACATTCACTTTGGATAACGGGGTACTTGTGTATACGGCGTACGAAGTTGTGAAAACATTTTTAACGAAAGTAGTTAAGTAAAGTTTCAGTTGACTATAATAGACGATCTCCAGTATAATCTTCTATCGTATTGCAGGTTGGTAATGGTATACTGGGCGCGTAAATTGGAATTGCGTATCAAAGACTATAAGATACAACGGAATTTAACGCGGGTGAGTATCACAGCTCATACCCTTACCTATCCCTCCTTCATTTCTCAATACTATTGACTAATATGTTAAAAACTCATTAAGGATACTAATTGTAAAAAAAATATGTGTTCAGGGCGTGAAAGCTGCATTGTGCATCAACCTTGCGTGCGGGCTGCCCATCACTCTGGTCCGAGGCACGGTGATCGTGTCGCAACTCATGCTTGACGAGTTGGTAGCTCCTTCCGCCTATATTATCGTGCCGGCCATTTTCCTAAACTGGGTTAGTATTGGAACTGTCTAAAAAAAAAATTGGTTGTCTGTAAAGTCGGTTTACTGACGATAGTTGAACGTGACAACGTCTTAAGAAGGTGTCGGGAGGTGTTGGGGGTGTCGGGGGGTGTTGGGGGTACGTACCGCGGTGGCGATGCCGGCCACGGGCTTGCACAGCAGCCTGCAGCAGCCCGTCGAACAGGTAGGTGGGAGGAGTTGGGGGTGTCGGGAGGTGTTGGGGGTGTCGGGAGGTGTTGGGGGTACGTACCGCGGTAGCGATGCTGGGCGCCTGCAGCAGCCCGTCGAACAGGTAGGCCGGAGGAGTTGGGGGTGTCGGGAGGTGTTGGGGGTGTCGGGGGGTGTTGGGGGTACGTACCGCGGTGGCGATGCCGGCCACGGGCTTGCACAGCAGCAGCAGCCCGTCCAACAGGTAGGCGGGAGGAGTTGGTGGTGTCGGGAGGTGTTGGGGGTGTCGGGGGGTGTTGGGGGTAAGTACCGCGGTGGCGATGCCGGACACGGGCTTGCACAGCAGCACGGCTAAATTTCTACTCAGCCGATTGTGCTTCTTTGTCGCTCGTTCCGCGCTCTCGCTTGCACTTCAAGCCTTACATGGAACGCCTCAGAGCGAGGTAACGCCGAACTTTTTCGTGCGTGCAGCCGGCTCTATCGAATTATAAGACGTTGTCACGTTAATATTTAACTAGTGTATTCATTCACTGATGTCAATTTTCTTTATAGGTGTTAATAACTTTTAGCTAGTAAATTATTGCTAGTAGGTACTGGTTGTCTGGAAGAAATCGCTTGAAAGCGATAAGACCGCCAAATTGTAACTTTGTAAATTATTATTTTTTTGTTCATGTTTATGTTTTATAGTGTTGCAATAAAAGTATTATCTATCTATCTATCTATTATAAAGATTCTCTTAGTCCAGGTGTCAGTCACCACGTCACCAAATAGTAGGTAGTAAAGAATTTACAAACGAGAGTTTATCATAATGTTAAGATCAAGAAGAGGTTTGATAGATTCTTAACTGATCTTTAATATTTGTAAAAATATTATGATCGGATGTTAGTGACGGTAGTTGTTAACATTGAATTTGGCTTTGACTTTCAAAGTAAAAAGTGTTGAATAATTTTGGCGAGCTGGTTAGAACCACGATAGCTCAATTGGAAGAGCACCTGACCCGGAATGTCAGAAGGTTGCAGGTTCAAATCCTGCTCGTGGAAATTTTTTCAACATTTGTGTTTTTTATAATTTGTTCGCAACAAAATTTGCATTAAAAATTATTTGAACATTTATAAGAGGTATGATCGATAAGAAAAATAAACTTTTCCAATATTTTTTTACCTAAAAAGTTATAGCGAGACTTCATTGTAATTCTATCCCCCTTACAAATAAACAAAGAATAAGCTCCGAATAGTTGTTCCGTGTTTTGTCTCTTTTAGTCTAATTTGAAATGACGTTTACATGACAGGAACAAAACACGGAATAACTATTCGGATATTATTTCTTGTTTATTTGTAAGGCACTATGTCTTTATAATCGTTCATATCAACATCAACATCATTAGTTGCTTAGTCCCTGCATGAGCGATCAAGCATTCCAACTGATAGTATTCAGAGCAACTAAAGCTACGCCAGAGAACGTAATGAGGAGAAACATTTAAGAACAAATAACAACTGACTATCAAGCTATTCCGCAGTAAACATTAGGTTTAATTTAAAATACTGTTCGGTACACATTTTTTATTTACTTTTAGCTTACCCCGCTTCCGGCCCTGATCGCATTGCTGAGTCACGATATTTTTCTGCGCAATATGACGGTCGATTTCGTCAGCACTGACCGTCCGTTTTCCGACCGTTCCTTTGTACCCACTGTAATCCAGGAAGTCACAATAGAAGAGTATGACAGCAACGATAACGACCACTACAAGATGGATTAAACTTACACAATTTTATTAGATACTTACTTTTTTACCGTCGGTAAAATAAGACGGTGTGTAAAAACATAGAATGAAAGCTATAACTACATGACATAATTTTTTTAACTACCATTGGGTTTATTAAAGTTATTACTAGGCAAAATTTCTTGAAATGCATTTAGATATAAATCCTATAGGTGCCGTAGGTCGTAGGTCAAGATCGATCAATCGATCAAAGGATTAAGCATAAAATAGAAAATTCACTTGTATCTGTCTAACTAAGACTGCTTGTTGTGGGTTAAGGCAAACTATATGAGAGTAAGACATAATGTTTATTTTTTATTTTGTAGGCATGTAAGCGACTGCATTTACACCGTAAGTGGTTTGGACGAGTTTGTGTCCTTTAGACTGATCATGGTTTTGATTTATTGTACTTTTAATTATTATCATCATATTTTTCTTTATAAATTAATGTTTAATGTTGAAAATTAACTTAAATTCACTAGAAAGTATTAATAGAACTGATTTTCTATTTTATAAATAAAAAACGGTTAAAGACTTTATTTTCTCAAAAGAATTAACATTCACTTAAAGAGAAAACATAAATATCAACTTACAGTTAGTCTGCCAGCAAGCATAGTTTTTTTTCTATAAACACACTTAATTCATAACAATATTTCACAACACAACACAAAAAAGGATAACATTGCCGACATCTCTACTCCATTTCTGTATATAGGTACCCAATTTTATTCTGACGTTAAAAAATCCGGTAGAAAAGCGTATAAACCAAGTTGTCTAATAGCAAGCCAAGTATAACAGCGCACTTTATGAAAGGGGATTAGATTCTTAATATCCAACGTTGCATTTAAGGTGACATCTAAATATTCTAAATGTCACACGCTGAAGAAACATATGTATTGATATTTCAAAGCATTGTATTGTAAAAACAAAAACATAGTTCATTTCTATAAAGACTCAGTTTAAGCTAAAATGACGGCAGATGGGCAAAATCTTCTTTTTCTTAGGATTCTAGATAACTTTTCATGGCTAACCATTTGAAAAAAGTGTAATCAGCGCAGCGCCGCCTACGCGTTGAGAACTGAAATAAAATCCCTGTAAACATGATTAGACATAAATAAAAATACTAATAAATATATAAATAAATAAAACCAAATTTTGGTAAGATACATTTTGACTAGGCAAAATTTTTAATCGGTAAAGTTTAACTCTGGTGATGTGGTCACAATTCACAAGTCATGCCGAACCTGACCTGTTCGTGTTAACCAGCCATGAGTTCAGAAAGCAAACTGCAAAATTTTACATTCCTTTAAAAAATGTTAGTAATTTTAATGGTTTTATAAAGAAAAAGAGAGGTAGGGCATAGCGGCAATTGCCACTTAAGTCCGGAGACGCCCGTCTGGGGAAGTACCTCCACCTTACAGAAGATCGCAGTCAACCAAAGCTACCGTTAGGTAGTGTGGTCCTGCGGATGAGTAAGGTTTCCAGAGCTCCTACTTTTTCCTTCTTGGTGAAGCGCAGTGCTGGACACAGAAGGAAAGCTAGCGTCCTCACTGTTTCCAGCAAAGCTATTCTTTTTTCCCTCTAAGTTACCGTTTTGACAAGAGTAGTTATAATGCTTGCTTTTTAAATGATGTACTTATGATACGAAGTTACGCTTTCCCCGTTCTATTCATTAGTAGGTGCGTATTATGGGAATGTGTGTCTCTAGTATAGTATTAAAATTAAGTCATATATTCAATATCTCATAGATTAAGCATTAGGCTACCGTGAACTAAATGTTTTGACTATCTAATTTATGTAATTGATGTTGTGATGTTTTAGAATTCGTAATGCAAGGATCATACCAAATAAAATAATTAAGTGTCATATATTAAATATTTCATGGGTTAAGCATTAGGCAACCGTGAACTAGGTGTTTTGACTATCTAATTTATGTAACTGATGTTGTGATGTTTTGGAATTCGTAAAGTAAGGAACATACCAAATAAAATAATTAAGTGTCATATATTAAATATCTCATAGGTTAAGCATTAGGCAACCGTAAACAGGTGTTTTGACTAATTTATGTAATTGATGTTGTGATGTTTTAGAATTCGTAATGTAAGGATCATACCAAATAAAATAAGTAAGTGTCATATATCGCCTTAGGTAACTGTGAACTAGGTGTTTTGACTATCTAATTTATGTAATTGATGTTGTGATGTTTTAGAATTCGTAATGTAAGGAATGATCCTTTGGTATCATTTGGTATGAACCAAATAAAATAATTAAATGTCATATATTAAATATCTCATAGATTAAGCATTAGGCAACCGTGAACTAAGTGTTTTGACTATCTAATTTATGTAATTGATGTTGTGATGTTTTAGAATTCGTAATGTAAGGAATGATCCTTTGGTATCATTTGGTATGAACCAAATAAAATAATTAAGTGTCATATATTAAATATCTCATAGAATTAGCATTAGGCAACCGTGAACTAGGTGTTTTGACAATCTAATTTATGTAATTGATGTGTGATGTTTTAGAATTCGTATTGTAAAGAACATACCAAATAAAATAATTAAGTGTCATATATTAAATATCTCATAGATTAACCATTAAGCAACCGTAAACTAAGTTTTTTCACTATCTAATTTATGTAATTGATGTTGTGATGTTTTAGAATTCGTAATGTAAGAAACATACCAAATAAAATAATTTTAAGAATTAGCATAGTTAGAAATCATTGTATTTCTTGCCCCCGTTTGTATGAGCTTAAAAAAGTAGTGTTTGCTAATCAATCAAATGGCTAAAGCATTATTATAATATTTATAATTAAGATTATAATATAAGGTTATTTTTAAGCATTTACTACTTTGTATAATGTGCTATTTTTATATATTTACACATCTAGTTATTCTCTTAGAATAATTACGTATTGATTAACTTAATCAAGTTAATATCACTAAGTTAATATTTCTAGATATAGTACGAACAGGGTTCCGGTAAAGGGTAACGGTGTTTTGACACGTTGAAGCGTATATCATGAACCAGGGATTATCAAAACTAAAAAAAGAAAAATGTAAAAATAAAACAGTTTGTTCATCATCAATTCCAGTATATTTAAATATTAGATATAGGCATGGCAACATCAATGTACAAGGTGGCGCATTAGATGCGCAAGATCAACAATATAATATAAAGAGAAAGATTTGTACGAAGAATATCGGCGTTACGACAGTCCAGTATAAACAATATACAAGATTACCTAATTCAGTCGAAGTTTACGATTATAGCAACGGAAGAAACTACTACGTATACTACTGAACACAATTCGGAATTACGAGGAATCCATATATACGCTTTTCATGCCCTCGGCGTCAACTTGAGAAGCTACTGGGCCGTTTACTGAAGAAACTCTCATACAAATTATGCATTAATTAATATCATATACTATAACTTTACAACTACGATCACATGAGACAGATTATGCATCTGGTAGTATTGGAACCATTCTACCCACGATTGGTCCGCGTTAAGGCCGTCATAGAGAAAATCATTTCTCTAAGTAGTGTGTATTATTGATTTGTTAACTGTAAGAATTATAACCGTAAATGTCTTAAAAATACAGTGTGTCTAATATCGCAATTTAAGAAATAGTTGTTGTGATGAATAATAATATGACAAATTTAGAATAAAAAAAAAAATAAAAAATAAAAATAAAAAGTAAAAAAATAAAATGAAAGAGAAAATTAAAAAATTTAAGAAAAGAAAAATAAAAATAAAATTTAGGAATATCTAGATGTTAAATTCTCAGTATTTAATTAAGAAAATGTGTAACCGAAGTTAAATTAAGTAATACGTATTTAGAACATGTAATCAAGTTGCTCTTAGTGACA
Organism: Eudonia mercurella; assembly: GCA_963082485.1. Lineage (NCBI taxonomy): Eukaryota > Metazoa > Arthropoda > Insecta > Lepidoptera > Crambidae > Eudonia > Eudonia mercurella. Next base: position 17,055,852 of record OY720024.1, read on the forward strand.
GTATTTACTCTATTGATGTAATGTGTACTTTAATATTGGTGTCAATAAATGTATCTCATGTCATGTGAGAATCAGTGTTTTCTTTCTACAAAGTACGATAACTAAATGTGTGTGTCATAGGAATAAATTAACTGAAAATGTTGTTTAATTCACAGAAGATATTTCCGTATTTCAATCTAAATCTTAATAAGAATCAAGAATATATAAGAATCTTTGATCTTTCGGTATTCCTGCAACACACGCACTTAAAGCATTTAATAAAATAAACGACTTATAATAACAATGTACATATAGACAAGTTCCTATTTATCTTAAAGTAACTCTATTTATACATTAGCAATTGGTTGCAGTTCTTTTGGTAAGAATTATCGGCACTTGATAAGCTTAAAATATTGCACCTTCATTATCACTATCACTATACGCATTCTCTGGAATGAGTTTGATGACTCTCGCATTCACAATCATCTAAAGAGTCATAATCGGAACAGTCGTCTATGTATATCCTGTTAGTGTCGGAGGGGGTGGAAGGGCTGTTGAGCACTATGACAGGGTTGGTCCTCGCGGAGAGAGGGTTGAACCTGCACGCGGAGAGTAGAGTGGCGCCGCTCCTGGCGTGGTTGGACCCGCTCTTGGCTAAGTTGGTCCCGCTGAGTGTGCGGTTGGTCCCTCCCGCGTGTCGGCGATGCTATATCTGCTCGAGGACGAGCTCATCGTTCCACCGCCGCTTGCTCCGCCGCTCAATGACGGGAATGAAGAACAGGATCAGACCACTCAGGGATATGGTGCTGCCGGCCACATAGAACGCCGGCGCGTATGAGTGTGACGCGTCGTACAACCAACCTGGAAAATAATATGGTTTGTATAAGAAATTTAATAGTCTTTGTGCTCTAGCAGTTAGATCACCAGTCTTAGAACTAGGAGTCTAGTGTTTGGATTCCAGCAGGCGTACATATTTAATTTGATTTGGTTTGTCCTAAGAGCACCTCGCTTCTAACATTTTTTCTAAGTCTACCGCCGAAGCAATAATGTTAGTAACTTTGTTGTGTTCCGACAATTAAAGATTTTAGTGAGGATTTCGGGTGAAGGGCGGTTTACTGACTGACATCAACGACATTCCATGTGGAATGTCGTTGTATCTATCTATCGTTATATATGTCGTTGTATCTATATCTATCTATCAAAGAATTCGATAGAGTTAATCAAATTCAGTTAATACCAAAGCTATGTAAATGTAACAAGCTATAATGGTTTAACAAATCCTATGGGATACGAGGTCAAGTATGAATTTCTACAAAGATTACGTGCTGAGAAACAGCATTTTAATTCCCTCTGCCATACAGCTGTTTTTAAAGAATTAGATTTAAACACCTATTTTTTCGAAAGAATATTGGCTGTCATCTGCATACAGCATTTACCTCATCGTCATCATCATCTCAGCCAAAAGACGTCCACTGCTAGACAAAGGCCTCTCCCAAGGATCTCCACAACGACCGGTTTTGTGCTGCTCGCATCTAGCGGCTTCCCGCGACCTTCACCAGATCGTCGGTCCACCTTGTTGGAGGTCTGCCCACACTGCGTTTTCCGGTACGCGCTCGCCACTCGAGGACATTTCCGCCCCAGCGGCCATCAGTCCTGCGAGCAATGTGCCCTGCCCACTGCCACTTGAGCTTAGCAACTCTTCGGGCTATGTCGATTACCTTTGTTCTTCTGCGGATCTCATCATTTTTGATTCGATCTCGCAGAGAAACCCCGAGCATAGCCCTCTCCATTGCTCTTTGAGTGACCTTGAGCCTTCTGATAAGGCCCATAGTGAGCGACCACGTCTCAGTCCCGTATGTCATCACTGGCAACACACACTGGTCAAAGACTTTCGTCTTGAGACACTGCGGTATATAGGACGAAAAGATATTTCGTAGCTTACCGATTTACCTATATTGTTATTTATCTCAGGCTACGAAAATTTGATGGGGTGGAAAAAAGTAGAGTAGTAGTAGAGTAGCAGCAGCCCTGGGTGTTTTTAAATGGTACTGTTTAATTCACCTGAACACTGAAGTAATAAGCACTGATAAAGTGCCTCCGCATATGAACTAATGTATATATTTCCGCCCCCACGGACTTAATAATATATATATATTTTTTTAATAATTTATTATTATTCAACAATTAAGAAGCGATTGGCCATTATCTCACTTGATCTTAAGTGAAGATAAGGCCGAAGGTGAGAGTGAACATCACTCAGAATAATCAACTACAGAGCAACTTGCTATCTTATCTCCAACTATCGAAACACGACAATGTTACTAAATTTTTTGTTATGGCGACAAACGTATATAAGATGGATGGATAAGATAAGATTGCGTGAAACAATCCTATGACCTGTCCACTCTTATCTTTTCGTCTATTTTATGCGTCGTGGAGTATTTCCAAAGTTAAATAAAATACAAAGATTGCTGTTAACCCCATTTTACAGTGTATATAACTTTATGTCTATGACTAAAAAACATCCAGGTCCTCACTGCAGAAGAGGATTCCAGATGTAGTGCGCTTTTACTGGGGGTCGACCGCCTAACTCTCTCGCTTTCGATCGCTTTGAAGGCGAGGCGAGGAGGAGGCGTCATCTTGTCATTTCGAAAGCAATATCGAAAGCTATAGGCTATAGCTTTCGATATTATTTGATATTATATTAGAAAGCGAGGTGAGGGCCTGGCTTTTAAAGCGATCGAAAGCGAGAGCGTTAGGCGGTTGGAGGGCAGGTGACATTAAAGCCAAGCTTTTCCACATTACATATATGAGCGTAACAGCATCTAATAATAAATGCTTGACCCAGATAAGACCTGTGAGTCTTTAGTATTGTGGCATTAATTGTGTTTGCATAGGTAATGTTTGCCGTTGGATGTGAACAGCAAAGAACTGGTCGTTGTTGAGATTCTTTTGGCTGAGATGATGATGATGATGTTATAATATATTGAAATTAAATAAAGAAATACATAGAAAATAAGAAGAGGAACTCAAGCATCGGCTGGGTGACCAAAAATTTATCATCTCGATCTCCTCCGTGCTTCGGAAGGCACGTAAAGCCGTTGATCCCGACTGCAATAACAGTTATTAACAACCACCCAGTGCTGATGGGCTTGTGGTGGTATATAGCCCGTTCTCCCTACCCATCCATAGGGAAGACTAGTGCCCCAGCAGTGGGGACATAAAATGAGCTGATGATGATAGTGATGATGATAAAAAAATAAGAAAACACTTAGTAATTACCAGCCAAAGGAGGCCCGATAAGCGACGCGATCCCCTGAAACAGCAGCAGCAGACCGAACGCGTTGGTGAGTTTCTCCAGCCCCAGCAGGTCTACCAGCACCACCGACGTGAGCCCCACGTACGCGCCGATGGTGAAGCCGAACGTGGTGGCGCACATCGCCAGACCCCAAAACTCCCAGCATAGCACGAACATCGCTGTACCTGCAGCCACCAACATTATTAGTTAACAACTAAGTGGCTGTAAATATTTTAAGATAGATTGTCCAGGTTATGATCGTCATGTTCGTTGTGTAGGTATACAAATTTGGAAGCTAAATCGAAAAGTATTTTTATTATTTTAATTTTTGCATTCACATTTTTATAAGTAATTACTAGATAAAAATGTTACTAGAAACAATCTGGGGTCTCGGTAGCTCAGCGGTCAGAGCATAAGACCGGTAATCCAAGGGTCGAGGGTTCGATTCCCACTCGAGTTCCCTGAAACTGGTTGATATTTTCTAGTAAGAATTTTATCGAAAAGTATTTTTGATCTAACGTTGATCTAGTAAATGTTGACTCGTTTATTTATGTAAGGGCCGATTGTTTATGTAAGCCGTTTATTTATGTAAGGGCGGGCGCGTTAGTCACTGCGGTCTACGAGTGCTGAGGTTAAGCAACTTTCGCAAAGGCCGGTCATCGGATGGGTGATCAAAAATTTATCATCTCGAGCTCCTCCGTGCTTCGGAAGGCACGCAAACCGGCTGTATTAGCAGTCGTTAACAACCACCAACCCGCACTGGGCCTGCGTGGTGGTTTATGACCCGTTCTCCCTATCCATCTATAGGGAAGGCTCGTGCCTCAGCAGTGGGGACATAGAATGAGCTGATGATGATGATGATGAAAGTATTAGATAACCATTACAAAAATGCATTGTCATAACATGACTTTTCTTTTTAAACAGGTGACATTTTAGCTTGATTGCGTAATACTTTATCAGAAGGATAAGTTTTACCCGATGATTGAAAAATCAGCCCCTAAGTACATTAATTTCTTACTTATGCAGATTTAATAAGGTGGTAGTAGGTGATAACAGGTGGTAGCATACCGTTCGACCTAGCATGAATCGGTTTGCTACACTTATGGAAGCTGTTACAGTAGCTTGACGATTGTAACACCTCAAGCCTTTAAGTGTTTACCAACTCTAAAGTCTTCATTATTTTTCCTCAGGGCCTAGTAATTTTACTGCATCTCATACAACCGGAACACAGTAATGCAAGAACTGCTGCTTAACGGTATAATTAGTCTAGCCTAGAGTCTCACACGCTGCACAGATTTTACTCCAAGTATAATCACTACAATATTAGAAGATACGTGATTGATACTTACTTATACCAGCAATCGTGAGGCATAGGTTGTAGGCGAGCAGACGATTCACCCATGGCTTATCACTGATAAATCCGAGAACTATTCTTCCAATTAAATTCGCACCTCCAATTATAGATATTAAGTAGGCCGAGTCCGTTACACCCAACTGTTCGCTCATAGCTACTGTAAAAAGGTAAGGAATGTAAAAGCCTATGCTAGTTAAGAAATTGGACAAGGAGAATAGTACAAAAATAGGATCCAAAAGAAGAGATAGGTCAAGCATTTCTGATAAGGCGGCTTTAGATTCTTCTGAACACGGCAGCCAGCTGCATCTGGCTTCTCTTTCCTCTTTCGGCAATTGTATTCTATCAGGCGAAGGTGCTCTAAACTTCGCTATGCTAGTCATGCTTCCTTGATACAAGACGTCTGGCCTTCGCATAATACCGCTTCCGTGTTTTGAGTGTGCCTTAGCCAATGATTTTTGGTCCTGCTGCTTGTTCAATGCGGGCTGGGATAGAGTTAGTCTCGCTGTGTCACTCTCCTCAACTTTTCCGTTCGCACGTATCACGTGCTCTGTGCTTTGAGATCTCTTAAGTGGAGTTTTGTTTGATTTCGGTAGCATTGGTTCTGTTGTTGGCGTCCTTGGAAGTTCAGGTACAGGGCGGAACATGAGTCCTAGTGGCACACAGTTCAGGACGAAGGCACCGATGAGTGCCATCGCTCCCCTCCAGCCATATTCGGCGATTAAATATGATGTGAGTGGCGCAAACAGGAATGTTCCTAAGCCCGACCCACATACTGCTATGCCTGTAAAATAAAAATTGTCGTTATTTACAAATACGTTGTAGGAATATAGTTATTGTATTTATTAATAATCCTATGTGGTATTATATTTTAGCACTAGATAGAACGAATACTACTAAAAATGGATCTGCCCTAAATATTGGTACATCGACATTAAAAATATTTTACGTATATTGTAGGTATTAAATATGTTATGGTGCAGGTCAGTCTAGCCGACCAATTCGAAAAACACTGAATTTACTTTAATGAAAATGTCAAAAAATAGCGTGGCGGTTAGCCACCAACCAAAAAACTTTGCTTTTTAAAATTAAATCGTAGGATTTACAAATATTCTTAAGATTTAAGAAACACCTAAATCGCTTTTAGTGCCATTTTCAATATTAATGAATGATAAACATTATGGAGACACGCGTTGCTTGTTATTTCACGTTGCACAAAATAGATACATATCTTGTAACGAAAGTCGTACCTACCAGTAGCTAAGCTCCTGTACCGCTCAAACCAGACGGTGACGCTGACGATGGCGGGCAGGTAGATGAGGCCGAAGCCGAAGCCGGCGCCGATGCCAACGGTGAAGATGAGCGTGAGCACGTTGCCCGCGAAGGAGGAGGCCACCACGCACACGGACGCCAGCAGCGCGCCCGCCGCCGTCACCCGCTGGCAGCCCCATCGGTTCACGAACGAGCTCGATATTGGACCTGGAATGTTTATGATATGGCCTGTCATTAAGGATATTTTTTTAAAAATTTAAAGAAAGTTTCGGAAAACCCTTATAGACAATTACCAGAAAACCTTTAAGGGCCCATCATTTTGCGAAACTTTTACTATGGGACCAACTATGAAATCGTATAAATTATATCGTTCTCAATCAAAATATTTATTTTATTTATTTTTTTTTAATTTTATTTATGTAACATAATTAAACGGGCGTAACTCTATTACATAATTATGAATAGTTAAGTGTAAAATGTATGATACCGCATTTATTATTCACTATATAATATAGTTGGTCTCACAGTAAAAGTTTTGCAAAATGATGGGCAGAAACTACCATTAAAGATTTTCTGGTAGTTAAAAATTAGGGTGTAGGTATACATCAAATTCAGTCCACAAGGCCGGGTAAAACGTGTAAGTATATCAACTTTTTCGTGAACGTTACAAAAAATATAATTATATGTAACTGGATATTCAGAAATTCTTCTAGTTACTTATAACGTTTATTACATCTATCTTTATTATAAGTTAACATACAGCTTCACAGCAGCTTCACAGCTTCATAGTTTTTATATTGCGTGCATATCATCTCCAAAGTGGTTCAGTAGCTTAGAAAGCAGCTGAAGCTCTATTGTTTATTTAATAAATGCTTTAATTAAGAATTAAGAGGCATTTAATAAAAAAAAGGTTGCTAACTTCATAGAGCTTAGACATGATTTATGGTGACACATCAAACAGGCGACAGTTGAAATTAATATTAGATTGCCGAGCAGAGCACACACGTGCCAGGTTAAATATTAGCTTAATGCTTTTGTGCCGTATTAAGAATTCAATATGTGAAAGTACAAGTACTTTTACGTTACAATGTAATTTTGTGTATATTCCTAGAGCGTAGTTCAATATGTGCATCGTACGAATAACGCTATTATTTCCTAAACAAAACATAAACATTCATTGTTGCATAAAGGAAGCAACAGATACATACGTTACACAAGACATACAATGTGGAGCTCATCTCTTAAACATAAAGAGATTTTTCCAGCCAAGCAAGATTAAGCGTGAAAGTAAGCGCGGCTTCAGGCAATCCGCATTTTTTTCCGATTGATCGCAAACCCAAACTTTCAAACTTATTATCAACTAGCTGACCCGGCGGATTTCGTACCGCATTTTTTTTAATATATAGCTTATGTTACTCAGCGCTAATGTAGCATTCTAACGGTGAAAGAATTTTTTAAATCGGTCCAGTAGTTTTTGAAATTTTTCGAAAGTTTTTTTGAAAGTTTTCGAAATGATAGATGGCGCTGCAAACAGCAGCCAGCAAGACACTGTTGCGTGCACTGATGCTATCACTACTACGCCGACTGCACTTGTACGTGAACATCTTACCCACTCGCCGATAGATGGCGCTGATAAAAATAAATCATCAAATAAATTAAACCAACGTGAAATATAAATTTTTGGTGGGCAGCAATGTTTTGGGTTGATTGCGAGATTAATGAAATCAAGACAAAGCACGCAATTTGAAAAATACAACATTAAGTCGTTCACGAAACCATATGCAACAACTGAAGAAATTTTTAAAAATTGCTATAGTGTAGAGGACTGCACTGACAACTACATGATTTTGTGCGTGGGCGAAAATGACTCTAATCTGAATACTATTTTAATTGAATTAAGGACTCTCTTAAAGCGAATAAAAAAACAATGAGGGCGCGTAACCGACTATATCTGGGATCTTGGTGGGCTGGTTCACCAGTTGAGTCAGGTCGTGCGTGAGGGTGAATGCGTGGGCAGTTCTACCAGCATGGCTGACCATGGCATGACCAAAACTGATTTTGGAGGAACTTAACCACAACTCGTGGCATTGAAGTCCCCAAAAAACACCAATGCCGCCGATGGAAACCGCTCCTGCCATCATCAGCATCATCTGCCACCCGACTAAGGTGTTTTATAAGTCGAATGGTTTCAAAGGTTGTTTGTTGAGTGCCCAAGTCGACGTGTACCACGAAGGAGGAGAAGGAAGGGTCCTCCAGACAGCGCAGACGGCGAAAGCAAACGTCTGTCCGAACAAACAAGCAAACCCCGGCTTTGGCTTTCAAGGATTCTTCAACCACAAAGCCGGGGTAGTGCAGGTAGGTGCTGTCGACCGGACAGATTATTTGCGTCTCTATCAAAAACAACATTACTGGCCGTGCCGACTCAAGATGGTGGTGAACGGCATTGAGATTTGCATGAAGTCCGCGGATGTTAGCGAAAACGAACCTCAAACGGTATGGTTATGGTGGGGGTGTGCACCGCTGTAGGACCAGTTTTAATGTTAGGCGCTGTCATGGTGGAAAAAAAAGGGAGGTGTAAATCGAGGAAATGCTACCGCGATGCAAATGGTCAAAGTGTGGCGGCCTGTTTCACCAGGGATGTACCTATAGATGAGTATCATTAACCCGCCGAACGGAAGGGCCCCCGAACCCCCCCGGGAATGGCCGCCGGGACCCCACCTTCCGGTCACCGACCGGCACGACGGACCACCTCGAGATTATGCATGGCATGGTGAGGCAGCCTCACGAGCTGGTTAGGCTTGCTTGGGCTCCTGTACTGTGCCATGGGCAGCCAGCGGGACAGCCGTCTCTACGGGTCTCCCTGGTCGGCGGGTTAACAAGGTCCTCCTGGCATTGGTTCGACGGAAACCTCCACAGAACAAATGCATCGCAGCACCATCCACTCAAGACTCGAAGAAGTGCCTCTTAGCCACTTGCTATTAGGTAGAATGAAGCAAGCGGTTCTTCGATATAGAATAAAAGAAAGCGTTTTAATTATTCTATAAAGAGTCCGTTTAATGCCCTTCCTATGGCAAATGACAGCTCCGTACTTTTTGCGACCCTTTGCGACGCGAATGTGCGAGTTCTTCTCCGAATATTAGGAAATACCTCCTTTCGGGAATTTAGTGTTTTTTCTTGGTGAATCCATTAATTATTTAAAGGTCTATTAGTGACCACCCAGAAGTTAAAATTGCGTATACTACTTTAAACTTCTGCGTTCCATTTTAAACAATGACCACGGCCGGTGTATCTCGGTTGAAACGTAGGGTATGCTATGTAAAGCCTAGGTCACCTATAAACTAAATATAAAGTAAATGAAATACTTTTCGTAATTTATTAGTTTTAAGCTTTTTATAACCGCTAGCTTCTACCAGGGAATAACGTCTCGGCGCTGAGTACTGGTAGATGACAAGCTTATACTAACCAGCACATAGCGGTTCACTTATAAAATCTAAAAACACATAATAGTATTATTATATTGGTGTATATTACCTGCGCTCAACGTGACTCCCACAAGAATGGACACGATCAAAGCGGTCTTGCCATTGCCCTCCTTGAATGTGGTCAGGAACTCGTTAAAGAATATACCGAACGAATAGGTCAGGCCGTCGGCTGGAAAAGATAAAAACAGCAATATGATAAATGGTTCGTGGCAACGATACCGTGATATCTGACTTAATATTAACATGCTTACAGTTAAGAAATTACATAGACACGCAATAATCTTGGTATACCCGTACTGTTGGGATGTCATGGGTTATTTATCTTGACGGCCTATCATTATAAATGTCGTTGTTGAAACTAGTAGTGTTTAACTTTATATAATGTAGTAATGCATGAGTCAATTAGTTTTCAACTTCACCTTCTTTTAAATCATAGAAAATTAAACTTAAATAGCTTACTTGTTAAAAACCACATCTAATCAGACCAACTCATGCATTTGCATGGAAAAAACAAATAAAGCGTGAACGTTCTAGATCAGTGGCTCCCAACCTTTCTCCGACCCTGGACCCTTTTCCTAATTTATTTGTTAGCAGGGACCATATAAACTGTATTTAAAAAGAAAGTTTAAGCTTTAGTCAAAACTTAAAAAGTATTTGTAGCGTAAGTTCAGTAGTGACATTTTATCTTCACACACTTCATGCTACCAAAAATGCTGATGCGAAACATTTGATGTTCCACCCTGGGACCTAGGAATTAGCAAATAGATAGCGTAGGTGATAGTGCAGGAATTAAAAAATAACGCTGTACTGCCTTTGTAAAAATTATTTTGTGGATTTAATTATGTTCTGTCCCGCGGACCATTACCGATGCTCTCTCGGACCATCTGTGGTCCGCGGACTACCAGTTGGGAATCACTGTTCTAGATCAAACATGAGTGAGGCGTAGCTGTTGCTCAGATGAGTGAGCAATAATACCGACCACCCTTATCGCCCACAATGTCAAAGTGCAATACGCAAATAACATAATGAGCTCTACGATTAAATGCGAAAACGTTAATTATTTTGTTTTATATTCATTCACTGATAATGATTGTATGTCATTAACTCGCTGAGAGGAGCTAGAGACGATTAAGAATTATTTTAGTTGCAACAGTGTCCGACACAGTAAGCCCAGTGTTTGAAAAATTAATATAAAATGTAATTTAAATTTTACTGGATGACAGCTAGGACGCAAGTGGTTTGTAGTCGGTTGTAGAAAATCTATAGTGTGTTATCATTTATGGGTCGGACTAATTGTACACACGTTCCCTTTGATACCAAATTTATATTTTTTGTTTATGTAATACGATAGTTTTTTCATCATATATCAACTAACCGTGACTACACTTTTGGTTTTTTATGGTCGGCGCGCCTATATTGATAAAATGAAAAAAGATTTGATCACTGGTTCCTGTCGAACATTGGTGGTGGTAATAAAATACGGCTTACAAAGCTCATTTACCTGTAAAACTAGAATTTAAGAATAAAAATTAAGGAAAATATAGAAAGTATAGTATAGGGTTTAAATGCGGAACACCCACCGCTTAAGGAATGAATGGAGAAGGATGAACGTGTAGTATGCAGAATAAAAGTGCGAGAGGAATAGAAGTAAGAAGCATGATAAAGAGAATTAGTAAATACAGGCTTCGACGACTAAAGTCGGAGGATTTAGATAAAAAAAAAACATTGGTGCCACTAATACTCGTAATTAGAATTGTGAAAAATGGTACTACAACTCATGGATTACAGACGCCCGCCCCCCAATTCTGCTATTTATTTTGATCTGAAACGAATCTGGTACGCTATAGTTTCAACGTTTTCTTATCTGCTAACTACGAAACTATAGAGTTAATTTCGTAGTTAGCAGAATACGAGAACGCTATAGTTTCAACAATTTCGTATTCTGCTAACTACGAAACTATAAAGTTGATTTCGTAGTTACCAAAATAGCGAAAACGTTGAAACTATAGCGTTTCAGATTCGTTTCAGATCAAAATAAATAGCAGAACTGGGGGGCTGCACATGAACCTGTCAAATTTCTTCAATAAATATTCAACCATATGTCATATTAATAAAGTTCCATGTCTATTGAAGAAATTTGATAGTTTGTGGTAGTCTGATGTGCAGACGTGTGTACTTCTCTTTCATGTAAATACAAAAAAAAACACTACTAATATGTTCTCTGTTTTGTACATACATTAGGGGATATTATCTATACTAATATTATAAAGAGGAAACCTTTGTATTTTTGTATGTATGTATGTTTGCAACGAATAAACTCAAAAACTACTGGACCGATTAAAAAAAATCTTTCACCATTACAATGCTACATTAGCGCTGAGTAACATAGGCTATATTAAAAAAAATTACTAAAAACGACAATTTAATTTTCCAATACAAAATGATTTGTTTGTCTTGTTGTCATGGAAACCATTGATATACCTATATTTAACTCAATGATGGAATTTGTCAAAGCGGTACGATGTCCGTTGAGTCAGCTAGTATTATATAAGTAGGTAGTATCCTTATTTAATCAAAATTAAGCTAGACGATGTTTTTCACTGTTACCTTGCAGAACATTAATCAAATTATTCAGCACTAAAATAGTCAAAAGATTTAAATCAAAAACTACGAAACAGAAAGAAAGAAAAGAAATCCAAAATTATTAAAAATGTCTAATAAAAAGGTTTTTGTAGCGACATTTTATCTTTTTAAACTGTAAGTGCCTTACAAATAGACAAAGAATAAGCTCCGAATAGTTATTCCGCATTTTGTCTCTTTTACTCTAATTTGAAATGACATTTACATGACAGGAACAAAACACGGAATAACTGTTCGGACCTTATTCTTTGTTTATTTGTAAGGCAAAATGAACAAAGAATAAGGCCCGAATAGTTATTCCATGTTTTGTCTCTTTTACTCTAATTTGAAAAGACATTTACATGACAGGAACAAAACACGGAATAACTGTCCGGACCTTATTCTTTGTTTATTTGTAAGGCAATAGGTGTCTACAGTTTAAAAAGATAAAATTTTCCATTTATTACGCTGTTTTATTGTTAACATATTCCAGTCATCCAATAGCTGTTACTTTAGATAGGTTCATTCGTTAGGGTAAGTGCGAACCCACAAACGAAGTGGCCAGCCGTGACCGTACTCAAGCAGATACCCGACTAAATGCAATCGAGGTTTGCGCAAATATGTTGCCGGCATCGGTATAACATAACATAATGCAGATAATAAAAGGGTCAAAGTATCAATCATGCCTTATCAATGTATTACCAGCACATAACTATTTTTAGCTGTAATACAAATCGGTATTGTTACCGCAAAATTACAATTTAAAAAAAAACCACTACTTTTATCTAAACCGACCCACCAATACCAATATTTCGAATAATGTCAAGAAAAGATTACTTTTTTGAATTTGTTATTATTTTTAGAAAAGTGTTAAAAAAATGTCCACTAGCGGGATTCAAACATATTTACGTTATTCATATTAAGGATATACTATTTAAATGTATACATTTTATTTAAACATTATGGATTTTAATAATTACGCGTTTTAAGCGTAAGGTGTTTTCAATATAGGTGTTTTAAATTATGGATTGTAATAAAGACCCATCGAAAGATCGTGATAGAATAAAGTGTTGAAAGAAATATATAAAAGGCGCAATACCAACAACGTACCTACTGAGTCATCACGAAAAAAGAAACTAAAATTCTTACAAGGTGTAGACGTCAGCTAAATTATTCTTGAAAACTACCTCGAGATCAAACAGACGGGTCACTGGTGTTTACTCGGAAAAAGTCGCGGTGGGCTGCTAGTAATAAATAACCGAAACGTAATTAATAATTTATTGAGTGTAAAGTGGGCAAATGACTTAGCCCTACTAATTGAAAGCATTCCACCTCAGTATTTCCATTTGGTAGTGCGAAAAAGAAATGAGACACTAGATTTCTTCATGCGCGACCTACAACCTAACCTATTTGAAACGATGTATTTCTGCTTGATGTCAAAATTTAAAATAAACTTAAAATTAGGTGTATAAATTAGTATTTATACGGAAGAACTCGAAGAAATTTCACTATGAAATAAGCAGCGCCCTTGTACTTGTCTATTCTTGCTATGTTCTCCCTTCTTGTTGTTTATATTCGTGTTGTGTTGTATTATTATTCTGATTCTTATTGACATTATCTCATTTGTATTTTATTCAATTGTTTTGACATTGATAATAATTTTACCGCTATTATGAATTGTATTGTGGTATAGTGACATTCACAAGAGCTACTTGTAACCTAAACTGAATAAAATGATTTTGAATTTGAATTTTGAATTGAATTTGTAAATTGTATAAAGTAAATGTTAACGTTAAAAAGTAATATTTGCACGCTATTGTTAAAATGGTTGAATAGGCAGAACTTTTAATATTATAAGACCTCCAGTGCACCCTAATCAAATGCAAATAAATTATATTCTATTCTATTCTTATGTGTACATAAATAAGGTGCGGTGGCAGCCCTACAAGCGCATCTTCACAGGCCTATCACGTCTGTTATGGATGACACAGGTAGTTCTGCAAGGCACTTTGTGACGTGAATATCGGCGCAGTATCAGAACACACTCGAGGAACAAAGCCTCCCAACTACAATGAATGTCACGATGAGAGACGCTTCCCGACTCTCCTACTTACAACGCAACTGAGATAAGTTTTTATAGTATAACTAGACGGAGACATATGCCTGCCAATGCTTGTGAATACCGACTGTGGTTTACAATGATGATGATATATCGATAAATAATATAAGACTAGGTATTAATTACATTTTAAAAATAAAGAAAAAGAACAGATACACTTTTTATCTATTCGGAAAATCTACATTATACATATAACATTTAACATATTTAACACATATAACACATTTCCGCTCTTCGCTCTTAGTTGAAATCAACTTTAAAATACTTTAGTACTCATTTATAAAAAGCGGGCTCAAACAAACACTTCAAATCGGAACTCAAACGTAAAATATTCAAGTATCCTTAACTTTCTACAACATACGAAATGTCGTAGAAATATTTGTATTTAATGACCAAGACGAAATGAAACAAATGAAGTATTATGTTATATTTCAATTTTTTCACTACATTTTATATACAAGGTGTTGCAAAATTACCCGTTATACGTAAAGGTTGTTAAAGTACATCCTATCAAGAGTCCTCTGTAAATTTCTTAAAACCTTTGCATTAAGATTTAGTTTTCAGTAAAAAGAGTTATTTTAATGATTAATAAAAATATCGACTATGTTAAGGCACATGACTATTTCAGGTTCATGACGTTATGTTACCTACCAGGAGTAACGACTCCTGTCTACTCTGTACCTATACCACAGAGTAGCCTATACCTAATCTTCAGACACTGTATTCTGTGCTCCTAGTACATACACACTGGATATTAATATCCCACATTTGGTGAACGTTGCATCGTCCGTCCAAATGACCCGGTTCACATAGCTGCGGTCAGCTTCCAGCTGCCGCAGATACCACTCGCAGAAGTTTCTTCGGAGAGCGAAATCACCTGGTGTTAACTCCTGTGTACGCCGGTAGTGGTAAGGGTGTTGACCGTCAGCTCGAAAAATCCGCCAAACTGTGACATGGTTCATGCCAAACCTCGCCGCGGCACGCCTCGTCCTGATGGTTGGTTCGTCGTCGAAGATTTCCAACACCTCTTCTTCTCGCCTTGCATCTAACGTATTCGGACGTCCACTGCCACGTGAACGATGAAAGGATCCCGTGGAATGCAAACGTGTTGTCATTTCACGAAAACATTGGTAAGATGGTAACCGCCGCTGGTCAGCAAGTGCTCTGCCTTCAATGAAACGTTCATGGTACAAGTCACGAGCGCGAGCTAAGTTTCCATCAGCTCGTCCCACGCACAACATCATCTCGTAGTAATCGGAATTGGAGAACATAGCCATTTTCGCAATTAAAGAAACACACGAAAAACACACATATGGACGACTGAATGAAATAAAAAGAAACTCAAAAATTATGACACCCAAAGAGAATTTAACACTACGTTTATGACACCGGCCGGCCTGTCAAAATTCAGGTACTTTAGAAAAAACCATGGTACGCTTTGTTTTATACGGATATTATTTCGTCTGAGATGAGAGTTTTATTCTGAGGTTTTAATGCTAGATGTCAAAATTACGGTATTTTTGCGTATTATTATCTTCTTAGAGCATTAAACCAACATAATGGTACATGGTACGAAGGCCTGTTGAAAGTTTCATATGAAATTAAAATCTTACAATTAAATAATAATAACAATAATAAAATTATGTGTTCAATCATCATCAACAAGGTTTTTACGTCTATTATAGACGATTCATGGCGTAGTAGTACATTACATAAAATTACAATTTACTTCATTGACAATCAAATTTTATTAATTACTAATTCACAACATCAGACAGTAATTTTTTATTGGATGTGTATTTATTTATCATTTTTAGTGTAAAACATAAAAAATACACATACACATTGATTTATGCGCGAATACCACTATGCAATTTCCTTCTGCCCGTTCGCTCGGCGCGGCGGCCGGGGCGGCTAGGCGACAGCTCTCGAAAGAAGTGTCTATGCTTCTGACTAGTTCTGACCGCCTAGTAGTACGAGGTGGTCAACATTTTGTACGGATTTAATAATTTAATTTGGGTTCTTAATCTTAAAGGACACCGGCCTAATTAATCATAAAAGACTGATTACTATTTTGATATTGTTTAATTTTGATTATTGTTAGTTGTTTGTTTAGTGTAGGTAATCTACTTGTGTAAAAATAAAACATAATGTTTATTTCTGAGTTGGGCTTAAAATAAGTAAAATAGCAAACGAAAGATAAATCGGTGTGGTGTTTTGTATTATTTGTAATATTGTTAACCTGTAGTATTACACGGCTCAGCTTCAGCAGCTTGATCAAATTGATTCGTACAAAATAAAAAGCAAACTGCTTTCAAAGCACGTGTTAGAAAAAATGTTGTCAATCTATGCGGTAAAAATCTAAGTTTTCTGTATTTGGAGTTCCGTAAAAACATTGAAAAGCCAAAATCTGCAGTCACTGCTTTCCTAGTACTACTGCTGTGTAGTTTCTGTTTGTTGGGAAACCACTCCGCATTAAAATTAGGATACGATTTACATTTCCAGAATTAACTGTTTATGTGTTGTAATAACTGGTTTTACATCCTAAACCTTAGTGTAAGTTTGTAAAAGTACAAACGTTACTATCGCGTTTGCTTTAACAGATTGAATTCTCGATCTTATTTACATACCATTACGATCTATCTGTTAAAACTTAACTTAAACGCGATAGTAACGTTTGCACATTTTTACAACCTTACATCCTAATGTAATGATAGATAGAACCCCTAGGTTCTGACGTCTGTTGAAGGCGGCACAATACGACACGTGATCGGTAGCCGATTATTGAAATGAAACCTTTTGCATGGATCTACTCGCGTTTATTGTTACTTGGTTTACAAAAATTATTTCATTTCAATGTGTAGTGTTCGCGTAAACTTTAGAAAACAATGTCAGGTAATCAAAAGAAAGGAACGAACAAGTGCGAAAAGGCAACTCCTCTCTCTTGCATCTTGGGATGATCCTACTGTTAGCATGGCAAGTGAAAACTCACCCACATATCCCATCTATCAACCGATATGTTGCGACGCTATAAAATACTGTGTAATAATAAATAGCTATCCATCCTTTGTTCCGTTAGAGTAAAATGATTTAATTTCAATTATTATTATGCGGAACCCACTAAATAAATATTACTAAAAGTACCAGGTCAACATGATTTCTAAAAAAAGGAGGTGGGAAAATTTAATTTCAAAGATCAAACTACAGAAAGGTTTTGCGCATAAGTTATGTAAGTACCTACTTAGCTAACAGCTACGATTCTTGTTCCCGTACCTACCTATTAAACTCTCTTTTACTTCTTAGGTCGGCTTGCCGAAACTCATTAAATACGTTTAGCGCTAAACATGTTTAGAGTATCATTCTGTCTCTTTCAACTTCCTACAAACGTCGGAAATGGAATGATATTTTAAACGTGTTTAGCGCTAAATGTATTTAGGGTAGATTTAGCAACATCCAATTTATACGAGAATAGTTATCCCAGTATAACTTTACTCTTATGATTTAATCTATGGATAAGTTACTCTTGCTTAGTTACTCTGTGCTGTGACGGAAGATGAACGAATGAAACGAATGAAAATATTAAATTAACCACCAAGCATAAAAGTACATTCATACCATGCCTGAGCAATGGCGCTGCGTATTTTTAATTAACCAGGGTAATATGTCTGCTTGACGTTTTGAATAACTTCAATCAAATATTCTGTCTGTTGTGTTGATTGTTTGTTGACAGATAATATTGTAAAAATAAGAAGTCATGAATAGCGTAATTCTTTAATAAATACAAGCTCGTAAATACAACGAGCGCATACAACTCACCTACCTATTTTTTGCATACTCCAGACGATGCTCAATTTTTGTCAGCAAATTATACACAGATGCTTTTGACAAACGGAATCTTATATGGCGAAGTCGTAGACGTCGTTATCTTCAAAGTAAGTACTATGTCCTTTCTTTAAACCATGTAGGGCGAGAGTCAAAATATTATTTATCGTCATTAGTCAATAAATTGATTCAAACGTAACGACATTTTGTTAGGTTATCTATAAAATTTGTAACAGACAGCTGTTATTGTGAATTATAAAGCAAATCTGAATAAGTATAAATTTAACTATCAAGTATTTAATTTGGAAAAACTTTTAAAAGAGACTTTAACTAGATTAAAGGTCCCTGTACTGTTACACACACAATGCACAAATACCGATAGATGACTAGTCTGAAAAAAATAATAATCTTTGATTTAGAAGCTAATGACTTCAACAGCTGATCAGTAGTGTTGGGGATCTTTTAAAAATCTTAGCGATGTTTTTGCTGAACTTCGATATTGTTTTTTTCGGAAACTACTGTGCCTACAACTTAAAGAACAGCACCCACCACTTCAGTTTTATGTATAGCTACTGACATTTCAGGCCTAACGGGTTTTTTTGAAACAAGTTGTATATCATGTATGATACACTTATAGGACTTAATAGGACATACTTATGCTTATAGCATGATCCTTGGCTAGGGTCCCATTTATTTGGTACCTGCCATAAATATTGAGAATAAATGAATTTATTTACCACTACCAGACGTATTGAATTGTTGCCAAAACGTGTTATTCCGAGAATCATGCTATACAGTTTCTTGCTAGACAGACGGAATAATGTTATGATAAACTGTTAAAGAGTCGGTCGATGCCAGAAAGTTGTTATTGTTCGTAAATAAAAAAGAATGAAGTTCCCTTTTTGACTTTATGGCATTTAGTTGTTTAGTATTACCGCCAAAGAAAATGTTCGGGTTCAATGTGATCAATCTTGTTTCAATCCTCATAGCTCTGTTATACTATTGCAGTGGAGCCATACCTATTAACAAGCGTATTATTTATTTATTTATTTAGGTCCGCTTACAGTTTATTTTATTACATTTCATCTTGTGAAACTATAATTAATTATATATGTTAAAGTCAAAACTCATAACCGGTCAAAAGTACTTTTGACTGCATTTGTTAGTGTGATGGTGTCAAATTATAATACAGATTAGGTTAGGTTAGGTTATTATCCCCTTGAGCATCGATCGACCACCAGGTGGCCGATAACAATTAAAATCCTATTGTGTCTGGTATTCGTGAGCTCGAGCTCTTATTGCGACCATAACGTGCGAGCCGAGTGAGCGAAGCTTGCGTGTAGCAGCGGCCGGCGAAGCGCCAGTAGCCCTATTTTTGCGCACCTAAACGACGACGAACAAACTAAGGGCATCGGTCAAGAGTACTTTTGACCGGTTATGAGTTTTGACTGTAACATATAATCTAAATACACAAACTACTTACAAGTAGACACATCTTGTTTCTTTGCGTCTTTTAAGGTAACTATGTATTTGTTAACAATAATAATAAAAGTAAAAAGGTATGATATTTAAAACTTCTGTAGAATTATATGACGTAATTACATTACATATTAGCTTTTCTAGATGGGTTAACACGACTATAGTGCAGATTACTGCTGATACAGACGGGACCAAAGACTTTATGTGCCTTTCTAAGCACGGAGACATTACACTTTTCGGTATTCCTATACAAACTACAAAGTTTTAACATTCAAAATTCATAATCATTTATTCAGTTTAAGCTACAAGTAGCTCTTGTGAATGTCACTATGCCAACGGCTCGTAAGTCTACACAGGGCGGGAGACCTTGTACTGTGAAGAACCGGCAAGAAACTCAGTAAGTAACAAGCTCTTTTTTCCCTTACAGTGTCAAAAATATTGAAAAATGCTCTATCAAAGCAGGACACTTTCCATTACAAATAAACACACAAAATATAAAAGATAACCACAACATGTAAAAAAAACAAATTAAAAAATCTAAGTTAACAATTTACATCAGGTAAAAGTTGTTAAAGAAAAACAAAGTCAAACTGTAGTGAATAATACTAAAAATAAGATAAGTATGACCGACGTATGTACACGCCACCACCGCAGAGACAATAAAGAGAGCATGACACTCTCAAGATACTCTAAATAAAAACTTAATGATCTATTTAACGCAACGATGTTTGTTATCTGTAGGACACTGCTGATAAAGACTATCATATCAGTATAAAAATTATATAAATTTATTTTATTATATTGATCCAAATATAGTATAATGTGTTTTTTATTACAACCAGGCCGTTTTAGCATCTAAATATTCTTTGACTGTATAGTAATAACCTTTTATACGTCATGAAGACTTCCATGTTTTCTAAACTTATGTAAAGGTAAATCTAGAACAGTACTTGGTATTTTATTGTAATAGTGTATATTTTGCTCCAAGAAAAAACCAAGAGCCTTCTGTAACCTGAACAGTGGCATTACAAGTTTTGTCTTATTTCTAGTACCTACTTATTGAATATTGTGTACGTCACCTTGTTTTTTTTTTTCTTTAGTTGATGGCTTCGTGCGATTAGCACATTTAGCCAGTGTCAAAGTAATTTTTCTAACAAGTATAATACATAAATAAACAATATTTCTTTCCTGATGATGATGAATGATAATAGAAATGAAAAGTGAGAAATGATATACCCCCAACCCTTCGAGTATATGAGTAAAGATGTGGGGCTTTACTAAGTCCTCGGGCGGACTTCTTGAGAGAATTTGAAAAGGGACGTTGCACAGTTTTGTTTCAATTGCCAACACTCATGCACACTCACGAACACTTAACAATTAATAATCCACCATTATTTCACATTAATATTCGTCATAACACAAATTTTAGAAAATAAAACAAAACCGTAGACATGACTCTTCACTTTCCCGCCAAGAAGTCGTCACCTTGTTTAGTAAAGGAGTTGGTATTGCAACGTTCAAAAACTATACAATTATAAATATATTGAGATGCAACTGTCAGTACACCAATCTTCTTTAAAAGATTTCTTAAGGAATAATAAGGGAATAATATAGAATAACAATAATAGGTTTAATACTCTTAAAACCGATACGGCAATTTTATTAATTAATAAAACTTTTTAGCAAACCACATTTGCAAAAAGTTTAATCAACAGATTATTGCGTTTTAAAACTTTCCATAGTGGGCTGAATGAGAAAAAACACATGTTTTCGGGACTACGAGCTCGAACTCGTTGAATGGTAGAAACATGTAAATATAAATTTTGAAGACGTTGATATATTCTCCTGTAGTATGGATAATATCAAGAGCAAGGTTATGAAAACATTACTATTAGATGTATATGTTATAAGAAAAAAGTAAGTAGATAAGTGTTATGTGCAACAGTTGTAGTTAATCTGTTGTTTATTTTGAAAGTGGACAAAAAAATATTGTCAAAAGGAAAATAAAGGTTTTTTATGTCCTTAGTAAAGCACAAATTTGATCAATTGTATATTGAGATATAAAAATAGATACCTACGCAAACATTAATCATTTCTAGGCTTCGTCATGTAACCCAACTCGCATTAGGCCAGTTTGGTGGGCTATCGTCCGATCTCCCCGTGTGCTAATGTCCATGTGGAAGGCTAGAGCCCAGCTGTGGGACGTTTACAAGATTAATGACGATTATTGATGATTGATTGCTGAACTTTTAGAAGAACGTTTCTCTTAAATTAACCTACATGTTTAAAAGTGAAAAAAAAATGTTTTAAAACATACTTTTCAGTCAGCTACAGAATAATAATCGAATCCCTCAGTACTTATATCAGAATTGATTTCCCGTAGGATAAAGGAGGAAAAACGATATTCTATTTGTAGTTTTTCCAATATGACAACGCTACTGTAAGACAGATAGCTGTTTTATAATATATACTTTAAAGGTTCATAACAAATTATCGCTTTTGTATTATCTACTCTAGTCATTTGGGGAAATAGGAAAGTAATGTAAAAACCGAAGCAAGCACTGATAGTTATTGATGTCCTAATAAAATCCAAGTGCCGACTTTTCAAGACTCAGATAAAAATAATTTGTAAAATAAAAATGTGTTTTTATATAATTTCATCACTTCCCTGTGTTTTTTTGTTTTACAACACTGACATTTTATGTTTGGTGGGTTTCACTTCACTTCATTCAACTTAAGTAAAAAATAGAGATTATTAAAATAGTTTTTCTGTTTCATATTGAGCCGGCAGAGTGAGGTTAACTGATGCTATGTTGTTTTAACGCTGCACCAGTTGTCTTCGCGCCTGGACTCCGTGCCGCCTTGCCGTGCTAACTATAAAAAATAAATATATCGAACAGAAAAACTGCTACCTAAACAGGTATAATGTTTTAAGCCCTTCTTTCTAGATTAATAGATACTGAATAATATTAGTGTTAGTGAAACTAGGCTCACTAGCATTATTCAATCTTTATTCCACTAAACAATATTTACTAGAATATTTTTGTGGCTTAAGAGTCAGCTTTCGAAAGATTTCATGAGATAATGCTGGACCTCATATTATTAGAAAAGTTACTAAGCAATCCCATTTAGTCTCATCCAATCAAGATCTTTAGGAGTTAATAATAAACCTCATTATTATCGAACGGAACACAGAATTATTTCTGAAAGTGTATGTATGTTTGTGGATATATTGTGTTGTCTTGGAGGAAAAGTATAGCATAATGAATGATTCAAAATTACACTTCAACTGTATGAGTTTCAAATGTAATGAAAATTATACCTCATGTATG
Source organism: Eudonia mercurella (assembly GCA_963082485.1). Classification (NCBI taxonomy): domain Eukaryota; kingdom Metazoa; phylum Arthropoda; class Insecta; order Lepidoptera; family Crambidae; genus Eudonia; species Eudonia mercurella. The sequence continues at coordinate 17,078,605 of OY720024.1, forward strand.
AACTAAATATCCGATAGGGATAGGACTCGAAATAAAGAGATTCGACGAAGAACTAAAGCCACCGACGTAGTAGAAAGAATTAGCAAGCTGAAGTGGAAGCAATGTTGGAGGCATATTTGTCGTAAAGTCGATGGCCGTTGGGGCAGATGGGTTCTCGAACCGAGACCGCATTCATAGCGTCGTCGTCTTAGATTATGTAGGTACATATCTATATGGTCGTCGTATTGCCTGGCAACCCATTCGCTGGACCGAGACGACCCGGGAAGTGGTTGGATGCGGACGGCGGAGGACCAGGTGTAGTTGCGAACCATTGGAAAGGCCTATGCACAGCAGTGGACCTCTGCATGCTGACGATGATGATATTGAATTAAAAGAAGCGTACAATCATTATTGTCCTGCCGCGTTGCGTCATCGACCCGCAACCGGGAGGGATAATGATTATTTTTGTTGTATATAATTTGGGACTGGATTTCTATTGTTTCCATACGAACATTTGTGTACTTTCACGAGAACAAAATGTAATTTATATTTATTATGTGCATTGTGTATCCCATTTGTAACTATGTATTTAGCTTATCAATAGCGTTGGCACTAATAATCTTAAGAAGCAAGCGAAAATTTCCTAACATAGCGTTAGATAAATAATTGGGCATTTCCATGATTTATTATCAATCAATATCAATCAGTGTTCCTTATCGAGGTGTGTAAAAAACAAAAGCCTATGATTGTTTCCGACTTTTGATAAAGACGATAATAATTTTACTTATACAAACATGACAAAAATGTTGATACCAAGTACCTACTACGTAAATGTTGGATTTTATTTATAAACACACAGTTAACTTACAATGCAAGGTATCTTTATGCGAATGGAAAGGTTAGTACGGAAAACGAATGCAAATGTATGCTCGGATACGGATATGAATCAGACGGGCTGGTTTTCCTTAAAGAAAATCTTATGAGCACATAATGTAAACATGTAAATACTATGGTTGTTATTATCTTATCGTAAAAAAAATCGGCATATTTATTTTATAAAGATTGTTGTGATACTGTCGTATATCTCTCCCTCTGTAATATTAGGCAGGTTGGATAAATCTCGTCCAAAACGTGAAACAAGTATTTTTTTTTTTTCACGTGTAAGCACTTGGCGTCCACCTCACCTGATGTTAAGTGATGATAAGTCCCAAGGTGGAAGCACAGTTTCAACGGACTCCTCAACTACTGAGGCACAGACTATCTTATCTCTAGCTGCCGGAACACAAACATTGATATTATGGTCAGCGTTGCCAGATCGTACCTTTTGGTACGATTAATGTACTTACTATTTGACCGTGCATCGTACCTTTGACGTACATCGTACTATTTCGTACCTTTGTATACCGATTGACTCCCAAAATGCAAAAATTCGTTGTATGGGCTGGTCCCTTTCCCTTTGTCGCCCACAACTCAAGGTAAAATTATTGTACTAAGTATATTTTCTCTTCTCCAGCACGAAAAGGGCGATTTTGCTGCGATTTTTACGCACCAAAAGCATAAGGTATGTTTCACACGAAAGCAATTTTTTTTTATAATGTGCTTCTAAATTACTTTAAAGCTCTTCCCTTGTTGCAACTCGCTAGTTCGTGATTTAAAGTTAGCACTCGCAGCAAAAAAAATAACTTTGCCCACTTGTCTTGTTGAACAAATAACTATTTAACTTTTTTTTTTGCGTACCTTTTTAGCCATTTTCTTACTATTCAGATACAGGAGACCGGAAGTACCTTTTTAGAAACGACTTCTGGCAACACTGATTATGGTGACATATTTAGATAAAATGGTGGTAGCAAGCCAGGCAGACCAACAAGCTCTACCACCAACCAAACGGAGTACACAAACATGTACCCGAAACATGGCGATCGAACCGGGGACCTCTGGGTCTGAAAACGGTGTTCTTAACTACTAGACCATTGAGGCGGATAAAAACTTAAATATAAGCAGCAGAAGCATTGTGAAATACAGAGATCATGTCAAGAAATCGGTAAAATAACATTCTTGTAAGGCCATAGCTACAAATTGCTTATAAATGGTTAATTTAATAACTCGGTGTCAACATTCCATCAGAGCCATTTATAGTGAACGACACTGAGAAGTAGCACAAGAACAACTGGTAATGTACTTAGTCACTAAGTTAAGCTGCCTTGTCCAAAACTTTTTAAAATAACTTAGTTACTCTGCCTTAAATGTATCCAAAAAAAGTATTTTAGGTAAAAAAAAATAGTAAAAATAAAGATTTGCACGACTAATGTCAAAAAAGAAAAATGTCCAAAGGCAATTTCCAAAAGTAATAAAGTCCCATTATAAAAATGTCCTGTACTAAAAATGTCCAATAGTAGAATGTCTAATAATAAATATGTCCAATTATAATTACTGTTACTAAATAAAATAACTGTACTAAATACAAAAAAAAACTAGAAACAGAGACATTTTTTTCTATAAATATACATTAATACATTATATTTATGCTGTAAGATTTTAGAACGGTTCCCTATGCATCAATCAAGACGCCGAATATCAAGACGTAAAATTAGTCCTTTCTTATTAGCACTAACTAGTTTTAAGTGTCTTATGTATCTGGCATGCTTGTTTTTGTATGGTATTTGTATGGTAATAATAAAAAGATAAATAGTATCTATACTAAAATTATAAAGAGGAAACCTTTGTATTTTTGTATGTATGTATGTTTGCAACGAATAAATTCAAAAACTACTGGACCGATTTCAAAATTTCTTTCACCATTAGAATGCTACATTAGCGCTGAGTAACATAGGCTATATTAAATATATATATATATATATATATAATACTAAAAACGACAATTTAATATTCCGATACAAAATGATTTGTTTGTTTTGTTGTCATGAAAACCATTGATAATATTAATTTAACTCAATGATGGAAACTGTCAAAGCGCTGCGAAGTCCGCCAGGACAGCTAGTAATAAATAAATAGATTATCAGGCTTTTTTCAGTGTGTACAATTAAGTATAAATAAAATTTATATTGTGTCTGGTTTCGATATCGTTGCATTACTCGCATTTGGCAACGCAAACGTGTCCCGTAAAGCCCTGACCACCGTTCTTCGAAGGATCCAAGTAAAATGACAAAATCTAAAATTCCGAAGACATCTCTAAAGGCTGACCTTGCCGTGGGGGGGTTAAAACAGCAATAAGAGCATTAAACAATATGGATGTGGCTCATAACCTTGTGGTTTATCTGTACACAGCTGTACGAATTAATTAATTAATTATTCATATATCGCACATATTTCATTCTATATTTTCATTACATTATCTACACGAGGTGGATTCAGCAAAAGCCTTATCAGCTCAGTCTGTAAACATCTCACGTGGGGTTCAGCCTTAATTTATCATGAATAATAGTATATTGGGAGAATGGGCCAATTTACGCTGGCCCAACGCTCCTTTTAACAACCGCTAATTTACGACAAGAATAGGCACGTTCCGAAATATTGAGTAGCTTTAAAAATCTTGATTTTAACTTCGTCAGTATTCGTTTAGCGTTGAAAAAGTTCCTTAAATTAAGTAACTGATCGCTTTCGCCAGCCGCTGTTTCATCGACTTTCTCAATAGCAATAGCCTTATAAATAACAAAAGGGAAAACTTTAACTGTGGTTAACCACCGCGCGTGGATACCGGTACAGAGGTAGGGCTCAAATAAACATGACCGCATACTTATACGACGGTTATGTTATTTTATAGTAAACCTTAAGTCGTTAATCGCCGTGGTGGTCACCGGTGACCGACAAACACTATTGTGTCTGGTTTTGAGGCAGTCAACATGTTAAAATTAATGATATAGCTTAAGTTTTTTTTTGTATCTAGGGTAAGTTTTATACAGCAATAAATCTATCATATCTTGTCTTATCTTATGTGTACGAACACCTAAATGAACTGCTCCAATGTTTTTTTTTAACTGCTTACTCCAACATGATCGAGACCTTAGTATTATCCTCTTGTATGCAAGTTCTCTCTATTTTTCTTCTCGCACTTTCATTCAACATACCACACATTTATCCATCGTTTTTCATTCCAAGCAGTAGGGGCTCTGCTTCTTAATTTTTCTAAAGTCTAACTAGTTTATCTTTATTTATATATTTAATAAAATTCTTCCTCCAACTGTGGTGAGGCTAAAAAAATAATAAAACACTCCACACTAACATGGTATTTTTATAAAAACACAATTGTTCGCAACAAAATTTGCGTTAAAAATATTTGAACATTTATGGTATTTTTAATCAAATCAAATAATAAAATTCAAAACAATAAGTCTTTGACAATAGCTATGAAGCTATAATTATGCAAATACAAAATGATAACAGGAGTCCTGAGGTTAGTTTGGTCGACAAAAGTAACTACTATATTTAATTCAAAGATTGGTTAGTAGCACGAAGTTTTTAAACAATAGAGTGGTAAGGTTTCTTCGTCACATATATCAAAGCCTCGGCTTGTATCTTCAAAATAATAAAGATAACAGAATACAAACACGCCCCTTTTTATCGATCATTAAATGATAAGCATTTACAGTGATTACAGAATGTGACGAAGTAATCATCAATATTGTCATAACTATTGTAACCATTAAAAGATAAAGAAACGAAAAGTATGAAGTACATTACGTAATGTTTGATAGTATTGCGCTTACTAATGATAACAATAATGACCTAACAGGGTTCATGTTCAAGGTTCTGAAATATTTAGTTTAATATTGTATGATACATGAGTGCAATAAATGATCTGTATTTGTAAAGTATTTACCAGACACTTACTAACTTACTCTTGTACTTTGGGCATATATATGTGTGCCCGGTTAACTAGGTATATTGTTCAACAGGATAGGTAGTAAATTAAACAAGTGATTGAGTGACGAGCGGCCAAAACCGGCACGCTGAGAACTGAACTTTATTTCGTCCTTTACACCATACAATGAAATACGATAACGCTATAGCGCGCCTGTGCGCACACACGCTAGTGTAAGGCAATGTGTGCCTACAGTAACCCCCTTCTTAAAAGAAAAAAAATATATAAAATAATTTTGAATGACAAAGACTAATAAGTCTACAAATAACATTTCAATGTAATGATCGTATCCCGTTCTCTGTAGTAGTTATTTTGTTTACGTAGTGTAACTTGACGCTGATAAGTATTTTATAAATACAATACTCTTTTGATATGTTAACAAAGTCAAATGACGTTATGTGAATAACATTGTTACAATGTTATTGTGAAATTTAAAAAAAAAAATGTTATTGTCACAAATTATTTATTTATGTAGTGCAAAAACTTGTAAAAAATACGATTCTTTTAATATAATATACTTTTACATGAACTTCCTTAAAAGAAAATGTAGGTTTTACATAATTACATGATACATACATACATGAACCCTGAAAACATAACACTCCTTTTTTGGCAGTCGTGTAAAAACCTATCTGCAACGAGTTCTCTGATGTTAGTAGAAATATAAATGAACTTACACTTTACAGTTTAAGACAATCAGGAAAATTCACATAGAGAATTTGAAGATACCACTACAAGAAGGCTATAATGAAAAAATTTAACTACATTCATCATCATCAGCTCATTTTATGTCCCCACTGCTGGGGCACGAGCCTTTCCTATGGATGGATAGGAAGAACGGGCCATAAACCACCACGCGGGCCCAGTGCGGATTGGTGAAAGTTAACGACTGCTAATGCAGCCGGGACCAACGGCTTTACGTGCCTACAGAAGCACAGAGGAGCTCGAGATAAATTTTTTTTGTTCACCCATCCGATAGCGAGCAGAGGGAGCAAACAGACAAAGTTGCTTAACCTCAGCACTCGCGGACCGGACGCGTTAACCACTGCGCCATCGAGCTCCTCGGCTACATTATACTATGCGTAAATGAGTACACGTCTACTATACTGGTCTTCTGCAGTACATTGTGAATAAATAAAACAGATACATATTATGCAAGCTTATCGCATTGTTTGATATATAACAATTATAATTCGAAGTTTATATTTACACAGAGTCACGCCGGTAGATAACGCATGCTAACCGGGTTCATGGGGCAATGTTTTTAACCACGTCATGATAAGGTCGACACACAATAAACATGTTTCGTTCGTTGTCCACGTAAAACTATATGTAGAGTCGCTATATAGTTTCAGCGATTGGGTTTCTTGTACTGGCGCCAATTTATATGTCTATCTAGTAACGTAACATCTAGTCGGTAACGCGTAAACAGCTCCCCTGTGGCTGTGCACGGAAGCTCAATTGCCGTATTTTATCATTAAAAAAATCTTTAAAAATTCTGTATCCGTGGTTTTGGTTTTATTAAGTTCTGTTTATATTAGAGCAGCCGTGTTGATTTAAATGCGGCGATAGTTGGAATATTTTTTTAAATATAATCTTCTCAAGCCCAACTCAAGTTTGGCTGAATCACTTTGTGTAATTCTCTAATACCGACAAATTACTGCCAAAGCCCGAATTACATAATGGTTGTGTTATGTTAAATCACGCGGAGTTTAACACAATACAGCGAATATGATACTTGTCGTCTTTCATATATTTTTTAATGTTATCAAAATTCGTTATTAAAGTTCAGCCGTACACTACACATTGAAACAAAACACTTTACTCGGATTAACACAAGTACATTGTATATATCGTGGTCTCAGGAAAAGTTATTTTGAAACTTTTCACTGTCAGATGATATGACATGACCACTAAAAATAGATATTTTTAATCAGGTGCATTCCGTTTAAAGTCTTTAGGCCTTTCAGTTTAGTATTAAGGACTGGAATTTAATAGCCTGTGTGATGAAATCCCAGGCACATAGTAAATTCCAACCGTCGTCGTCGTCATCTCTATTGAAATTTTAAAATGGTATTCGTAGATATTTTTGCCAATTTGCCTTAGTGTCAATGTGACACGCATTTTGCACCGTATAAGAAAAAAGTAGTAAAAAACCGTAGGTAAGCCCATTAGCCGATAAGAAAGTTGCACGATTAGGCTGAGAAGATAGAGTATATATTATATATCACACTTGTTTATCCCCTTTTCCGACGTTGATTACCAATAAATAGGTAAAGGAAATATGAAAACTGCTGAAGTTCAGTGATCAATATTTTCTCCTTTGTCAGGTGAAATATTCAGTTTTTCATTGGTTTTCATTCATATGATGTTGACGACTGTACGAATAGTTGAATATGAAAGTAAGTTATATAGCGCTGATTATAAGTAAGTAAATAAGTTTAATTTTCTATTTGCTTGATGAATCGTAAACAATGCGTCAAAGTTCTAAGTATGGTTTAAGATTTCCTTGAGTCGATGGTAGGTACATGTTACATAACCCTCAAAGAAGTCGCGTGCCAAACATCATTAGGCCATCCCGCATCGCGTGATGGATAGGTTCACACGAGTCCTCCTATGACGTCATTTCCCGGTTGAGCCGAGGCAATACTCGAGTCAAATAGCCTAATATTAGATAAGGAACGGGAAACGAACGGTCGCTTTTTCTAGAAAGATTTCAAAGTTCCTTTTTTAAATGTTTTGGTGTTTTATTTTTGTTATTGTATAAAGCATTCGTTGCAATTTGGTTTTTAAATATGATTTTGTTAAATCGTATCTTTGTTTTTTTTTATTTTTAAATTATATCAAGAGCTCTGCGTATTTAATCTTAGAGCATTTAACCAAATGCTCTAAGATTAAATACAGTTATATTTAATCGATAGAAAAATAACCTTTTTGTTTTGAGTGCCATTAATCATACATAACATTTAAATTAAAATACATAGTACCGGCTGGCAGTGCATTAAAACGAAATCGGGTGCCTCCACCACGGGGGCGTCACACACCGGGGGCCTAACCCACGAACACGTGCTCGCGGGCTGACTGCTACCGCGATATTATCTATACTAATAATAATATAATATAATAAATCTGAAGAGTTTGTTTTTTTGTTTGAACGCGCCAATCTCTAGAACTCTACCAGTTGGATGTGAAAAAATCTCGACAGTAGAATTTTTGTGGAATGCTATAGTCTATTTAATTATTTTTATCCGATTTCTATTAAAAAAGCCGGCGGGTGTAACCGCAGGGCACAGCTAGTAAAATATAAAGTACACTTTAAACTTCAAATATATTAATATGTCTTTCATAGGGGCTTGGCTATTCATAGACTACGAGGTTTACAAAAACAACATTGCCGCTTTACGAGTATAGTAGTATTCCGCGTTTCTGTGTTTAGACAGCGTTAAATCAGACCGGAGACCTTAAGCAATGAGGGTCTAACATTGTGTAGTTTCTCCCTCAATTTATCCTGTCTCTTGAGGTAAAGGTTGGAATATATGGAGCTCACATACTTCACTGTCGTGATGAATTCAGCTTTTCTCTGTCTGAAAGGGACGCGGTAAGAAGTTTGCACAGCAAACTGCTACAAATAAGCAGATAGAACCTTCAGATATATAAATATAATTGTTAAAAATTTTCAATCAAAAATTTTTTTAGTACCTACATTAAAAAACTAAAATATATAAATAAGTTATAACAAAAGACAGAAAAGTATCGAAATATTTCACGTGCGAGCATTAAACCCGCAGCTTCTACGAATCCGGACCATTTACCAATAGGTTATCGTGATTGTACCCGACGAGTCATGCCAAATTAATCAACACATCCAATGACTTTGTAAGTCAAACTGAGTGTTACGCAATGACAACAACTTAGAAAGTGCACAGGGCCCTTAGCCAAAGTAACATTACAAAACGATAGCGAAGTTCGAAAAGAACAAAATGTATGGGATTGACATAAGCCGCGCTAAATCACGTGGTCTACGTAATGTCAATCCCATATATTTATTCTTTTCTAACTTCGCTATCGTTTCGCTATCGTTTTTGTAATGTTACTTTGGCTATGGGCTCTGTTTGGTCAACTGTCGAATATCTTACAAAAGAAAAAAGATTTTGAAAGCGCATGGAAAATGGTGTTGGGTTACCTACCTATCTAGTAGGCAGCATGCAATTTATGTGCAATTTGAGAAAAGCATACATACTTTAACAAGTATTATATGAACTGTGTTTTACTCTTTTAAGTACATCAATTTAAACTTTGCTACGAGATTTTCCACCTTTAAGTAATAAGTATTTCATCATCATCATCATCATCAGCTCATTTTATGTCCCCACTGCTGGGGCACGAACCTTCCCTATGTTTGGATAGGGAGAACGGGCCATAAACCATCACGCGGGCCCGGTGCGGATTGGTGGTTGTTAACGACTGCCAATGCAGCCGGGACCAACGGCTTTACGTGCCTTCCGAAGCACGGAGGAGCTCGAGATGATAAATTGTTGGTCACCCATCCGATGACCGGCCTTTGCGAAGTTGCTTAACCTCGGCACTTGCAGACCGGGTGCGTTAACCACTGCGCCATCGAGCTACTCCTCCTTTTTTTATACTTAAATAAGCATTTAAGAATTAAAAAAAAAACAGAAAAACTTAGATTGGTTATCAAAATCACATGGTAACATAATTCATATTTTGATAATAACATGCATCATGTTATTATTACGGACATTTGATGATATTTATTGAATAAAAAAAAACTGTAGGCTCGATGAAAAAATTGTCTTTTAATTAAAAAGTTTTGTAGTTGAAAAGACTCGTCTCTGATCTGGAAATTCAATCACGACCTCTGATTACATTCCAAACAGATCCCGGGGCAAATTGGGAAAATCCTCTTAGGTATATACGAACGAAGATGGGCAATCATGTAGATTATGGCTTTTCTATGTAAACATTCAAAAAATATTTTTTACTCTTAGTATAGGTATGCGAAGATTAGATAGAAGACTGAATATCGTTAACTTCTTTTGCGTAAAATGGAACGCATCCAAATATAATAAGTTAATTACTAATTAATTCTTAGACAACACCAACACCGACGTTACCCAGTGTCCACAGACCATGCTTTCTTTTGGACGTTAAAAACACCTTGATACATTATACATTATTTAAGCGTTAATAAAATAACGTAAGCACTTTGCTTTCGCCTCAGCAAAACATGTCACGTTAGCGTCACGAATCACGATCCTATCATCCAAGCCAAACAACCTGCCTAGTGTAATTTTCATTTGACATTCGGTCACATAAACGAACACAACAATTAGTATACAGCTTGACTTTTTTATCATCGAGATGACTCCCGTGATACAAACGAACAACTCTTACTATTGGAAGACCAACTCTCTAACTCGAAAATAAAATTCAGCTGTTCCATACATTTTGATCGAATGAATATTGATGTTTTGTTTGATAAAAAAGTGACCTTGTATGGTATTGAAGCAGCGCCTCCTGGCGACATACAAGAAGAGTTAAAATGTTGCCATACAAAGTTTAGTTTTATCCGTATAGAAAACAAAATTACACTAGGCACTCAGAACGTAAACTAACATACACTTTTAAACTTTTGCGTTCCATAATTAAACAAAGAATTGAAACGGGGATTAACGCAAACTAATTAGTAAAAAGATGTCATATACATCAGCGTGGAATCCAGTATTTGCAAAAAGACATTCTCGTTTTTCTTCGCAGTCGGTAAACAACCAGAATAAGGCTTGTATACGTAATAGGGACACCGTTAGTGTTGTGTGTGGCGGTAGTTGGCAAAATAATGTGACGGTGGATGAAGACTCTGCCGCGCAAACGGAGGCGCAACATCGCGAAAGCAGTCAGCCCGTGACCACGGCCGTTGTAACTCGGTCGAAACGTCGGGTATAAAGAAGGTATGATACCTTTTTACTCATTAGTTTAAATTCTTTAAATTCTTTGGTAAACTAACACTCTCAAACAACTCCACTCCACGCTTGCATCTCAGTAAGTTACAGCGTGACTTGATTTATCAATTATTTGTTTAATACACACAGCTGATTGTTATGATGAAAGAACTGTAAGGTGGTGACTGATTTGTCAGCTTATTGCTAAGTTAACTGTGTTACAAGCAAATATTGATAATACTTCAGTGAAAAAAGATATCGAAATAGTTGACATTGCAAATTCTCTTTATATTAAATTAATATTTTTTTCTGATGTTTAACTTATCTTTATCTAAGTGATACTAAGTTTTAGGGATGATTCATAGCAAAGAGTCTATCAATGTTACGTCTCTTTCCTTAAGAAAAGCAAACTTACCAAGGATGGTGCCTTGCGTGGTGGCAATTTTTTTTTCTTTAATATACAATGTTCCTCATTGAGTCCGTGTATATGAATTCTCCTCAGCTGTCTAAATAACTACAGATTTATATAATATCAACGCGGTTCCAACAAAACTGCCGATGGGTATTTATTGATTTTAGGATGTTATTACAGCGGTACAACTAGTATTATACGAGACTTTATCCAAAGCCCGGTGAAGCTAGGGTTACCATATCTCCGGATTTGCCCTGAGATCTTAGGATTTTTAGGCTCCTGACAGGATTACGGCCGGATTTTGGAAATCTCAAGATTTTTCGATTTTTCGATTTAAAGTACCTACTTACCAATTTTGACTTTGTTTCCTAGTAACTGCAAAATATCAGGAACAACATTAGATTATTAGTTACTTTTTTCCACAAAGTTGCTTATTACGTTTACAACAAAATCTCAGTACTTTTTTATTGAAATCATACTTTTTCTTAGGACTTTTTAATTTTCCATCTGGTAACCCTAGGTGAAGCTGAAAATGCCGTCTGAGACAATCAGCAAACTTTCTCAAACAAATAAAAAGACTTTATTATAATGACGTGAGGAGCTCGATGGCGCAGTGGTTAACGCGCCCGTCTGCGAGTGCTGAGGTTAAGCAACTTTCGCAAAGGCTGGTCATCGGATGGAAAAAAGTTTCATCTCGAACTCCTCCGTGCTTCGGGAGGCACGTAAAGCCGTTGGTCCAGGCTGCATTAGCAGTCGTTAACAATCACCAATCCGCACTGGGACCGCGTGGTGGTTTATGGCCCGTTCTCCCTATCCATCCATAGGGAAGGCTCGTGCCCCAACAGTGGGGACATAAAAATGAGGTGATGATAATGATGATGATGATTATAATGACTAAAAGCCACTTACTAATATTTAATAGTATAAAAAAAGACTTGATGAAAAAGTTTAAGAAACTTGATCTGTATTTTTTCTATATTTTGGGTATGTATGCGATACAGTGGGTTCCAGATACTACCACAATATTCTAGAACACTCCTGACATATGTATAATAAAGTACTTAAACAGTGTATATACTCTATATTGTGTTATTTACGAACACACAGCACGTTGTCTGCTACATAATCAGACACAATAGAAAGTTTCTTGTTTCCCGGTCAGCAGTGACCAGCATGGTGAAGAGTTAACGAGTTATTCACCATAGAGTTTCCGTGAAGACTACCTAGTGACCACCGATACGACACAGGAAGTGTCAAAATAATTACTAACATATGTAGTTTAAGTTTTATAATACTAACAAAAATTGTATTAGATATGTATATTAGACTCTTAAGTATTTGTGTATGGGCCACTGCAGCCTGGGATAAATAAATATTATTATCATTTTAACCCTCTCTAAAATATCTCTCGCCTATGGCGGTCGGCCGGCGCCGGCGTCAGGGCACGAGGGAGAGAAATCGGCGGACAATGCGCGCGGTATCAAGTACCACCTCTTTATTATTATTAGTATACTTAAACATTTGACAAATAGTAATTACTACAACTACAATACAAACTACTATATAAACTACAAATGCTTAAAATACAATTTAATAGCAACATCACTCTTCACCTTCCCGTCCCTCCCACGCTAGTTGCATTTGAGGTTATTTTATGCAATGAAGGAAACGCAAGTCAGTGTAGTTTGGCGAAAATTATCATATAAGAACAATGAAAATAATGTTCTCACTACATAGTACATTATCTTCATTGTTTACACAATATTTTCCACTCTTTGATACTTCTTTTAGAAATCACAATGCGCTTGGGATACGTTAATATTAAACTTTTAGGATGGTAATCAATATTTGGGTAATTCGGGTTATCACAGTATGCCAATATCACTACGGTTGATGATAGTGGTTGGTTATTCAAATTCTATAGTAAAATCTATAAAACCACAAATTTCTTTTAGTATGCTTACCTTAACGGTAAGTTTGTGCGCTTACCGTAAAAGCCCTCGCCCACATCCGATAATAGGTGATAATAGGTGATAAAAATAGATAGATAGATAAAACTCTTTATTGCACACATACACCCCCCCCCCCCCCCACACACACACACACACACACACACAGAGAGAGAGATAAGTAAAAACAAACAACGAAATTTTTTATATTATGGTGGGCAAAGGCGGTTTTATCGCTAAAAGCGATCTCTTCCAGACAACCTTTGAGGTATAGGAAAACTAAAAGGAAAATAAAAGGCAGTAGTGCACTAGTACAAAGCAAAATAATAATAAAAAATAAAAATATTCATTAACTAAGTATACACATTAGTGTACATATATATAAATATATATATTTCTGTCCCTATAGCATTTTTTCTTTTTATTCCCTATTTCTAATAACAGTACTTTTTTTCTTTTTCTTCAGTTGATGACTTTGTGCGATTAGCACATTTAGCCACTGTCAAAGTAATTTTTCTTACAAGTAATACAAATATAAATAAACAATATTTCCATCTTGTATGATGATGATGAATGATAATAGAAATGAAAAGTGAGAAATGATATACCCCCAACTCCTCGAGTATCTCAGTAAAGATGTGGGGCTTTACTAAGTCCTCGGGCGGACTTCTTGAGAGAATTTGAAAAGTGACGTTGCACTGTTTTGTTTCATTTGCCAACACACATGCACACTCACGAACACTTAACGGTTAATAACCCACCATTATTTCACATTAATATTCGACATAACTATTTTGCGGTATCGAAACGCCAAATTTGGCACTACTCGTCGGCAGATTGGGATGGTATGCGGGACTATTTCGCATCCGTTCCTTGGGGGCAGCGCTGCTTCAGTGGGAAGGACCCGACAGCCAGTGCGACTGCAGTTGCTGATGAGATAGTGTTAGGTATGGAATACTATATTCCGCACTCCTATCTCGTCAGCAAAGGCCGGCGCAACCGATGGTTCAACCGTGAGTGTGCCAACGCTGTCGATAACAGGCAGGCGGCATACCGCGCTTGGATCAGAGGTAAAGCTCTTGGGGATCCCGAAACTCGCTCGCTGAAAGCAGCCTATAATAATGCCACCAAGTCTTGCAAAAGAGCCTACATTAGAGCGGATGCCCAGCGCGTTGCACGGGTCGGCCAAGAACTACTGACGCATCCTACGGGCAGCCGTAGCTACTGGCGTCTGGCCAAAGCCGTGCAATCAAATTTCTGCCAACCCTCGCTGCCACCACTGAGATGTCCTGACGGGACTTTAGCTCACAAGCCGCAGGAGAAGGTCGATCTCCTGGCCAAACTCTTTGCAGATAACTCCCGAATCGATGACTGCAATGCACAGCCACCTTCAACTCCTCACTGTGGCCACACAATGCCTGATTTTAAAATCAGGCAGTGTGATGTCCGTGCGGAGCTGCAGTCAATCGATGTCCGGAAAGCTAATGGCCCTGATGGCATCCCAGCAATAGTCCTGAAAATGTGTGCAGCGGAGTTATCCCCCGTGTTAACGCGCCTTTACCGTCTCTCGCTCTCTTCTGGTTGTGTGCCGGAATCTTGGAGAGAAGCTAATGTGCAACCGGTCCCCAAAAAAGGAGATCGGTCAGACCCATCTAATTACCGCCCCATAGCCGTTACTTCAGTTTTGTGCAAAATCATGGAACGTATTTTAAATAAACAACTTGTACACTACCTGGAAGAACATTCCATAATTCATGATCGCCAATACGGGTTTCGGCCGAAACGATCAACGGGTGATCTTCTAGCGTACGTTGCACATCTCTGGGGTGAAGCTATTGACAAGCGTGGTGAGTCAATGGCTGTTAGCCTTGACATAGCCAAGGCTTTTGATCGGGTGTGGCACAAAGCTCTTCTCTCCAAGCTCCCGGCATACGGTCTGCCTGCTCAGTTCTGCAACTGGGTCGCTGGCTTCCTACATGAGCGTAGAATCCGTGTCCTGTCTGATGGATGCGCTTCGCGGTTCATGTCAGTGAACGCCGGTGTCCCCCAAGGTTCCGTTCTGTCCCCCACGCTGTTCCTTCTGCATATCAATGATATGCTTCCACTTGGAAATATTCATTGCTATGCAGATGATAGCACAGTGCATGGGGGATATAACGGTCACCCAGCGGCTGGGCGGGTCGAAACCGAAGTTAACCGAGTGAATCTTGTCATTGAGCTCGATCGGGTATTGGACCTCATATCTAAATGGGGCTCCAATAATCTTGTTGAGTTCAATGCCAAGAAAACACAGGTGTGTGCGTTCACGGCAAAAAAGTCACCATTCCTTCCCCTTCCAACTCTTCAGGGTACATCTCTAAGCCTGCAGAGCAGTATCAACATGCTCGGTATGACGATTCGCTGCGATCTGAACCAAAAGGACTACATCGAAGCCGTGATCAAAACAGCCTCGCGAAAACTCGGTATTCTGAACAGGGTGCGGCGATTCTTTACGCCTGACCAGTTGTGCCTTTTGTACAAGACACAGGTACGGTCTTGCGTGGAGTATTGCTCGCACATCTGGGACGGTTCCGCAAAGTACCTTCTCGATGCTTTGGACAGATTGCAGCGTCGCGCTGTACGCATTATCGGCAACGCAGACGTCACAAATACTCTTGAAACTCTGCAATTGCGAAGAGATATTGCGTCACTCAGCGTGTTTTACCGCTTATACCATGGCGAGTGCTCTGAAGAACTCTTTGACCTTATCCCACCTTCTCCCTTCTTCCATAGGAGTACACGTGCTGCTCTCCGGAGTCACCGCTTCACTGTCTCTAATATTCCATCGCGCACTAAGAAATTTGGTGACTCGTTTTTTTGTCGCACCTCCAAAACATGGAATAGTTTGCCAGCACACGTTTTCCCTCCTTCCTATGATATGGGGTCCTTCAAACGAGGCGTGAAGAGGCACCTTGTGGGCCGGCAAAGTGAGGATAACTGACGCTGCGCTGTTCTCACGCTGCACCAGTTGTCGTCGCATCTGGATTCCATATTTACTTAACATCAGGTGAATTGGAGTCATTTGCCGTGCTATGTATAAAAAAAAAAAAAAAACACAAATTTTAGAAAATAAAACGAAACCGCAGACATGACTCTTCACTTTCCCGCCAAGAAGTCCTAACAGTACTATACGGGACTGTCGCACAATAAAGGATTTGACCATCCGCGTTACAGTGCACAGTAATTTATTTTCGTTAGAGATTAAATACTTTTTTATCATATTTTTCATATTTTTATATAATCTGTCAACTGTCTTTCTATAGTTAATTGGCTTAGTTTGTTTCTCTACACCTATTTATTCTTATACGATAATTGCCATGGCCAATTACTAAAACATTTTACTATTCTTATCATATTTTCCTTGTATTATTTTACACCGTCATTTGCGTTGAACAGTTCATTATGGTCCGTTAATGAATCATAATAAATATGTCTAAGTTCGGTCTAAACTTAGTTAGTTCTATTGATGAGAAGTAGAGCAGCCTTTGTAACTAAACAGTGTTTGCCGTTGGCAAACTCCAGTCGCTCAGCAAAGAACATTATTTACCCAGCTCCCAACTATTGTTCTCACTATTTGAACTAGGAAGGCTTATATTCGGTGAGCACTGTATATTTAAATTACTTACTTACGTTATAAGTTATGTAATATGTGTTTGCTTAAATAAAAGTATAACGAAGTTTGAACATAATAAACATATTTATCGTTTTAGACAAAAAAGTTATTGGATTTAGATTTTTAGCTAGCTGTCGCCATGTGTTTTTGATTCAGTATCAAAAAAAGCGGAAACTATTAGAAATAAACTTAACAAAAACGTAAGGCAAAACTGATATACAGAAGTAACATTTAGTACGATTTTGTACCTATCGGAAAAGCAAAAGGCTCCTACGGTTTATGATGATATCTATGGGTAACCTATAATTGGTAGAATATAGGAACTAAAAGGCTTCTTTCTAAGTAAGGGAAGATGTTCCTTTATATAAACGCTTATCCTACTTTAGAGATTATGTTTAGACCAGAAAATACAGAAGCTAAAGACATTTAAACAACCGTACGCATATAATAGGTATTATATATGAGCAGTAAGTGACATATTATTGTATTGATTACTAGCTGACTCGGCGGACTTCGTACCGCATGTCTTTTTTTTTAAATATAGCCTATAATTTTTTTAAATCGGTCCAGAAGTTTTTGAGTTTATTCGTTGCAAACATACATACATACATACATACATACAAAAATACAAAGGTTTCCTCTTTATAAAATTAGTATAGATAAATGAATTGTTAATTTTTAATTTTTAATTTTATTTTTTAATTTATTTAAGATTTGCCATTTTGTTTAAACTTTTTTTTGTATACCTTATTTAACAGGTTGACCGCCGTCGATCCCAGACACAATAGAAATTCAATTGTTTGTCGGTCAAATGGCGTTTAAAGTGTTAAGGTGGAAATGTAGTGAAACTAATAAATTTCAAAATGTTCATCATTGTAATACTAACTTACATCTCACAAATAAATAATTATTAAAATATGTCTTTCTCTAAATAATCAATAGAAAATAAAATAATTCTGATTCTGATACGCAATAACAAAACCTTCAAACAGAACACGCAGGAGATTGCTGCTTGGGGCTGATACAGGTACGCACATCAAACTACCACAAACTTTCAAATTTCTTCAATAGATTTTGAACTTTATGTATATGGTATACGTTACAGTTTTGCATAGGTGGATGTGCAGGCGTCTGTACACAGAGGCACATACAAGACACAGTGTCTTGTGATTCTTATGAAAAGTATATTTGCTTTTAGCTGTGATTGCCTTTACAGTATCACAGGATGTATATCTTGTGATAGATATGACATTTGATGTTAACCATGTGATGTTTTTGTTTGGTATTAAAAAATCTTAAAATCTATTATCCTAAAAATCATGTTTTTGTCAACAATAAGATAACATTGATATATCGTTGGTGTTATTAGGAAAATAATAATAAAAAAACTTTTAATTTAGTATTTATTGTAGACAAAGCTTTTTCCGACCGGGCTGTGACCAAAATATTATCAATGAATGTTACAATTGTAAAGTAGAAGCTCAATATGCGTATGCGTTCACTATTACACCATCATTTGACAAGACAAATGAAAGATAAGCTCTATAAGCTTAAGCTGATGATCATTCCAATGTCGTGCATTATTATCTAATTATCAAACCTCATCTAAATTGTGATATGAGTGGAAATGGGCAAAGACTACGAAATCAGTTTGATTATCAACAACTTACTACACACTAAAATGGTGGGTTTATTTTTATATCACATGCAGTTTGACGTTCCTAGTCATATTAATAATATCTACGAATCTGTCTGTGCAAAATTCAGTTAATGTCCAGATTAACATTTAATCTGCGATATACCTAGCAGAGTCCACATTCTAATAATGTATTTTAATACATGATATAAAATAGTTACCTACTAAGCCGGCAAAAGCCGAGGGCTAACCCTACATAGAATTACCTACATAAGTTCGTTCGGACCTGAGTTCTCCAAGCTACCGGCGTTAAAAGTTGTAAAAAAAACTGTACTCACTGACAATGTGGACCATGAAGGATGCGAAGACGACGACCCAGCCCCAGCCGCCGTCGGGGGGCGGCGGGGGGCTCTCCGCGCCCTCCCTCGGGGACTCCGCGCGAGCGCCGTTCCCGTTTTTACTCACTTTTACACCCCCGTGAGACATCTTCAACTTTTCCACTACTATTACTACTTTATTTAAATTAATTCCCAACTATTAAGGCAGCCGAATATCTGATATGGTTGTTAAAGCGTTATTTATTATATTTCTCTATTAAAATCTACTATATTGTCGTAGGATATGACTGTAACTAGCCCTTAAAGCTTTCGTTCAAAAATATATTTATCGTACTTTTTTTGTATTTAACTAAATGGAAAAGTTTGGAAGCTCTTGCAATAGGATTGGATATACAATGCTATGATAAAAAAATGATTATAATTCTATTATCTATTGTCGTAGACCATTATTGTAGGTCCTATCTACGGTTTAATTCGACTTTTGTCGTGAATGTTAATGTCGTCCAATAAGCGAAGGACATTTTTCTGTCGGCGCCACGTCCCAACTGAAACAAGAGAGAAGGTTCACTGAACAGGTTGAATAACATTATTGGAGAGCGAAGTGGCGGCAGCGAAACGTGAAATTAAAAACCAACATTTGGAATCAGTTTCTTGTGTTAGCTGGGTTTTACATCATGATCATCATGCTAAGTTCATGTGCATCGCTTTGCGGCGGTAAGACGATTCCACGTAGACAATACATTTGGTAGCTACGATCAACCGGCTTCAGTGCATTTCAATACAGTTGTTTGAGACGCACGAGGTAATCACCCATCCGTGGATCTAACATGTCAAAAGTCGCTCTACTTTCAAGATCGTGAGTCGCACGTTTTGGTGAGAGTTTGCTGATTGCTTCCAGGCGGCATTTGTAGCGTCACTGGACTTTTTAGGGGCGGCGAGAAACTTAAAAGATTCCTCGAGCCGTGTGAAACAAAGCACCGTCAGATGTATTCTAGAGGGAACGGCATCACGCACTGCTGCGTGTCCCCATACCCTACTGGATTCTCCGTGAGGTTCGGAATGGATTTCGAATGAGTCGGTCGATTAAGGATGAATGCTTACACTCGAGCAAGAGAGCCGACCTTGATAAAGCAAGAGGCTAAAATGGTTTTATTTTAAAAAAGCACTGAAAGCATATGATCAGTACTATTTTGTAAAAAGTAATGAAAAAGTGATAATTTTTACATTTGCTTTTGCCGCCATATGCTTAGGTCTTACTGTTTTTTTAATGTACAATTCGTTTTCTATGTACCTAATATGTTTTGGTGCCACCGGCTATAATGTGGAAGAAAATTCAGTAATAATTGCATATTCAAAACGGATTTGTTATATTCTTTTTGAAAGTATATTCACACGAAAACTTCGTCTCGCAACGGGCAAAGTTCATACTTTATAGGTTTTTTTCTGAGGCTAGGACTCGGTGTAAAAATTTTATATGTATTCATGTGTATAGGTTTTTCTATAGGCGTTAGCCGTTGAGATATGTTGCCGATCCTAAAAAGTCCATGTCGTCTTTTGATATCTTAGTTGTCTAATTAAAAGATAAAAAAATAATTAATGTTCATTGCTAATTTCGGAATAAGCTTAAATATTTAATTTCAATATTTATTTTTAGTAATTTTAATTTATTTTTGATGATGATGATGATGATGATGATGTTGATGATTTAAATTTCACGGACTTAATTGAAACGAGTGCTTTCCAGCTACATATTAATTGTAATTTGATCGCGATATCTGTTGTTATGATGGAATATGTAACGGTAAATATAGCATGTAGGATTGTAGGTACCTATCTATATACCTACCGATAAATTGCTGACATAAAATACGAAACGCGATAGTGATAATATTGCAAGTAGGTACAAAAACCACATGTTTCCGTTCCCAAATAAGGGAAATGCCATACTTCAACACTGAAAGAACATGTGATCAATCGATTGTATATAGTAAAACATTATTATGGCAGCCCGGTGATAAGCTTGCATTTACAGGACATGTGATTTGGAGATAGGTCTTATGATTTTTGGGTTATCGTTGTGTTGTATGTATTATTATCTGCAATTGGAGCGCTATCTGCCTTCTGCTTGTACTGCCGGATTACTGACTTTTGTAATTGGATTTTTAGAATTATCACCTTGTCTACATGTACAGTCACGAGGATTAACATGTGTTTACACTTTTGACTAGTTTTGACTAGAGATGGAAAAACTGCTTAATTTTTTCACACTTTGTACGATTGTACGATTTAAAAAAAGCATACTTAAAAAAGTGCTTTTTTGCTTTTTTGTGTACTTAGAAAAAGCTGGCTACGTTGTGTTAAAGCGAAAACGTGAAGCTGTTTGTCTGCTTACTTGCTTAATAAGTTTTTCGTTATTAACATGTTTTGTTGTCAACATGTTTCATTTCATATTTAAGTACTTATATAATACAGTGAAAAAATTTAACGCCTATCCGACCCAGCCAGGAATCAACCTAGGTCTTCCACAATCCGGGCGGCTGCACTGACCGCTATGCTACCGGGAAAGCTGACGTAAGCGCTGAATTTTGTCACTGCTTTTTAACTTTTTGAATGCTTTTTTAGCAGCAGAGCGCCATCTATCGAACGGTCATCAACCTCATGGTCATTTTATAAGTATTTAATGCAGCTTCAGTGCAGCAATTAGCACTTAAAAACAAAAAAGTGGAATATTTAAGTATTAAGTTGTATTACGTAAATATGTAGAATTTAATGGTTTTTTTAATCTATGAACTTTCCCTCGTACTTTAAAAAAAAATTGTATTAAACTCAACATTTATTTACACTGGCAGTTAATTACTTTAATGTCATTACACGAAATTTTTAACTTTATTATATTAGTACATATTTCCATTAAGCACGTAAATAAGCAGGCAAGCAAGCACACTGTACAAGAACGCGCACTTACCGCTTTACACTAAAAAACGTACTAATTTTTACTTTCTGTATAAATGTACCTAAACGAAAAAATATCAAAATAAGTGCGAACACTTTTTTAAGTTCAAATGCTTTTGCTTTAAGCGCTCACCTTTAGTTTTGATTCTTAAGCCATTGTAAGAGTTACATTGTTACATGTTAATGCTGGTGACTATACCCTGTAACAATCACGTATTATACAAAGTAGTTTCTTTGTATAAATATATATCTATACTAATATAATATTATAAAGAGAAAATCTTTGTATTTTTGTATGTATGTATGTATGTTTGCAACGAATAAATTCAAAAACTGCTGGACCGATTTAAAAAATTATTTTAGCATTAGAATGCTCACATAGGCTATATTAAAAAAAAATGTCCACCCGTGCGAAGCAGGGACGGGCCGCTAGTATATATATATTTTCAATATGTGTGTATGTCACTTGAACTCCTCCTAAACGGCTGGACCGATTTTGATAAATTTTTTTGTGTGTGTTTGTGTGGGTCTCTGAATGGATTCGATTCACAATTGGACCCGGTAGGTGGCGCTGCAATAGATGTCCATCATGGGATACGGATGTTCTTAAGCGGACGGAGTCGCGAGCGAGCCACTAGTTAATTATATATATTTCCAGTTATAGAAAAAAAGTAATAAATTCTAATAATTTTAATCTTTCTTAACTTACTCATTTAGGATTACCTATTAAAATGATTACCAGATTAGGTAATTGTTAATACTGATTTGATAATTGCTTATCTAATAATATTAACGGTAGTTACCGAAGAGTTTATTATTTAAATCAGTAATGATTATTAATAACAGTACTTACTAATCTATTTCCATTAATGATATTGATAAAGGGACAAATAAAAGGCCTAACTTATCACTTATCAGTCACATTAATTGCATCATAAAGAAAATGAAAAATTTATGAATAACGCAATCAATCCGTAACATTCTAAATTGGCATACGAATCGAATGATGTGCAATCTCAAAACCTTAAGATAACAAAGACCATATAATTCGCTCTTCAATTGTGTACCTTATTACGTAATTGCAACGGTCGTTTTTCCCGCAAGGTCGTTGTCACGTTTGACCGTGCCTCCGCGTTATCAGCTACGATAAGAGGTCGGCATCGGACGTCGTTGGACGCCGGCGACTCCCGCGACTTACATCACCTACCTACGGTTGTTTAATTGATCTAGTATTCATTGTTATAGTTTTTATTATCTTTATTTGTTTATTTTTATATTGATTACAATCTTTTTTAATTTTTACTTTTTGTTCTTGTTTAGTATTATTGATTAGCAAATTGTCAAACGCTGTGCCCGGCTGTTATCGGAGCTCATACTAACACCCGGGATATAAACAACCACGCGGGCCCAGTGCGGATCGGTGGTTGTTAACGACTGCTAATGCGACCGGGACCAACGGCTTTACGTGCCTTCTGAAGCACGGACGAGTGATCACCCATCCAATGACCGGCCTGTGCATAAAATGCTTAACTTGAGCAATCGCAGACCGAACGTTAACTGCGCCATCGAGCTCCTCGACTTACATCATCGACATATTATGAATACGCGTTCGCGTTTAATAAACCTTAAAAGGCAGGATACGATAAAGGGGCCAAGAACTATTATTGTTTAATGTCCGAATTGAACAACACAGTTTCAATTGGTTATAGTGAAAGTTGTACTACATGTGTGGGATGCTTAATTGAGATAGGCTTGACAGCGCGTTGCGAGCTTGTCATGATCCTTATGCTGGACCATTGTATGTTAATTAGCTTACCATTAACAACTAATTACTTATTTGTTAACCAAAGAAAACTAATTACCTATTTGTAAAACATTTATGATTAATTGTTAGAGTTATATATTGGAATACTGTAAAAAAGGAAATAACTTTCTTTGGATTCTTTGTTGTTTTTGGATTTGATTTGGTATCGACATACTTTGTTTTTTGTAAATGTCGTTACTTCTATTAAAGTTGTGGGAGTTTCATGTGCTCATTCTTCTCCACAGCTAAAAAATAGACGTACTGAATGGATGGTAAAGATTTGTTAAATGATTCAAAAGCACTTAAAAAAATACTTAAAAAAAATATATATTTACATATCTGGGTCATATAAAAGAGAGACACCTCAACACACAACGTGAAATATAAAGAAAAGTTATTTTCCTTAACACACTTTTACCGGGAAATGAACCCAAATGAACCCCATCTCTTCCCGTGGGTGTCGTAGAAGGCGACTATGGGACCATTCCATAGGATGGGCAGCAGCGTCTCTGTGATTATTCTCACCTTACTGCGATCGCCAACCCGCCTGCCAAGCGTGGCGATTATAGCAAATTCCCCTCAAAATGAATTATCCTTGAGGGAGGCATTTGTCCAGCAGTGGACGTCTTTTTGGCTGAGATGATGATGATGATGATGATGAACCCAGACGCAGGTTTGAAGTGTTAACTGCGAGTAACTGAGGCGGTCTGCGGCAATCGTCAGAGATCTAGAACTGACAAAGTTGTTGAGGACCACGCCTAAATAGCCGGCTTCTAACGAGACTTTACCCGAGATTTAACAACCTTCCTAACGAGCTTTCCTGAGCCCGAAAGATTGCGAATAACTTTTGCATAACATTAGGAAAAGGTGCTTTATTTTTTACAAGGTTTTGATGTTGCTTTGATTACCTTAATAGTATTTCCAAATATTTTTCCTTTTATCAAGGGATCAACCCAACGAAAATTTAGCGTCAGAGTTTTGCAAACCTCTGAATTCAGACCTCTGACATGGTTTGTTTTTATGACTGCAACTTTTTAAAAATATCTTCTTGAAGGGCCTTTCAAATTGATATCCAGAACAGAATTTTGGTTACCAATCTGGATACTGACCGCGACTAATGTCACCTAACATTTGCGTTCTCGCTAGACGCATGACGTCGGCGCCGCGCCGCCGCTACTTCCGGACCGGACTGGACTAACATATTATATGATTGTATATTTATGCGTTATCAAGCGTTGGTCATGAACTTGTTATTGTGTTAGTGCCATAATATAGTAACAAACAACATTGCAAAGGTTATGTAGCGAGAACGATGATTTTGAACAACAACATCATTTGTTATTATCTATTAACCCTTTATAAGGCAGTGGCATATATATTCCACCATATTTTGAACTTTATTCAATTGAGATAAGGTCGAAAACCAATGAAAAATTTGAACATGCTGTGCCTGTTAAAGGGTTAAAATGGTCATTATAAATTATTATAAATTTCCAAATCAAGCATGGAATGAGAAATTACATTTAAAGTATGAGTAAGAAGTTCTGTTGCGAATTGCTTATATGACTTTGCTATTTGGGCTTTAGAAAAAATGACAGAACTAGGCCAGATAGACATGATTGTGGACATTTTGAAAAAGCAGAATCGAGGCCCAGTTAAAGCATCCTTCCGCTCGATGTTCGGTTACCCCCCGATCGATACACGTTATCATAAAGTAAATGTTCCGTATATTAATTTCCTATAGGTAATAGTGTATAATTAAACTGAATATATGATAATAAACCAATTTTTTTTGTGAACTTATCAATAATTGTCCTGTAACCTCCATAGAAAAATAAGGCAGTTGTACTAAAAAACTGAAATGGCTTTACGTCAGTAATGTGATCAGGGCGTGGGAATTAAACTTAGATTTCTTGCATGAAACCGGAGTTTTCCCTGACCGATAGCATATCGGCAACTTTGTATCACGATAAAAGTTCTTTTAGACTATCTGACACTCATCAGGAGTCACCACTTTGGTTACAGTCAATAATAAAAGTAAATGATGAAAATGATCTGACATAAAAACCTACCATTATAAATAAACACAGAAGAGTAATATAACTATATACCAGCGAATATGCACTTACATTTATGTATACTTATTATTATTATTTTGTCAAACATCTAATATATGGGTTCATTACTCCCTATTGGCAAACGTAAAGTAGGACCTCAGACAAGTTGGAGCGACAATCTCCGCAACGTGGCTGGCAAGATTTGGATGAGAGCAGCCGCGGATTGTGCTCGGTGACGTGCACTTGGAGAGGCCTATGTCCAGCAGTGGACAAAATGAGGTGAAAGAAAATGTATGTCAGAATACAAATAGTTACTCATCATCATCATCAGCTCATTTTTATGTCCCCACTGCTGTGGCACGAGCCTTCCCTATAGACGGATAGGGAGAAAAGAACGGACCATAAACCACCACACGGGCCCAGTGCGGGTTAGAGGTTGTTTACGACTTCTAATGCAGCCGGGACCAACGGCATTACGTGCCTTCCGAAGCACGGAGGAGCTCGAGATGATACATTTTTGGTCACCCATCCCATGACCGGCTTTTGCGAAAGTTGCTTAACCTCAGCGCTCGTGGACCGGGCGCGTTAACCACTGCGCCATCGAGCTCTCCACTGCGCCATCGAGCTCTCATAAATTTATAACAGGACGCATTAATGTAGTCTGGTCTGTCAAACAATATTTGAATTTAGCTATATACTCTTTAATGGCTCACTCAATTCAAGTTAATGGAACTCATTGTATTCTCTAAGTTAAAACCCTTTTGTTTTGGTCCCTTTGTTCATTTACGTAGTCATTTAGTTTCTATTGATAACCGTCACTGTTGTAAAGATGGCTATCCAAATTCTTCAGTTCCGTAACGCTAGCTCTGAATCACATTAATATTATAAATGCGAAAGTTTGTGTGTATGTGTGTATATTTGTTGCTTTTTCACGTTGCAACGGATGGATGGATTTGGATGAAATTCGGCATACAGATAGTTTATAACCTGGATTAACACATAGGATACTTTTTATCCCAATATTCCCATGAGAACGGGAACCATGCGGGTGAAACTGCGAGCGGCCGCCAGTATTAACATATTTCTATGACAATAATTAGTCATGTTTATCATTACTTCCCAGTATTGCTCATTTAGAGGTTTACTTAACTTTTTGAGCACTGAATATAGGGCCTGATAAAAAAAATACCTCGTAAGGTCACGAGGCACATTAACTAAATAACGACTTAAGAAGTCTAAATAACATGTCTTAAACAAAAACGATAAGATTACATTTAGGTCACATATTACAGAATCTAAAGAAGTTCTTTTAAACATTTCAAATTATAAATCTTTACTTGTCTTTACGGGTCGAAATTCGACTAAGTATAATTACCAAAATATAGGTAACAAGTATAAACATTGTTATGTAACATATTGTTTTCTAAAGTTTACGCGAACACTACACATTGAAATGAAACAACTCTTCATTATATACATTTAACTATAGATAAGTAATAATTTGCTTAACTAAACGATTTACTAGTAGTTAAGCCGACGCTCTGTGTTTGAAACACTCATGGTAATTACTTGGTGGGGGAATAGTTTAATTGATGATGATAGGAGAATGTAGGCGCCATTCAGATTGATGACAAAGCACAAGCATTATTCCTGAATTCGTCTGCCAACTACGGTGGTACTGTCATCGTGAATTGCAGAAAATACAATAAGGGGTTGGGGGAGGGTATCATTACCCCTAAAACAGCGCTATTTGGACGATGAAGTTACAGCAAATCTGGCACGATCGGATTCCGATAGTAGAACGAAAAGTATATCAGATATTGTTTAACTATCACTGTGTCAGAGTCATATTAGTATGATTAGATTTCTTTTACCCTAAGGAGGCAAATGGATCTCCCAAAACGCCTGGTGGAGTGTTCAAGATGTTACTAATTCTCTTAATTGATGAATATGAGTGCTGGCTGCTGATTGATGAATGACAAATGACCGTTGATATTCTTCACCCGCATGTTTCAGTAGACATTAAGTGTACTTCATGCGGAATCCTTAAAATAAGTTAAAAAAGATTTTTTTGCTTTTTATGTTTCATTTATCTTTAATAAGTAACATTCCACCATTATTACATGTAATTGTCTGATATAAACTATAGAAAATAACAAAAAAATAAAATTTTTTTGTTATCCAATTTCCCGCCATGAAGTCCTCGCCATATTATAAAATACTAGCACTTCACCCGCGTCTTCGTCCGCGTGGGTTTGAGAATTTAAAAATAAACACTTTATTAAAAATTTAATGTCACCTATGTTACCCGTAAGGAATGTAGCATTCTATCTGTAAAAGAGATTTTGGAATTGGACCAGTAGTTCCAGAGATTACCCTCCACAAACAAACAAAAACACAAACGTTACCTCTTTATTAATAGTATAGATATCGTTTTAATGTTTCATTTATATACTCGTTATTTCAAAGCAATCTATTCCTGTCAATTTTGTTGAAACTGTTTATAAGGTTAATAGTAGAGTTTACGATATACCTGCAGATGTGTTATGGTAACCTTTACTAGCAGAAATATTATTATAACGTTGCATAATAGCTATGTTAACCCGTTCACGTCGCGCCGATACGAGCGCGTGTATCCAAGTACTTATTGTGTCAATAGCAAAGCAATTACATTCCAATATTAATTAGTTATAATCAAAGTTATTGTCTTAGAATGGTGTATGGGAAAGCTTTTTATGTACCGTTGAGGTTAATTTTTATTCATTTTTGCTTTGTGCTCATTGCCGTTAATAGCTATAGATGATTTCTAAGCGTAACTTAACATAAAGAGAGCAAGAATTCAAATGTTATATCTAATAAAATATTAACTGTAATGGTCATATCTGTATTTTTTTCAATAAAAATTACTTAAAAGACTTAATTGTGTCACAGCTTATATGTGAATATTTTAGTTAGATACTTATTGTTCCGAAAAAGAAAGGGTCTTACAGTTTGGAAAATAGAAGATTCTTTAGAAATCACACACATAACTAGATATAAGTATTTTAGTTTAATGCATGAAGTAACACTTTAAAGTTTTTTGGAAACATTTTGTTTGTCCCATAATCGCAATATTATGGACTTCTGGACTCGTAATGAATGATCGTAATTATTCTTGTGAGTAATGAATCTCTTAAACCAGATAATAATGAGTTGTGTGATAATAATGTGTTACAAATATTTATCTCGTATTTTGCACTAACAATAAGTTTTGTTCTTTGATGGAACGAAATCTAAAAAACGTACAGTACGCACACTATCTGATTTTGGTAAAGAAATATCACAGGCAATGCTAAAGATAAAAGACGGACTTTCTTTGTTTTTAAATTGCATGTCAAAGATCTCGCGCCAAAAATAAATACTGGCGTTGCGCATATACAGATCTTCCAACGATGTAAGAAAACACAGATAATAAAAAATAAACAAGAGTTAAACAATTACCAAGTAGTTTCCTTTAGGTACGTCACTGAGTCTGGCTCCTTAGAATGTCCGTTCTATGTTTAAATATGTTTAAAACTGTACACAACGTGACGATATACCGAGCGTCCGGATCGGCGAACGTCCAACCGCGGGCGTTGTCGCCTTCTGACTGACAACGAAAATAGCAGATAACCAAGGAAATTGCAGTGGTGAGTGATATCATTTGATTTGATACATTTTCAGCTGTTCAGATAAAGAGCGTTGTTCGGAAACAATCACGAGGCGATGCTGTGAGGACCACACTAGTAATGAATCAATATTATTGTCGTGGTTGGTTCGTCGTGCGTGCGTAGTGTGGTATTCTCTTTGGTTTGTGAGATTGATTCTGCTTTTAACTGCATCTAATATTGTCCATTCGTCGTGGTGGGATTGAATTCCACATTACTTTTTTAATGTGTTGTTGGATGATGCAGATAAAGACTAAACATAATTTCTAATTATACAAAGATTGTAACTAATTAATCAGTCAATTTCGCTTTTAAGTGTGATTATATAGTAGTAAATACGAAAATTTTTATTTAACTGCAATGGAAACTACAAAATTTAAAAGTAGAGTCATCAGAAAAAAAACCAATTAAAATGTTATTGTTATCTAGTCTTTTCACGGTAAAAGACACATGATGCGACTTTATCACCTAGTTGCCTAGTAAACATCAGGTCCTTTTGGTAAAGTTTATATTGTTGGCAATATAAACCCCCTACCATCCGTCTGGTTATACAAGAAGGGTCAAACAAACAAACTAACCAACTCTGGGGACTGTCTTCAGGTCATAACGGACCAAATAGGACATTTATGTTTCATTTCCCGGTCCCCTTATCATAGTCCACTCCCTACTTTTCAAATAGGTGTCAGAGCCCGCTTATCTATTAAGAAATGACAAAGATATAATATAGCTGATCCGCTTAAAACCATTATAAGCTCAAACTAAAACAGGTTAATTTTGAGACCGGTATTTCGTTTTTTTTTTGGATCGGATATGCGATATGTTATAATAGCATAACAGTTTACATAACTGTAAGCAAATCACAATTGCTATATTATTCTAAGTAAATCTTAAATATCAAATTATCGTAATATTATTATATAAGTTTCAGTCGCAAGTATCAATATCCTACAATATGGAAATCACTGTCTACGTTCATAAAAGATTGACATTTATTTGGTGTTCGCCGACGTTGCGGCGCCCGCCGTGATTACATAGGTATAGTATTTTAGTTTGTTTTGTTCCGATATGTGATATTATTATGATATATAGCGACACAATCTTATCCATTCCTGATTTATATATTATGGTTTATGTGAACGGAAAGCTACTGGTAGAAAAATACCTCTCAATCTTATATCATTATCATTATCATCTCTATTACACATTATACCAATTTAACATATGACGTAAAAATATTTGTCTAAACATTAAAAGAGAGCTTTACTTCTATATAATTATAAATAAATAAATAAGGTTTAAGTAAAGACTTATATTCTAAAGTATAAATTTTATATGAGTCGGTATTCCAGATAATATCGTGCTTTAAAATATAAGTTTTATAACGCTTATAACGCTCTGAATAAGTCTAGACCAGAAGTCAGAAATAAGAACTATGCGACTATGGTGAACACTTGGTTTTTAGTGATATATACAGATCTGTTACTGTAGAATACATACATTTGTTACTGTAAAACGAACACTTTTTGCCCTAGCCACGGCCCACGTTCTATTTATACTTATCACGAAAAATCGTCTCAGAATACTATTCACTGACACATATGATTTCTATCTGTATGATTTATAGGGCATATAGATATAAAATTGCCTTGACAGCAATTTTCAAATAATACACATTCGCTAATCTTAACCACTTGTAACAATAGGGTAAGCACCTGTTCATTTATCAATAGTATGAGCTACCAATCGTTTGTTGTGTGTATCGTATGTATGTAATATGTATGTGTGTAAACGTATGTTTTATAATCATTTGTCATAGGCGTCCTACTGTCGAATTCAGGACTTTCTATAAAGAAATTAGTGCATGGATTATATGTGATAATTGCCACAAAATCGATAGTTTATTAATGTAGACACATATCTTTAGATATGTATATTTTCTTACTAGGTACCTTTGTAAGGAAAAGTGCTGCTTACAACCAAGTTATTACGCAAAATATATACATTTTATAGGAAGCCCAACAAATCTGCACATTCATTGTCTCTAATGAAATCGTTGACGACCCTCCAAAGGAAACTCCTTTGTAAATGTGTGCCAATGGCATACATCAAAATAGGTAGAGTTGTTTACATACTTTTGCAATGTTATAGCAAAGCATGGATACACCAAGACGGTTATTTGTTTTCAAGGCGTGGAAAAAATCTGTTTAATATTTATAAACACTCGAAAACAGTGAATCGTCGTGCAAAATAATTAGGTAGTATATTATTTTCTCCGTTGATTTAATCGAGTTGCCTGTACCATTTTCTATTGACACGTTATAAAGTTATTTAAAAAAACTTTTACTTAATTCGATCTATGGTTTTATATCTTTTTTTTATAAAATACATTAGGTCACATGTTTTTATGTTTTATGTTTTTATAAGACGTAGACGACGACGATTTTTAATAATTAATTTTATTTTTAGATTTGAGATATCATCAAAGAACTTTTTATTATAGAACAAACGAGCGAAAGAATTTTTGAAGTGAAAACTTCTTTAGCGGCGTTGTGCACTTTTTTGGAATGGGTAAAAAATGTTAAACTCGCGTCAGGACACGTGACCGTCAGGCGCGACTGTTTCAGGCAACGTTCGAAAGATGGCACTGCTAGTTCTCCAAGCATGACTGTGCTTCTACAAATCTTATAAGGTTATCCCAGCTGCCGACAGATGGCTCTAAACTTTAATTATTTTTATCTCTTGTACGAACAAAACTATTACAATTTCTGATATTATAGAAAATATACAAAAAATGAATGACAGGGTTTGTATGTACGATCAAAGAGAACTTTTTTATTTTGATAGCTATAGAAATGCCAAAACGACTTCTTCTTTGGTGTGCATGAATCTTTGAAATGTCTACTGTATACCTACTATTTAGAAAGGACTATATTATACTACTATAGGCATATATTAACACTATTATAGGCATATATGAATATATTACCGAAAAAAGCAACGCGTCTTATAGTTGCGGTTGATAAAATAGAATAGAATATTTTATTTGCTAAGAATATGGTTGGTATTACAAAAAGTTGGTCATATTTTTATAGTTTCACATATTCTGCCATGTAGACATGCAAAGTTTATAATAATAACTTTTTAATGTAATATAAATTGTCATGTTTGTGTACGATAGCCCAATAAATAAATATTGTATTCTACCACATAAATGAGAGTACTTTTATACTGATAATTAAAGCAATTCGTGCAAAATTATTCCCTAACCATTCCAAAATATCAAAAATGCACAACGTTAATATTCAAGTTTTCACTTCTGCCGGCACTCCCAGAGTGCAACCAGTCGGTTTTTTTTTATTAAGATGTGACGTTTACTACTTTATTTTGTTGTTATTAATAAGCAGATGTATTTGAGAGACATAAGGTACTTTATTGTGAGGACAGTAAAACGTATTTGTGTTGTGAATGAGTGGTTGATATGGATTCCTTATCCACCTTTGAACCCTGCTGGCATTGGGTCACTAGTGGCAAGTATATGCAAAATTGGTGATTTCGATGCTCTCTCTACCTCGTTTTGGGAGAGCATGTATGTTTTTATGTAGATTCCTAATATAGTAGCTTGGCGGGTCGGCAACCCTAGTCACAACTACACTCACTTTACGCACGATTTGATCGTACTCGTGATTATTGAACCACTATCCTTATCGCATCGTTGAATAGAGAAGATGTAGAAAGAGATATTGTAACCCTTTAGAGATGGTTTTAATGAGTAATCGACGTTATTATTCTGAAAATCGACAAAATGTCTCTGACTTAACAAGTTGCTGTCGGGCACTGTTAAATGATTTTTGTTTTATTTTATTTCATAACACTTGGTTTCCATTTAAGTGACGACAAGGACGAAGATAGAAGTGTACTCCAGGAATAATTAAATACTGAGGAACTGACTATAACCTTTGACTCCAAGAAGTAAAATGCGTTGCCAGCGTCCGTGTTTCTAAAAGCCTATATACAATCCTTCGTCTTAAAGCTACTTAAATAGTTGTTAAGGCGATGATCAGTCAGATGAGTCAGCCATAACAACAATTTAAGATGAAAGAAGCTAGCTATCTATAAGTATATTCACCTAAAATAAGATTAAGCCGACCAAATTATGAACCCGGGACCTTAGAATCGGAGTCTGATGGTCTAACTACTACTTTGTCACAAAATAATTTCAATATCACTTAGGTAAAAGATTTATTTAAAATTGTACTCGTTTGTTTATAGTACCTGGATGACCAAGCTTTGCTCGGTATTTTTTTTTACAGATAAAACGACGTTTTCTAAAAATGAAACCTCAATCGATTTATCGCCCCCGAAACCCCCTGCATACTAAATTTCATGAAAATCGTTGGAGCCGTTTCCGAGATTCAGATTATTTAAATACATTACATTACAAGAATTGCTCGTTTAAAGGTATTAAATGAATGTTTATGATTATGTAGGTACTTGAAAAAAAGTGATTACAAACCAACATGGTTATCTTGTTGTTGATTTACAGAGACAATTTGAAAAAATCCAGCGTAGTACCCAAGACGAACAGAATGTTTATCTACATACCTACGCTCAAGCGAGTTTATTAATATATATGATCACTTTCTTACATTACTTATTTAAAAGAATACATATAGCCTGGTATTAGCCACATAACTATATATATATATATATTATACATCTAGATATATAGCCACGATAACTACAAATGTCAGGTTCGTTCAGTAATTCCTAAAAACGTCTTTGATTGACATTTTACTCCCTAAACGAGAAGAAAATGCTTCTTGGCTATTGTATTTAGCTGTTAATTAATATTGTAATCTATAAACAAATAGGCCGCGGATATTTATTCTTATTCCTTTCGTGTTTTGGTAAATGTCTTCTAGTTTCGTTCGTTCGTTCGTCAAGTTTCATGAACTGTTTTGAACTAAAAAATGTTATCGCCATTTTCTCGCTTTCGCGTAAACTTTTGAAAGCAACTTGCTTTAATCTCCATATCCCAAGTACGGTATTGAGAGTTGTATGGAATTTTATGAAATGTTGAAATTAAATGTATACAGATGAATGTCGAGTGGTTACATTGTTTTAAATGAATGAATTTAAATAATTTTGATGTGAACCTTATTTATTAAGAAATACGCATCCAACGGCATACAATCTATACAACGTGTAACAGAAAGGTGTGGTCAAAATGAAAAGATCCAAAGTGTATCCGATCTAGAACTTGTATGCAGAGTTACTAACACAAGATTATTAACTTTAATTTGTTATGCAAATTTTAATTAAATGTCTTAATTGTGATGTCACAATCAAAATTAGCAAGTCACAGCCCTAGTGGTTTAGTAACCTCTGTGTACTTACATTTATGATCACTGCTGCTTGATAATGCGCGCCTGACGCGCATGACTTTACTAATATAAGTATTTAGTTTACAATTACATGACAACTAAAGTTAATAAATATGTCTCAGTAACAACACATACAAGATCTAATTCGGATACTCTTTGGATCTTTTCATTTTGACCAGACCTTTTGGTTACACGTGAAGAAAAAGCACAGTGCGCGCACGGAGGCGTGTGAGATTAGTTTATATGGAGAAGGAAACAGGTCGGCAACACAAAAGCCTCTGATGTTGCTGATGGCGGTGACCGCTCACCACCAGGCGACCGCCTGGTCGTTTGCAGACCTTATATATAAAAAAAAGTCCCGAAATAAAAAAAAAATGTATGTATAATATGTGTTACAATACATTGTATAGACATTATATATTTTGTGAACTACTACGGTCGAATATCGACCACTGGGCGACCACTAGGTTCAATAAATAGACGGATTGGTTGCCAGGTACGATAACATCATTACATTTATCATGATAAATGAGAAGGCCTGTTGCTAGGTAACCTTCGATCTAACCATTACTAACCAAGCAGTCAACGTCGTTCAAGAAACGATATTCGATACGAATTATACGACTGCCTAAAGCAGAATTACATAAACTAACGTAAATTAACGATAACTATCATAATTTTCACCGTGGCGATAAACCATAAATACCGTAGCGACAAAATGGAACAGAATTTTCTTTCGGAAGTGACGACATGTCGGAAGGAGGAAGCGCATTTCATCCGAAATCCTCAACTACGGGATAAATTTT
Source organism: Eudonia mercurella (assembly GCA_963082485.1). Taxonomy (NCBI): domain Eukaryota; kingdom Metazoa; phylum Arthropoda; class Insecta; order Lepidoptera; family Crambidae; genus Eudonia; species Eudonia mercurella. The sequence goes on from OY720024.1 coordinate 17,114,099, forward strand.
TGGAACAGAACAATGTAACCAGAATTCTTGGGCTGACAACAGACTTAGATACGATGGCGGTAGCTAGCCAGGTGGACTTAACTAGGTCCGCCAAACAGAATAAAATAACATGTTTTGATTCCCAGCTAAAGGCATTAGCTCCCAGCTAAACAAAATTGGAACCTCTAGGTCTAAGAAGGTCTTATTACTGGTTAGACCATAAGAGACAGATAAAATGTGTAAAGTCTAAATGAACTCCTTAATTTTTCGAGGGTTAATGTTACTCGCGTCCGTAGTTTTACCCTTGAGATCCTACACGTGACCCCTAGGTGGTGCTAAATGAGTGACACTGTCTGAGTGGTAGAGCCACGCTGCGTTGTAGCACGAAATGGGCTGGCTCGTCCGGCGTAATACCACCCTCTCACAGAATATCGGCGAGAAACAATGGCACTCGTTGCTGCTGTGTTTCGCCCGGAGAGTGAAAGTACCGGAGGCCCATCTCTAACCCCTCTCCCTTCCCAATTCCTACCCCCTTCTCAAGATCCAACTCCTTCATCAAGGCCGGCAACGCATTTGCGATTACTTTGGTTTTGCGGGTGTCCATGGGCGGCGGTGATTACTTTCCATCAGGTGACCCGCCTGCTCATTTGCCTCCTTTTAACATTAAAAATAAAACTTGACTACTACTACTTAAAAACAAAAGCGTTATTTATCAATAGCCCAAATTAAGAATAGTATTTAAGAAAGACATGTTGCTACGATGGAAAGCGCTTAAAAAAAGGTTTGGAGTGACGGTTTAAGGCTTCGAAAACCATTAAAACACTGTTGCTAACATTTTGGAGTGGAAATGTTACATACATTGTGAAAATTTTATTAGATTAGTCTTTTCCACAATTTTTCCCAGTAACTTAATTTTTTAAGTTGTAAGTATTGTGTAGGCTTCAGGTGTGACTTCAACTTTTGTTGTAAGTTTCATGTTTAAGAAATGAGTTTTGATTATGTTTTCACACTCCAATTTTGTGAACAAGCAGCTTTTGCCTTAAGTAGGAAAACAAAAGGCGAACATATTTTCAAAGGAGTCGGAAGTTAAGAAAAACGCAATCTCTTTTGCTTACCTTTCAACGGCCTCGCTCGGAATTTTACTTGAACTTTCCTTTACGTGTCAAAACAGGCTGTTATCGATGGCACATCAACAGATATAACATCTGTCGGGCCACTTGACGCGTTGACAACTCAAGAACACTGAAATAAAATAAATAACGCATCGACATCGCCGCATTCGATTTTTTTCCACGATTTATTTAGCGTTACAGCTAAAAATCGGATGCAAATTATTTTCACAACATTTCTCAACTTGTACATTAATAACGGCTTTGTAGTAAATGTGCTATTATTTTTAATTTAAAATTTTAAAAATTCTATTTATTTTTAGATAGACACTTTTAGGTAAAAGGACACGGTAAGACTAGGTAAAAGACACACTAGATAAAAGGCATACATTATACGAGAGGCGCTTTTACCCAAATGTGTGTTTACACTCCTCCCAACTCATAGCTAGAGCATTTTAGTGTTACTTTGTTGTGGAAACTTGTATAACGTTCCTACCATTTTACCAGTTCCTACCAGTTTCCCCAACATGTAGGTACATAAATATGCAAGTTAATTGTAGTTGAAGACAAATTTTAGACAACAAACATAAACTTCCGTTTTAAAAGCATTTTACGGGTGTTAACTTTAAGACATAGTAGTTATAAATAATTAGGTATGCATTAAATGTGTTATGGTTAAACTATTAGGTAAACATTAACGTTGAAACATTTATGTTGTACACGACGAGACGGTTTGCTATTTTCGTAAAACCGGATTAGGGGATGGGTGACCAAAATTAAAATATCTTGTGCTATTGTCTACATGGGAGCAAGCCTAAGTACAGCAGTGAGAATTTTATGGGTTGATGATGTGATTTGCCTTTTAGAGGTGTAGGTATGCAATCTGTCACCTCATGCTTTCATGTACAAAAAAAAGTCAATTTTTATCTGTCTGGTATTAAACATTTAAGGATCATAACTTTTTCCAAACCTTTTTGTAATTGACTGTAAATAACTACCTCACATTTTAACTGTTGTGCGAGTTGACGACACAAATAATATGAAAAATCAAAAGGTGCCATCTCGCACATCTATGCGAGTTTAAAGTGTGCGAGTTGACGAATAACTCGGATGGATGGCGAGTGAGTTTTTGTCGGGAAAGTGAAGCGATGTATGTGGTTTTGTTTTATTATACTAACTTTTTTGAAAACCCTAAAAACTATTAAAGTACTATTGTACTTTAATATATGTATATAGTTGTAAAGCTTTAAACTGAGAAGATAAGAAAACGGGATATCAAAAACTCGTGTGCGTGGTAGAAAAGAAAATGGAAATGCAATAAAAGAAGAAACGAATAATTTGACGATTGTGGATAAATTAAGGCGAACCTTGTTTTGCGGAATAGCCTAAAGAAAGCGCTGTATATAGAGACATCGTGGTCTTGATCCTCCCTTCTTCCGCCAACAAATAGCTTTTAATAAAAGAGCACGCAGGTTATACTGCCGAATTGCGTGTCGTAGCCGCGGAGCTATGTTTGTCATTTGATACAACCTTTGGCTAAATGAGTTAGGTACAATGTCAGCCTTAATTTGATTCTATTGTTTTATCGATTAGCATGGAGATAAGAACTAAATTGAGATCGCATTTGTTTTGTTTTCGTAATATGCCAGTTGCTAGTTACAGCGTCGTGGATTATGCGGTGACGAGTCGAAGATGGAAATTGTCATAATATTTACTTTTTATTTAAGGACTTTAGTTAATTGCAGACAATTTTTGATGTGTAACATATTCCGCTCGCCTTCTATTACAGCTTGTGGGAGTTTTTTCGTAGAAATGCGACGGAAGTACCGTAACATCTAGAAATGTGACGCAAGTAGCGTAACAGTGTGATCCGCTCATATATATATCATATCATATGACATATATGATATGATGCATTTGTATGAAGCTTACCTTCAGCAGTCTCCTTATTTTTGAAGTAAGCGAGTGCATGAAATATATATACATATATCTCAGTAAATAGTTCGTTTGCGAGTTTGCTAGCGAAATTAAAAAAAATTAAAGAAATTAAAGAAATAGGAAAAAAGAGAAAAAAAGAAAAAAACCGAAAAAAAATACGTCATTGTTAGTTCAATATTCTATTTTCTATATTGATTTCAAAAGGTCAGATGTCAAATGTTACACATCATATGCGACTACTGTAAGGCTCGTTCGTTTTTTTTCTTTTATTTTTTAATATAGAGTACTGGCACCAGTTTTCGACAGGAACCGGTGATCGTCATTTTTTTCCTTAATTCAATTAAAATGGGGGTCAACAACCGACTCTAGCAACATTTGAAAACAGCCCTCTTGCTTCCTTGCTGTCATGCAGTAAAATTTCAACAAAAATCTATGTTCGTTTTTGGTGGTAAACAATATGTTGAACACTGGTAGGTACTACTATCATACAAGAGTAAAAAATAAATAGGGCTTTTTAATTTATAAAAAATAATCTTTTAAGTATTCTTTTACATTGCTGTAAATAGCAATTTGACTCACTAATAGAAATGGTTAACAGTAAACCAAAGGGCCGTTGATAATACACAGAAAATTAAGCTCTTTAAATTCTCTAACGAACATCGGATTACATTGTCTTATTTCATTTCGAATGGACACAAGTCTCAAACAAGCTTAATTTGAGTAACCGTTCCAAAAATAAACATTTCTAAATGGTTTTAGGTTGTTGCCGGGTACAGATGTGACAGTGCGCAATCAGATAGGCCTCTGTTCGTTGACAACTGGGATTTAAATGTTGTATTCAAAACTAAATAAATAATTAGTAATATTGTTATTGCTCTGTAGGAGACGTCTGCTTGACTGATACAGATATCTGTCTTATGCAAGAAGGACGCTAGACACAGCTTCAAACTTTTTTATTTATATACTATTCATAGTGTTCTTTAGTGTGAGCTATTTTTCGTGTTATACTTGAAATTAACTTCTTTATTTTTTTATGTTATAACCAGTTGTATGACAACATTTAGCGGCATTCTTCCATCATCAGCATCATCATAATCAGTCCATATCAGTCCACTGCTGGATATAGGTCTCTGCCAATGCATGGTACTGAGACCGATTTCCGACACTTTCATCCAACAGCTGCCAACCACTTAGCGTATACAAAAGGTAAGACAATCATGATTCTCTTAAAAATGACAATGAAAAAGAAAATAAGAAAATTTAAAATGAAACAACTTTTACGGATCTACTCGCGTTTAAGTTACACATTACTTTTTAATGTTTATCCTGACGTTTCGAACCCGTTGCAGGGTCCGTGGTCACAGTCTCCCTGTGACCACGGACCCTGCAAAATAATGTGTAAAATAAACGCGAGTAGATCCGTAAAAGTCGTTTCATTTCAATGTGTGTAGTGTTCGCGTAAACTTTAGAAAACAATATAAGAAAATTTAAATATACGAGTAATACAAGAAACAAATTGGAGATATTAATACAATAAATTCCTTACAAATGAACAAAGAATAAGGTTCGAATAGTTATTCCGTGTTTTGTCTCTTTTACTCTTATTTGAAATGACGTTTACATGACAGGAACAAAACACGGAATAACTATTCGGACCTTATTCTTTGTTTATTTGTAAGGCGCTGAGAATATAATATGGGCAGACCTAGTTACGAACAGAACAAGCATAGCAGTATAGCATAATAGTGCAGGGCGCACTGAACCCCAGAACTTTTGTTATTTCTTGTAGGTACAATATAAAAGTAGTTCCAAGTAAAAAAGGTAATGAGAATATAATTACGGAAAAAGTAGTTACATTAAATACTTAGACTCTTCTTTTCAGTGCGCACGAATAAACATTTTTAAATGGGCTTTGTCTGCGCTGTGTTTCTTACTGAAAAGATGCAAGCTTTTACGTGAGTAGTGTGTATTCGACAGTTCTGGCTCACTGAATCATCGCGTCCCCAACCCTGTTTTGGTGTGCCGAAAAGTCGTTTCAAGGGTCGACCAAACCTAAAAAAAAAAAAAAAAAAAAAAAAAAAAAAAAAAAAAAAAAAAAAAGGAAAACCCCCCCATTTGAATCGATTGCGCTGGGTCCCAGAGCGATATCTCTTGCCGTTTCCGAGTTACGTTACTCACGGATGGTCCTTCTTCGTTATCTAATTACCTCTATTGTTAACAATAAGACGACCCTTGCTCCTTATCTAATTGCCTCTATTGTTAACTATCGCTGTGTTTTGGCGATTACACCGTCGGACCGTCCACAATTCTTTCAAAAAAAAGGAAAACCCCCCCATTTGAATCGATTGCGCTGGGTCCCAGAGCGATATCTCTTGCCGTTTCCGAGTTACGTTACTCACGGATGGTCCTTCTTCGTTATCTAATTACCTCTATTGTTAACAATAAGACGACCCTTGCTCCTTATCTAATTGCCTCTATTGTTAACTATCGCTGTGTTTTGGCGATTACACCGTCGGACCGTCCACAATTCTTTCTCATTATCTAATCACCTCCATTGTTCGTTAACAATTAACATTACTTTCCGATATCTTAATGTATTTGGTCGTTTAGGCAAGTTGTTGCAAGAAACATTTCTAAGGATCTCAACTAATATAAAACGCATGCGCATTATTGTGTTCTTACGAAGTCGTGCTTCAACCATTGACAAAGTATAACCTAGTAACCCGAGGACATGGCAGACAGTATGGATGTAAGTATTACATTAATTTACTTTTTTCTTTGTGTCTCTTCCTTATTTTGAGAGACCAACTCTCCAGTGCGTGTCATACTGTTGTTTTTATTGTATTCTTATTTAATACTTACTTTTCTTTTCATTCATTGTTATAGCTCACATGTTGCATGGGTAACACCGTTGATTACGAAGAAAACACCTATAAACAATATTACTTCCCAACATCCGATGATGAAGATACATCCCCATATCCAATCAAGAGAGATAGACCGAACAACGAATCTCTCGACGAATTCTTCGAGGAGCCTCCAAAGAAGAAAAAACCTAAAATACAATCATCTACTGTGGGAAGAGCAACGAAAGATGGGATGGCTTACATCTCAACAAATGAAGACGATGGATCGACGGCAACGCATCTCATAAAGATCGAGATTTACGAGATGAAGAAGCTGACAAACGTCCCACAGTCAGATCACTGGAAACATGCGGATGTGCGAGTGAAATACTACGTTAACAACAAAAGTAAGCACCACCAACGAACTCGACAGTTGATTTATAATATTTCCAAAGATATTACCAAAGTACCTGACTGTAAGAAATATACCTTTAAAAATAAAGATTGAATAAAGTAATAATTAATAAATAATGACTATTTCGATGAGACGACCCCGGTTCGTTATCTAATTTAATTACGAATAAATTTATTCAACATTATTTATATTTCTTTTTTTCTGTATTACTCCTTGATAGGTTTTTTTTCTGTGGTAGGGGATTAAAGTAAAAGGCATTTTTTTTTTTGTGTACAGTTTTATTTCATTTTTTTACTTACAAATTTTTTGCTTACCTTTAAACTATGAAAGTCTTAAACATTTGCTTTAACATTATATCATTTTGAAAAGTATCATCAGTAAACATATCAATAAAATCTGTCATCAACCTCTAAGTTTGAAATACAAATAAAGTAAACAATATTCACCACAAACAGACGAAAATACACTTTGAATAACTTTATGATTATAAATCCATCTATTGGTGTTTTTCCTTAAAAATGATAAATGATAACTTTCAGGTTTACGACCAAAAGTATCAAAGTATTCGCCAACTCCTTTATTGTTGATATATAATGCTATCCAATGTGATCCAGGTCTAGTATCAGGATCAAGATTACTAATCATATAGAAAGGTTGTGTAACATGTATAGGAATGCGATTAGCCGCATAAACATTGAATTCCAGCAAATGACATAATTTTTTTAAACATTTTGTTATTTCTAAGGTATTCATAATAACATGAAAACATGTGTCTTCATACACAATTAGGACTTAACTACTAAAATCTACACTTATGTTCCTATTTTTATCTATTTCTATAATGTTATCAAACTCAGCATAAACAATACAATTAACAGTTTGGGTTAGAGCTGTCTCAAATCTAACTTCTAACCGAACACTTCCATGTCGAATAAGATTCCAATGAGCTGTTGAATTGGCAGATAAATCTGGAGTTAAGTCAAACGCCATTAGACAGTATCCATTAGCGTAATCAGCTCTAGAAATACCGTTACCCTCATTTAGGAAATGAATTCCTGTTCCAGAGAACAAAGTATGATAAGTTGATGTAAACAAGTTGTTGCTAAAAACAGGTTGTAGAGCTTTGGAAGGAATCTGTGTTCCATCGATGTATAAACAAAAAGAACTAATACCATAATGATCGAAATCAAAAGGATTTTTTGTAAGACATCCATTAAACGCTGTATTATCTACAAATCCTACTATACATCTCTTTGGTACTTGACCAAGGAAAATATTATCAAGAGTTTTTCCCTGAATACCTGCTGGAATGGTTAGAACTTTTACTTCAGCCCTAGTAATAGGATATTTAGCTGAGGTTGATAATAAAACCTTTTGATGGGCAAGCAGAACAGTAGGGTTTACACGAGCTTTTCGAATCATAAGTGTGGCATCAATAATGGAAACTTTTAATTTTACATCATTAGACGAACACATTAAATTAAATGTATCTCGAGAACGTACTAATTTCACACACATTTCAACACCATTAATTAAAAACTTTTCTTGGTTGAATATGTCTCCATGTAAATGTCCTATCATTTCGACCTCTTTACTTTCCTTTACCAATTTTTGTCTAATAGTAAATCCTTTATTTGACTCATCAGTTGAATTCATTTTTTCTGATGTGTCTTCATACCAGAGTCCACATGTTAGGTGTGATTGTTTTGCTGATGGAGCATAATTTAGTAGTGTTTCAATGTAAGCTCGATAGCCATAAGTATTGTTTGGAGGTGTTATCAGTTTTTGATTTAAATAAACATCTAACTGGCTAAAGAGTGAGTGTAGCCAATTATTAACCGGAGCCACAGTAGTTGTTGCTGTCAGAGGTGTTAAATCCTGATTTAGAATTTTTGCTTTTATGTGTATCAAAGTGTGTGATAAATCTATGTAGTCATCACCACTTCCAGGAATCTGAAATTCGATTGGTCCATCATCACTAAGCGATGAAATTGGTTTGTAGTGAACCCACTGACCACTTTCAATACTAGTCTGAGTTGACGGTAATGCAAATAAATCCAACTCGGACTTAACACATTCACATGAATGATTATGCAAAAAAGACATTATTATTATTATTATTATTATTATTTTTTTTTTTTTTTTTACACTGAAAATATGTCGTTAGTTTTTAAATTATTGTTCTTCTTCTTCGTTTTTTTCAATGCTCTCCGTTTTGATTGCTGCGACTGACTGATACTTTGTAACTGTTGTCTTTTACTTTTATATCCCGAACCACTCATGACTTGATCTATCTTTTCATCTGATTTCCTTTTTAAATTTGAAGTTGCTTCCTTAACACGATTTCTTACGGATTCATTAAGCGGCCTTGTGTGTACCATGTCGGATAAAAGTCCTACACCAGCATTTAATGCTTCTTTACCGATAACTTTAGCCCCACTCGACAATAAAGGTAATACTGAACGGAATAGTCCACCTAAGAAGCTTCCAATACCGTGTCCACGTTGATGTGCTGCGCCCTTATAAATCACACCAACTCCGGAACCGGCTTGATGCGTATAGTAATGTTCATAAGGGCAGATATTATTGTATTTCGGATACATTATTATTTCCGCTTAAAGTGTAGTTTAACACAAGCCGTTCCAAATTGAAATGGTACGTTTTCTCCTGTGTTCGTTCTTATATCTACTTCTATTGTATCGAACTCTCTTCGCATAACAGATACATAATGTGGAGGTGAGAAGATGTGCATTTTATTTGATCCATACGTATATTTAGCTGGATCCAATGGTATGATTCTTAATAATGAACACATGACATCACCAACCATCTGGGGTTCGATAATATCACAGTACACATATAACTGTGATGGTAATCCTAAATATAAATTAGCAGGAAATTTACTGACTCTTTTAGTAACCACATTAGTATTTGGATCAAATCCAAGTTGAAGACTTAACTTTGGTGAAAATTGTAAAGAAATAATTTTATTATCTTCATTAGTGAGAGTAATGTATTTCGATATCTTGTCATAACGTAATATAAAAGCTTCTCTGGAGTTACATGCTGTTAAAACATCTTCAATGTTTTCGTAACTGGATGTTGGTATATGAGTTTTGTATGTCACCACCGACTCATTTCCTTCATCACCCGGAACTTGCATTCTTTTGGTAACGTACACAATATTTTCATGATCTTGAACAGTAAACATGGTACAGGGATATTGAAACTCTACTATGCCAACATACCATTCTCCTTCTAATTTAATCGACTTCGGTAATTTTGTACAGAAGTTGGTGGTTCTGTTTTCAGGAAAATATGACATTGAACTGTTACTTGGTAACGTTAAATAAAAACTATCACTCGTCATATTTTCTCAAGACTTGAAGCTAATATCCAACTATTAAACTTATTCGGATAACCTTTCCATTTGACCAACAATTCCTTTCTGAGACCAGAGTATCGAGTACTCAGTATTTTATCTATTTTATACTTCGAAGAGGAATCATGACTAACCTTCTGCAATTCCTTTTCATAGAAAGTTCCAGTAATCGTTTCATTTTGTAAATCTTTAAGGGTGTATACCACCCAAGGTGACCTATCTATAATCGATGTAATAACAAAGATTTCATCACTCCAATTAGTTTCATAACCTTTTTGGAATATGTGTTTATATTTTGTGATTCTAACGTAATCACCAATACTAAATTTTGGTTTGTGTGATTTAGATAATTTTGTACTATCACTATCACTATACAAATTCCGCCACACAGTCATAATATTACTTGAATTAACATCACAAGGCCTCATTTTTATACTTCTATGAAAACTGTGATTATAGGAATATAGCAAATTGTCTAAGATATCAATGTAACGATAAGTATTATTATGTGTAAAGTAGCGCCACATTTTAGTCTTCAAAGTTCTTTGGAATCTTTCGACTATACTTGCTTTAATATCAGGGTTATTAGTTGTGTAATAATTTATGTTATAAGTTTTTAAAAACATTTGAACGTCTTTTGAAATAAACTCAGTCCCTTTGTCTGATTGCAAATGTGTGGGAGTCGCCTTTGCTTCAGATAATATACTTGCAAGACATTTTTTCACTGTAACAGAATTTTTCTTTCTCATTGCTCTTGCAAACGCATATTTACTGAACACGTCAATGATACACAAAATATAATTAAAACCATCATTATATTCACTATAAGATCGCATATCACTTAAATCGACTTGCCAAAGTTCATTAAAATTAGATAAAATGTATTTATTTCTAGGAAACCGTCGTTGAACAGGTTTATGTAGAGTGTAAGTTTCTTGAGATTCTAACCAATTTTTTACTTCTTTTCTAGTCATTCGATTTTTCATAACATCTGTTATTTGATTTAAACTTCCATATCCAGCAGGATGAGAAATGTCATAGTAAATATCGTTAATTTCTAATATGGAGTCCATTTCTCCCATTCTATTTTCTTTTTGGCTTTTTCTTTACGCGTTATGGTACTTGAAGGTGGTGTAGAATATTCGTGATCTTTTTCTACGTTAGATTCAAATCGATTTCCAAAATTCGGAGTATTAGACATAACATTGATGCAAGTTGCTCTTCTTGGATTACCGATGTAAGTCAAAGGTACTCTTAATTCCTTTAATGCCTTAGAAAATTCTAACCACCCGTTTGGTGAAGAATTTTTTAACGGTCTTATAACATCGTTGAGTAAATCAACTATGTTGCTTTTATAAATTTTCTTGTCATCGATGTAAACTGTTCCTTTATCATCCCAATAAATTTTTTGTTTATTTTTTAATAATAAATCTATTAAGAGCTCACCTTTTGCTTTGTATGTCTTGGGTAAAAGGTTTATTAAAAGACTTTTAGAATAATTAATTTCTTTATCTTCAGCGTTGGATTCGACTATCTTCGAGGAGTCTTGTATTGCTTCTGGAGGGCGATCCTCACGGCTTTCTTTTTTTATAATTTCTGTTTCATCAAACGATATTATGGGTATTTCTAAAGGCTTTCGATCTTTGCCAATAAAATACAAATATCTTTGTAGTGTTTGTAAATAAAGGGGCCATTTTTCTCGATCATCTATTTTCTTTTTTAAAACATGATTCATTTCTTCGTCGAGTCGTGATAAATTGTTCACGTTTCTGTTTGTGTTATCATTTTTTAATTTTTCTATTATTTCGGGTTCAATTAATATCATTTTTTTGGCATTTTCCATAGTGGTTATTTGGTGACTGATCCTAATAATGCACTCAATACGGCTCCCAAGATAATCGGTAAGAATGCACCACCTTTTTGTATGATAATGTTTTTTCTCGTTCTATTTGCTCCTTTCGAAATAAGCTTTCTTAGAATATGTTTATATTTTTCTAGTTTATTTTTTTCTTTTGTAGGAATTGTTATTTTTCCTTGAAGAACGTTGTGAATGCACTCACAAATGCAATGTAGTTCTTCTTGGTTACAAGATTTTAATAATGCCTTTCGAAACTTTGGTTTAAGCACATGTAATGCTTTTAAAAAGTTTGTATGCGTAGTAACTCTTGGTATCATAATTATGGAATGAAGTTTTTATGTTGGCTACCACTGTATTTATACCCCTTCTTAGATACATAACAAACGGTATATTCATTCGGAAATATATTTGTTTTGAACCGATACACATCATCAGTGTTTTGTTTGAGGTCAATCATTAAATAACCATATGGTTTATTAGTAGCATCTCTATAAGCCTCTTCAACCAGTTTTGAGTTCTCAGGTGAAATTTGACGACTTAAAAAACGAATTTGTGTTCTATCTCGAGGATTTTTGAAATATATTATGTAACTTGAGTTCAAGGAAATATCACGTTGACCTTTACCCTGATGAAACAAGTTTTGAGTTATGTAAAATACACTTAAATTTCGGTGGTGACTTCCCTTAGTAAAGATATCAACTACCCGACCATCACACTCTCTCATCAGATCATCAATTATTATAAGTTGGGAATCTTTACCATCGAACATGTTTAAATCAGGAATTCCCTGATAATAAGTAACATCACTTAGGTTGTACAAAGGTTGCATTTCATCATAACACCACAAGACATTTTTAAACTCTGTATTACATAGTTGATTTATATTTTTCAGGAATTCACACACAAAGTTCGATTTACCGCAACCACTTGGACCAGCAACAATTGCGGTGAATGGATGTTCAAAATGAAACATGATTATTAACCAGACCAAAACGTCTACTCTGATTGAAGTGATGTAGAAGTATGATCAAAAAATTGATAATAGTTAGAAAATAAAACATTTTTTTTGTTAAATTTTTTGAATAATTTATAATTTAATACCATATACACAAAACAAATGGTTGCATTTCATCAAAAGACAATCAGTCCTTTTATTTTTTTAAATTCATTAATAAATCTACACTATAACAGCTAATAAACTTAAAATTAAAACTTGCTCTTACTATCTAAAATTTATTTACATTTAATTTACAATTTATAATGAGCTAATACACTTAAAATTAAAACTTACTGTTACTATCTACAATTTATTTACAGTTAATTTACAATTTAAAATGAGCTTGATCTTACAAATAAATACAATACAATAAAACCTGAATATCATTAAAATTATTTATATCTAGATACAACATTTTTACATCGGCAACCGCAATTTATAATGACCCCATGCTAATGTGTCTACTTTATTAGGTAAGATATATCTCTTGGTGTCATTATAAGACAATGATATTTTATTGATTTGCTGTGTGAAAATTATATGCTTAATTGATCGAAATCTGTACATAGTGTTGTATTGAATGTTTCTATTGAAAAGACAAGATTTGTAATTTTTCATTGACATCCTTTGCGTGACGCTTTTATTAACACCCTTAGCTTTCGTTGTTAATTTTGTTTTCGTTTCAATTGCATACATTTTTGATCTTAACCCTACAAACTCTTTAACAATTTCACCATTATTTTCGTCTTTAAAAAATCCTAATTTCTTTTTGTTAACTTGTGGATACTGGTGGATATTATCAACAGAATAGTTAGATGTATCGAATCGTGTATCTATGTCGTTTCTAATATCTTCATAGAAATTATTAGTAAATATTTGATATATGAAGCTATCGGTGTCTGTGTACAATAATTTGATTTTGTTGTTAAATTTTTTTAGCATGTATTCGTAGTGAAAATCATACATGAGAGTTTTTGATATGTCTAAAATAGATAAGCCTAAATAAATTGGTTTATCATAGCAAACTTTAGTTTTTTTCAACTGTACCGCTACCAAGTTTTCTGAAAAAACTGAAATGCTTTGAAATTCAGGTTTGGCAATTAGGTCTTGGACACCCAAAGTTTTACCGCGATTTTCCCAGTGAGTTAGTAATTTTACGTTCACTCTTTTTTCTACGTTTTCCATGGTTTTACCAAAAACAGAATTATTCATTAGTTTATAAAAATCTTTTTCAAAGTCTGAATCTGCTTTTTTTCGTTGCTCAGTGTTCAAATCTATGTATTTTTTTAACCAAGGACTCTGTGTAAACTTCAATATTCTATGAATTTTAGTTAATTTAAGACCCAACTTAAGACATTGTTTTAGGTTTATATAGTGACTTACATATTTTTGTTTATTATTTAAATTTGGAATAAGCTTTTTTTCTTCTGATCCCCCTGCGTATATATTTTCGGGGCATAATGGCAAGTCTGAATGCAAATCATGAAGTTCTGCAGGATATTCCAAATCTACTTCTAATATGAAGCCATATGGAGATGTGTCAGAAACCTCATAGTTTGTCTCCGGACTCACCCACTCAAAACCTCCTTCAGGAAGGTACTGTGACATAGCCCAACCATATAGATTGTTTGCATCAAAATAAGCTAAATAAGATGTAGGCTCATTCTCATCAAAATCATCTAAAAAGGGGTTATTGGCCTTAGCATGTCGATTGCTACATTGAGATATACCCCCTCGGATCCCCGATTTGATAAAAGCTATCTGATCAATATCTGTTAATAACTCTAATTTTATTTTTGTTTGTTTAAGCATGGCATCCCAACTCAACCCCGGTGCTGTATAATAATGACTAGGATCCAAACCATAAGTTGTAAAACATAGATCGCGGAAATTTTCAAATACATCAGCTAACAACAAAACATCAGTTTTGAGATACAGGTTAGAATAATCCAACATGTTTTGACAACCAAAGTGTTGCCAAACATCTTTAGCACGATTATAGTCATCATTTGAAATTGCTGTATCGGTAAGTGAACTATAGAACTGATCTTGATTAGGTAAGGTGGTTAAATTAAGACAGTCATATGAAGTCATGAACTCATAAGGGTAAACACCCTTTTTCCGAAGACGATTGAAATCTTCCTTCGCAGGAAAGTTGTTTTTGAGTTCACGAAATTGTTCGTCTTTTAAGATTTTGGCTAGTTGATCTAAGCTGCATGGTAAAAATTTGAAAGAATCTACAAATCTCAAGCTAACTTTTTGATTGTTTATTGTTAGATGTTTAGTGAACGAAATATATTTTTCTTTATTTTGTGGAATTATATCGACATTTCCTTCAACAAAGTTCAGTGCATGTACAATAAAATGCGCATCGTAATTACTTAGATTGTGTAAAAAAACTGGAATATGACGGGGAGCACGGAATTTCTTTTCACATACTTCATGTGCAACACCTCTGAAATCTCCAGTTTGCCAATCAAAGACTAGAACTTTTTCACCGCTTAAATCAGTTTCACAAACGTGACAAGTTTTTGCATTAGTTACACTGTCAGTATCAACAGCTGAGAGCGGTTTAGGAGATTTTTGAACACAATTCTTTTTACATATTAATTTTAAGTCTTCATGCAATCTAGTCATAAACACTTTAGCACAATCTGGTCCACTGTATGTTACATATTTAGACAAACTATCATCGAATGAGCATTTGATGTAATATCCAAAACTGTAAGGCTCATGTTTTTGAACGTTATTGGTGTACGGTTTTAATGATTCATTAGAAGAAGTTTGTAAAGGATTTAATAACGCTTCAAAATCAGCATACACAACAAAAGGGATTCTCATTGTTTTTTGAAACTTATCAAACGTTAATTCGTCATTTGATACAGGTTTTCCAAACCAATTTTTTAAAGTTTTCTCACTGTTTGGTAATGTTGTGGTTATGTGCGAGCAGTCATGTTGTTGGTGATTAACTAATCTATCTCTAGTTGTGAAACGTAACAAACATCCATCGCATATGTATACAGCACCATCTTTATTAGTCATTTGTTTACTAACTAGTCGGGATAAGTTTTTGATGTAACAATAGTGTCCATTTATTCCATTTTGCACATATAAAAGGTTGACATGTGTGCTTTTGCGATTTTTTGTAAAATAAAGAGGCCCAATGACTGAATGTTTCTTTGATTTGTTATCAAATTCTAACCCGAAAACATTAATACTGATGTTATTTAGCTGTTCAACATTATGTATGTCATTTAACTTAACGGGGAACGATACACCAACAAATTTAAGCTTATTTAAATGGGTACTGTAGGAGGATGTTCGCTCTGCATTTTTGTTTGAAGGATATAACGCTGAGAGTAATGCCCATTTAAAACATAAATTATCTGCGTTTCTTACGTTAATAACTGCTTTTTTATCTTTAATATCTTTAGGTAAATCAATGAATGAGGTGCCTCGTAGTGGGTTAAACTTGTTTATGTTCAATTCTATACATATAATTTTAGTAAGACTCCATCCACTATCCTTTCTTTCAAAAGCACTTATTTTGTTCGCTAGAGTATCGCGTAAGGATTTCATGAAAATATTCAAATCATCGGTTTGGGAAATTATAAAATTGTTGGTTTGAAAATCAAATGAATTAGATAAGTTCTTAGTTTGTTGAACAAAATCTGCATGTAGAACACAATTTATTTTAACAGTTACATGTTGATTAAGGGTCTCATTTATTAAGAAAAACATATCATTTTTAACTGACTCCAGAAATGATTCCTGTGTTTGAAAGGAGTAGGACTGTTCTTTACTTTTAATTTTGTATGTAATAATACGCTGACCAAAAGCTGACTCTACAACACATACATTATCTAGAGAGTTGTGCGATTTTAAAACATTATTTTTATGTATATTGCTCTTAGCATGATTAGAAAAATATCTTCTGCTAACATGTTTATTACAAGCTTCGCAATATACCTTGTTTGCCGTTGAAGTCAATGCATCTTCTTCATTTCGCGGTCTTTTGCTATTATTTTCGTTTTCACCACCAGTTTCGGTACTTCTTTTGAGCACTCCTCCATGTCCCGTTTGATGTGCTTTTGATGATGGTGATGAGGATGATGATTGTTGACTGTAAGAGAAAACAAAACTGACTGAATTTGTAGTTCTCTACCATAGTCCACCATATGTGCTCATCGTGATAGGTGGTGAACCCATCGTTGCTTTATGCTGTTGGACGTATGTGTAGTCTTTAATGCGTTAGCCACCTTTTACGGTACCCAAGGAAAGAGAGGGGGTGATAGTATTCTTTCACTGCTACGTGACACGATTAACATTAATATCATGAAGTTGTAAAATCAGAGATTATGCTCGATGAAGTAAAATTAATGTTTAGGTACTCACCTAACACTGTTTTCAACCATGACACATATTTGATACAGCTCATCGTCTATTTTTACAGCTTGTTCAACTTCTTCACAGAGCTCCATCAAGTCTACATTTTCACAACTTTCTATAAGTTCCGAATTTATTTCGTTCTCAGCCTGATTCACGAAGAAAGCACTAACACATTCACGATCCATTTTAACAGCAAGTAGCAGCAACAACGTTGAATTGTAAGTGATGATCACTCTAGAGTTGAAGGTCCTATTTATACACCTAGTGCTAGGATTATACTTTGTGAATGGTTGAAGCACGACTTCGTAAGAACACAATAATGCGCATGCGTTTTATATTAGTTGAGATCCTTAGAAATGTTTCTTGCAACTTCGAAGAGTAGTCACTGATAACAATGACAATCAGTTTTTACTTCCGATAGTTTGGAGAATTGGATATTCCCTTTGTTATGTTGTAAAGGAATTTAAGAAAGGTGATTAAGACCACCTGGGACTCAGTGCAATCGATAAGAGTTTATTGTCATTTGTGTCATAGACTCATAGCATTAGGAATTCAAAGTTAAGTCATAACAAATATTTAAGTAATAGTAGCTATGTTAAGTTAAATAATAAATATGATAGAAAAAATATATTTGTAGTTCGATTAAAACTCAATTTCATTCTGCTGCATCTAGATGCAGCAGAATGAAATTGAACTAGTTCAAAGTCAGTAAAACAGGGAAGCATAAGTATGAAAAATAAAATAACCATGTAAATAACACAAAGAATCAGTTTATTGATAATAATATAAAAATCAAAATAAATTAAACTTAGACATGTTATTATCATAATACCATTTTCTAATACACACAGCATTATTTAATGCACAGTTTATTTTATGATTTACACAACTAAAGTCCGTTTTATTTTTACAAAATTTACTTTGTAACATTGAAAAATTAGGACATCCCTTTTCACCAATATCGATTACCACACAGTTTGCACATAAATCTTTGATCCACTTAATTTTTTCAAAACCCTTTGCAATAACTTTTTTATTCTTCAGATGAGGTATGATAACACGATGAAACTCCTTGTAGTCTATGTAGCCCTCACACCAGCTAATTCCTCGGTTTCTTTCTAACCATCTGACTCGTTTCTTTTCTACTTCTGTGAGATGATGAAATGAATATGGTGGCTTTACCAAAAAAGTTTGTGTATGTACCTGGCTCGCAATGGCTACTTCTTTTACAATAAAATTGTTATTTATATCTTTAAATCCTTGAACATCCACTATAAGTGTATCTACGTTCATGATATCTTCTTTACGATGTTACTTAGTGGTTTGTATTCAACAATGCAATCGTTGAGAATAAGACAGTATGCTGTAGTCTTATCTGGTAAATAGGAACTGTTTTCAGATTATCTGTTTGTCTGCAGCAGTCAACTACAAACAGAGGTGCTATATCTTTAAATTATTTCTATGTTAGCAACGGTTCTCCGTGACGTCCGTAATACGACTGTTGAAGTCGAACGTATTAAGATATTGAAAAGTAATGTAAATTGTTAACGAACAATGGAGGTGATTAGATAATGAGATAGGAATGTGGACGGTCCGAGGGTGTAATCACCATCGAAACAGTGATAGTTAAAACACCAATAGATGGATTTATAATCATAAAGTTATTCAAAGTGTATTTTCGTCTGTTTGTGGTGAATATTGTTTACTTTATTTGTATTTCAAACTTAGAGGTATGTGTATGACAGATTTTATTGATATGTTTACTGATGATACTTTTCAAAATGATATAATGTTAAAGCAAATGTTTAAGACTTTCATAGTTTAAAGGTAAGCAAAAAATTTGTAAGTAAAAAAATGAAATAAAACTGTACACAAAAAAAAAATGCCTTTTACTTTAATCCCCTACCACAGAAAAAAAACCTATCAAGGAGTAATACAGAAAAAAAGAAATATAAATAATGTTGAATAAATTTATTCGTAATTAAATTAGATAACGAACCGGGGTCGTCTCATCGAAATAGTCATTATTTATTAATTATTACTTTATTCAATCTTTATTTTTAAAGGTATATTTCTTACAGTCAGGTACTTTGGTAATATCTTTGGAAATATTATAAATCAACTGTCGAGTTCGTTGGTGGTGCTTACTTTTGTTGTTAACGTAGTATTTCACTCGCACATCCGCATGTTTCCAGTGATCTGACTGTGGGACGTTTGTCAGCTTCTTCATCTCGTAAATCTCGATCTTTATGAGATGCGTTGCCGTCGATCCATCGTCTTCATTTGTTGAGATGTAAGCCATCCCATCTTTCGTTGCTCTTCCCACAGTAGATGATTGTATTTTAGGTTTTTTCTTCTTTGGAGGCTCCTCGAAGAATTCGTCGAGAGATTCGTTGTTCGGTCTATCTCTCTTGATTGGATATGGGGATGTATCTTCATCATCGGATGTTGGGAAGTAATATTGTTTATAGGTGTTTTCTTCGTAATCAACGGTGTTACCCATGCAACATGTGAGCTATAACAATGAATGAAAAGAAAAGTAAGTATTAAATAAGAATACAATAAAAACAACAGTATGACACGCACTGGAGAGTTGGTCTCTCAAAATAAGGAAGAGACACAAAGAAAAAAGTAAATTAATGTAATACTTACATCCATACTGTCTGCCATGTCCTCGGGTTACTAGGTTATACTTTGTCAATGGTTGAAGCACGACTTCGTAAGAACACAATAATGCGCATGCGTTTTATATTAGTTGAGATCCTTAGAAATGTTTCTTGCAACAACTTGCCTAAACGACCAAATACATTAAGATATCGGAAAGTAATGTTAATTGTTAACGAACAATGGAGGTGATTAGATAATGAGAAAGAATTGTGGACGGTCCGACGGTGTAATCGCCAAAACACAGCGATAGTTAACAATAGAGGCAATTAGATAAGGAGCAAGGGTCGTCTTATTGTTAACAATAGAGGTAATTAGATAACGAAGAAGGACCATCCGTGAGTAACGTAACTCGGAAACGGCAAGAGATATCGCTCTGGGACCCAGCGCAATCGATTCAAATGGGGGGGTTTTCCTTTTTTTTTTTTTTTTTTTTTTTTTTTTTTTTTTAGGTTTGGTCGACCCTTGAAACGACTTTTCGGCACACCAAAACAGGGTTGGGGACGCGATGATTCAGTGAGCCAGAACTGTCGAATACACACTACTTACGTGTCTTGTTGTAGCTATTGTCTTTCTTTTGAAACACTTTTAAGTAAAGAGTAGGCATGTAGGTAAGAAATACGAATACTTTCCTCAAACTTTAAACATACTAAGAGACATAAGGAAGGACCATATGTCTGAAAACAACCTATTATAGGCATTTGAATTAGCGTAAATAATAGTCGAAAAAGTACTTTCAAGTATTTAAACTTAAATATATAGATAAGAATAATACATAATCGTTTTTCAACTGGACAAATTGTTGAAGCTCCATGAATGATAGAGTAGGATATCTCTAACGATCTATCTCTTACGAGCATTAGGTACGTAAATTCGTCGAGCAAACTGAGTGGCGAAGCAATTGCACGCGCTGTAATCATATTACTTGCCACGCTGCCTTCACACTTCGAAAGCTAGGGTTGAACAATAGACTATCAACTGGTTGAGTACAATAGAGACTGTACAACTTGCGATTATTTTACATATATACATATTAAAACAGTCTCACTGTAACCACGGTTATGTAAAAGGTTTGAAGAATCATGCGGCGCTGATTTAA
This sequence comes from Eudonia mercurella, assembly GCA_963082485.1. Taxonomy (NCBI): domain Eukaryota; kingdom Metazoa; phylum Arthropoda; class Insecta; order Lepidoptera; family Crambidae; genus Eudonia; species Eudonia mercurella. The sequence goes on from OY720024.1 coordinate 17,134,775, forward strand.
AATATTCAAATTAAACAGTATAAAATGTTTCATTTCATATGTATTGTAAGGAATTCACTACATAGTATAAAACAAAGTCGCTTCCCGCTGTCTGTCTGTCCCTATATGTATGTATGCTTAGATCTTTAAAACTACGTAACGGATTTTGATGCGGTTGTTTTTAATAGATGAGGTGGTTCAAGAGGAAGGTTTATATGTATAATTCATGCATAGAATTTTACCCGGTAGGTAGCGCTGCTGTAGTGTTCTATAGGATACGGGTGTCCACTCAAGCGGATGAAGTCGCGAGCGGGCCACTAGTGAAGTAATAAAGTAACTATGCGGAAGCTAGTGCAAATAACATGTTTAACTGTATCATAAATAAATTAATTTTTCATGGTTCCACACGATTGGTCATTTCCACCTGTGTGTGTGTTTCTAAATGTTAGGTGAAATAAGGAGTGCGCAAAGCAACGCCGGCTCGCCGGGTAGGTGACAAAATTTAATAGGTACCTCAAGTTTAGCTTTTAGTCCCGTTTGTTGTTCTAATTTAGGTGTCTTTAAAAACCTTTTTCCCTAAATGGGTCAGCCGGGTGGGTTATTGCCAGATTTCCCCATGTGTTAGTGATATTATTCATGTGAAACGGGCTGAACCCAACAATTAGTGGTTTAAAGGCTGTTGATGATGATGAGGTGTAAGAATAAAACAGTATCAGCTACACACCGCTTTACCGCTTATACCATGGTGAGTGACCTCATCCCACCTTCTTCCTTCCTTCAAAGGAGTACACGTGCTGCTCTTCGGAGTCACCGCTTCACTGCCTCAAATATCCCATCGAGCACAAAGTTTGGTGACTCGTTTCTTTGTCGCAAATCCAAAAGATGGAATAGTCTACCAGCACACGTTTTCCCTCCTTCCTATGATATGAGGTCCTTCAAAAGAGGTGTGAAGACGCACCTTGTGGGCCGGCAGAGTGAGGTTAACTGATCCTACGTTTGTTTTCACGCTGCATCAGTTACCTTCGCGTCTGGACTCCATTTCCACTTAAAATCGGGTGGGATGGAGTCATTTGCCAAGCAATCTATAATAATAATAATATAATAATTATTATAGATTGCTTAAATATTAAAGATCAGTTAAGAAGTGAGCAAGCTATATAATATTTAAGATTAGTTTTTACTGTATATTATGATCGGATGTTAGTTACGGTAGTTGTTGACATTGAATGGGCGCCTTTGGCTTTCAAAGTAAAAAGTGTTGAATAATTTCGGCGGGCTGGTTAGAACCACGATAGCTCAATTGGAAGAGCACCTGACCCGGAATGTCAGAAGGGTGCAGGTTCAAATCCTGAAAAGAAATCCTCCTCCTAGAAATTTTTTCAACATTTGTGTTTTTGTAATTTGTTCGCAACAAAATTTTCGTTAAAATATTATTTGAACATTTTATCTTTACACATATTGTGGCAGCCCTCTCTTTTTGAGCGGAGAGCGGTTCAATTGGCCGAACACTGTACCGATGAACATCAGCACTGACGACTTTATTGAACGTAACAATTCAATAGCTTTGTTTGGAAACAAATTAGACACGCGTTGGAATCTCGGACAGTAAATTAATAAACTACGCTACATTTTAACTGTTTGTTTGACCTTATTTAACTCAGAGAATGAGTAGGCATTTTATATTATTTGTATAGTTTAGTATATTTACTTTGTTTTATCATTACGTAATGGCAAGAGCTGGATGAGAGTAGCCGCGGATCGTGCTTAGTGGCGTGCACTTGGAGAGTCCTATGTCCAGCAGTGGACGTGTGTAGGCTGATGATGATGATGATGATGATGATGATGATGATGATGATGATGATGATGATGATGATGATGATGATGATGATGATGATGATGAATGGGGAAGTGGTTGGCCAATCTCATATTAAATAATAATAATAATAATAAATCTTTATTATCTACAAAGGCATGATCACAAGTAAAATTTGTCCTGCCTCCAAAACTAGGCTAAAAGCCTGTATGTCAGGAGGCAGTTGCTATCCACATAGGGGACAATACAAGGCAGCATAAGCAGACAATCAAGAAATTATGAAAATAAAAGTAAAAGTATGAAAATAACAATAAAAAATAGTAACCAAATTTTTACGGACAACTTACTTACATAGTTACATACAAACAGTGTAAGTAAGTAAGCTTTTTTAAAGACTTTTTATAATATAAATATGTAAACAAGAACCATTACAACAAGTGTAGGTAGGTAAGTTGGTTTGTTTTGTGTGTGGGTGTGTGGGAGTGAGGGTGTGTGGGTGTGAGGGTGTGCGGGTGTGTCTGAGTGTGTGTGTGTGTGTGTGTGTGTGTGTGTGTGTGTGTGTGTGTGTGTGTGTGTGTGGGGGTGTGTGTGTGGGTGTCAGTGCGTGTAAATAGTAACAGACGATAAAGATGAAGGTGGATGCGCACTTTATCAGGAATGCTCGACTACTGAGGAACTGGCTATCTTATCACTAGCTGTAGGAACACAACAGTGCAAAAATATATTTACGTATTTCAAAAGAGTTTACAAGACCCTCATTTTATTTTTATTCCTCTACGTGTCTTTATTAAATTATAGAATATGATGATAACAAAACAAACAAATCATTCGTCCGCTTAAGAACACCCGTATCCCATGATGGACCCCTATAGCAGCGCCATCTACCGAGTCCAATTGTATATCTAAACCTTTCTCGAATCCACTTGGACACACACAGAAAATTTCATCCAACTCGGTCCAGTCGTTTAGAAGAAGTACAATAACATACACACGCACAGAAGATTTATAAATATAAAGATTTACTAGTATCTTCTCGTTCTAGGTTCTTATTTGGAACGTAGTAAGTAAATATCCTATGACTGTAGCACTGTTGGGCAAAGGTCTCCATCATTGAAATCAAGTCATTACTGCATTTGATGGCCTTAACCATCACGCTTGCCAGTTGCGGGTCGGTGATCACACTACAAACCCGGGCATACATCGAAAAAATCTCAAACATATCTTGCCCGGCCTTTTTGAACCCGGGTATTGGGCTGAATGCTTGTCTCTCGGCCACCGAGGCGTTGGAAAGATATGGAAAATAACAAGTGATTAATTCCGCTTAGTTTGTTGGACGCGTAGGACGCGCTAATGATAATATTGAGGCTATAGGGTGGAAAAAAAAGACCGTGTTTGGAGGAAAATTACCCTTAATATTGATGATGGCATCTTGGTCTTTCTTTAATTTAAAATACTATGTTTTTTAACAGGAATTGATCCTTATGTATGACTCTTTCGGTTGGTATCATAAAATACAGGTGTTTTTTTTCCCACTTTTCACCGGTTCGATTGATTTCAGGTGATATTTCAAAATCTTTAAATGCAGTTTTAATTATTTTTGAAATTAAAGGAACGTTTCCTTTCTGTAAAATTTGCCATCATCATTAATAAGGGTACTTTTCCTCTAACCACGGTCTTAATTTCCACCCTGTATAATTATATTTCTAGTGGTCGCCCAGTGGTCGGAAATGGACCGTAATTTTATTAAGGCTGCACGGATTGTATCCTAAGCAATGAAAAATTAAAAAAGATAGAATGTGAGTTTGGATGGCATTGACAGATTTTGGCCGCTCCTCTTCCATTTTTGAAAAGAGTATATATGCGTGTGTGTCAAATACATGGTAGTGTGTGTTATGTTTGTTTTATATTTTAATGTATTTTTTATGCATAATTTAAAAAAAAAATAACATTCTGCAATCCTTCTCTATATACACTATAAGTGTGCGAAATTTCATACTCCTCCGTCCGCGCAATTTTCGTAAAAGGGGGTACAAAGTTTTCGTATCTAAAACTAAACTTCACGTATTAATATATAGATATTATATATATTTCGACATGATTGTTAACAATTTGTTTGGCCACTGAACTGGATTCATTATAGTACAGACGCCTGCACATCACACTATCCAGGACTGTCAAATTTCTCCAATCAATTGACGACCTCCTTGGTCGAGTGGCTTGCACACCGGTTTTCATGGTGTCGCTATCTCTGAGGTCCCGGGTTCGATCCCCGGTCGGATCAATTTAGAAATACCTGTTTTTCTATATTGTTTCGGGTCTGGGTGTTTCCTATGTATAATAAGTATGTATTTAAGTATATTAAGTATGTTTATCCGTTGTCTAGTTAAACATATAACGAGTTTCTTAAGGAAGCTTTTCTTGGGGCTAGATAATTGGTGTGAGTGTGGGAAACATTTATTTATTTATTTATTTAATGTTGAACCATATCCACATAACATAAAGTTTAAAGTCTATTAAGGAAATTTGACAGTTTGTAGCAGCTGACATGCACGCGTGCGTACGTATATATTGGTGTAGGCGTGCGCTGTGATCGCACAGATTATGAATACAGAATCACTAGTTAGGTAGGTATGCCGGCTGATGGCATTGCATTGGCAATTAGGGTCAAAGACTTTTCTGTTTGACATCGAAGTATGATTGCCTAAAAAGTTTATCTTGTAAGTTAAATGATAACAACTGGTACATGTTGTAAATATGTAACATATATTACATGTTTTGACAATTGATTATCTAAGTTTCTGTAGCCTTAAGAACCTTAATAAATTGTCAAGAAACATAAACTTCATAGTTATGTTTCTTGACAATTTATTAAGGTTTTGTTTCATAACAAACCAAAACTAACTTTTAAAACCTTTAAAGAGGAATTATGTCCTCTTACTGTAGCTATTAGTTATTCTGTGCTGTAGAGCCGGGGGACTGTCAATAACGGAATTATAATTATTCCAAAGCATAGTTTTAATATTCGTAGGTAGTATTAGTAGTATTAATACTAATACTAACAGTACCAATGTCAACCCGAGCCGGGGTCCGAGCATTTAGAGGCGCCCTCGGGTTGTTCCGCTTCCCGATGCGATACGAACCCCTCGGAGAATCTGGTAGGGCATGGGGACACTAGTGCGTGATGCCGTTCCCTCTAGAAAACCTCTGACGGTGCTTCGTATCACATGGCTTGAACCCTTTAAGTTTCTTACCACCGCCGATGTAAGTCCAGTGATGCTAAAACAAAAAACAGGCCAAATGCGTGTCGGGCCACACGCAGTGTAGGGTTCCGTAGCCCATCTCAATAATGCGGACTCTGAGAAGAGGGCTTTTATGAACATTTAATTAACGTCAAGTGCTCTGGCGGCTCATGACGTCTAAAAACTGGTCAACTTACGAGGATGGTTACTAAAGAAGGAGTTATAAAATCCAACTTCACAAGTGAAGTTAGAAAAACGTAGTCAAACGGCTTGAGGAACCCTTTAAGTTTCTTGCTGCCCCCAATCAGCAAAATCTCTTAAAAAAAACCTTCTACATTATTTCAATATACTATTTCCAATCAGGTGTAAGGTAACATACAGTCTACGTTTTCTTTAGAGCAAGGCGAGTAGTGGTGAGGGAGTGGGGTTGTGAACGTGCCAATGGGGGTCGATGCCTGCACGTGGCGGGCAGCGCACGTGAACGACGTGTATAGTGTTTATATTCTACAGTCAGCCACGAAAATAGATAAACACTAATATAAATAATTAGGTAATATTTTTATTTATTTCAGGCAACACAGTAACTAAATCACAGGCCAATAGACAAATAGTAAAACCTTATATAATACATAAACAAATATTTAATATTTGTAAAAATATTATGATCGGATGTTAGTGACGGTAGTTGTTGACATTGAATGGGCGCCTTTGGCTTTCAAAGTAAAAAGTGTTGAATAATTTCGGCGGGCTGGTTAGAACCACGATAGCTCAATTGGAAGAGCACCTGACCCGGAATGTCAAAAGGGTGCAGGTTCAAATCCTGCTCGTGGAAATTTTTTCAACATTTGTGTTTTTTATACCTAAACAAATTTTTGTAAGTAGGTAAGTTTTGTCATAATTTAACTTTGGCAGTGTAACTAAAGGTTCATCGTTTAATACGTTCACGTACTCGGTAGCTACTAAGTGATACAAAAGCACATTTCTTAAATTAATGTGAATAAAAAAAAATCACTTTGATTTTGACTTTGATCAGCAAGTTTTGATGATGACCTTACTTACGTTTCAATTAATGGCATCATAACGGCAAAGAAACCAACTAATAGAGAAACCTTTAACTTTCTTCATTATTTCCATTAAAATTTTGCTTGTTAAAATCATACTAATATGAGCTGAACATTATTAAGCTGAAGAGTTTGTTTGGTTGAACGCGCTAATTTCAGAAAGTACTGGTTTGAATTGAACAATTTTTTTGTGTTGAATTCATTTATTGAGGAAGGCTATAGGCTATATTAAAAAAAAATTAAAAGTACACACGTGCAGAGCCAGGGCGGGCCGCTAGTAATAAATAAAAAGATGAAATTGGCCTTCGCCCAGCAGTGGGATGGTTTAAAGACTATACTTACATATATAAGTTTTTAACTCAACTAAATAAAACTAAAAACAAACTTAGAGAAAATGAAAGAAATGTTCGTAATTTTTTTTTAAATAGACGAAAATTACAAATTTAATACATTTCTAACATTTAAGGTTTCTAAATATAACTAATAGCTGTGCCCCGCGGTTTTACAAGCGTTAATTAGCGAACAATCTATAGCCCATATAGCTTTCCTCAATAAATGGACTATTCAACACAAAAATATTTTTTCAATTCGAACCAGTAGTTCCTGAGATTAGCGCGTTCAACCAAACAAACCAACAAACTCTTCAGCTTTATAATATTAAGTAGCTGTACCGCGCGGTTTCATCCGCGTTAATTAGTCAAAGCGTGATGTAATAAAGCCTATTACAGCCTTCCTCAATAAATGGACTATTCAACACAAAAATATTTTCTTAATTCGAACCAGTTCCTAAGATTAGCGCCTTCAACCAAACAAACAAACAAACAAACTCTTCAGCTTTATAATATTAGTATAGATAATAATACACAATTAGATACGTGTACTATACTTTACTACAAGATTTGCGGTAACTCATTCTGTTTGTAAACATACATTACGTCAGCCATTAAAATCCATTTCCTATGTATACTTACTATAGGTACGAGGGGCGTTCAATAAGTTCTCGGTATTGGCATAAAAGAAAAACATATTTATCAAGTAGTATTTTTTATTTTTCTATATCATCATCATCAGTTCATTTTTATGTTCCTACTGCTGGGAACAACAAAAAGGAGATAAAAACCCTTTTTCTATATAGTCAACTTTAATAGCTATACATGTATTAGTTCGGTGAATAAGCTTTTCAATACCTTCAAAAAAATATGATTCTTCTTTAGGCAAGCAATAGCCATTTTCGGCCGACTTCAACTCACCGTCTGAAAATCGCTTTCCAAAGATCTTTCTTCAAATTTGGGAAAAGAAAGTAGCCACTGGGGGCCAAGTCTGGACTGTATGGTGGGTGATTAATTTCTTGGAACCCACATTCGGGCACAGCAGCCTTGGCAATACGCGACGTGTGAACAGGCACGTTGTCGTGAAGAAGCAGCACACTTTTTGTGAGTTTCATTACCCATATTAATTATAAAATTAACCCCCTTATTAGTAAATTAGGTTAATACCGAGAACTTACTGAACGCCCCTCGTACATCGTACATAGTTTGCTTAAGATGTTTGAAGTTAATGTTAATGTGTTAAACGGGTCATTCGTTTATCGAAAACGTTTATCTTTGAAATGGGAACACTTTACGGACCCACTTCCGTTTATTTTACATAATTAATCTCTCTTTGACCACAGATCCTACAAAGGCTTCGAAACGCCCTTCTGAATTAAGTGTTTCATACCAATGTAGCGTTTGCCGAAGACTTTAGGAAACAATATTTTGTCTTTGTTCAGGCGCGGAACGATGTATTGTTTCGTATGTTTTGTATTGACAAACATTGACCAGGTGATAATCATTTAATGATACACTGGTTTAACATTGTTAATCGTGCTTGGTACCCGTGTTTTCAAGCTCCGTAATTTGAATGTGTTTGGCAAGTAGGCCAAGGTTGTTCTAAAAATTTGTGGGATCTAATAATAAACAGATAATGATACGAAACGTTTAAGACGCAGGAAGGTGACAGTTCGTAGCTGAAAATGCGAACAAAGAATGTGTCTAGTAGGATTAGTGTGGTAATTTATGGCATAGGTATTATATAGCATGAATACGCTACGCTTAAATGAATAATTTACTTAAATTTACTTATTATTTAACAGTAAAATCTTTAAAAGACAGTGTTTTTATTTCACAGGTGAATATTACAATAAATATGGTTATACCTTTCGGTGAAATTCCATTATTATTAAAAGGAAATGCTCTAAAATTAAGACAAACATAGTTTTGTGATCAAACTAAAAATAAATTCACCATCAGTAATAAGTTTCTAGTGTTCCAAATCATATGTAAGCAACACTTACCTTCAGTAAGACAAATCCATTTTGCAAACAGAATAATCCGATACTAAGATAATCATTAACTATTTATTACAAGTACTTCAAACACTTAATCAATATAGCTTCACCTTTGTTTTGATTTTCAACTTTACTTGGATTTGCTAAATTCACAGCTGACTGAAATGGTCTTATCATTTTTAAATAAACACTTGAGACGTTCTCTTGCTTGTTTATTTGATACCCGCGTAAATAGAAGTTGTATTAATTATGTTGTTTTGATTAAGTGTCGTTCCAAAGCGGTGTTAGGTTATGTTTAGCGTGCGCGGTTACCGAGCATGGCGCTAGCTTCAGTCCTCTGAAAGCAACTGAATGCGCAAAGGCGGGCAGCTCTTCAGGCCGTTCCGTCCTGACTATCCAATATAGGCTGTCTCTTTCCAACGCGTCCAGGGTTACTGCGGGGCGCGAGACAGCACGCTTCAGTTTCGATGTCGTTTCGATTGGAATCCCCATTAAGAAATAAAAGCAATTCACAAGTCAGTCATGTATGATGACGATTGTTGTTTAAGTGACCTGTTAGTGTTCTGTGATTTGATCTAACATCCATCGGCTCAGGCATCAAATCGGTTAATGCACTAGGACCCTGGAGATTTTTGTTACCTGAGTAGTTTCTCATTACAAGTTCTGTAATCCATTTGTTGTTTTTTACTTAAATCATTATAATACATATCTATATAATATTTCTGTGCCAGGGTAACAGAACCAGTGTGCCAGAATTTCCTTTAATAAAAAAACAACATGGGTAAGACATTGAGATTGAGGTCAAACGCGGGTTTAATTATTAATTTACAAAAAGTAACAAAATTAAAACGTGGTGGTATACGCGCCACAGTTTCGTTATTTACGGTAATAATTGGAATGTAACACGATTTTATTTTTGTACAGTCTCGGCCCGATAGCCGGAGTTCCATGAGATTACTACAAACTGTCATTCCTCAATGGACTTTGAACTCTATGTCTAAACCGTATGATTGCAAATGTATTTAAAGAAATTTGACAGTTTTGTATAGGTCAATGTGACGGCATCTGTTCCAAAGCATAGTTTAAACAATACTAGATCGGATAAGTCGTGTTTCTTATTATCCGATGCATTATAGACTAATAGTGCCTCACAATAAACAGAGAATAAGGTCCGAATAGTATTCCGTGTTTTGTCTCTTTTACTCTAATTTGAAATGACGTTTACATGACAGGAACAAAACACGGGATAACAATTCGGACCTTATTCTTTGTTTATTTGTAAGTCACATAGAGTAGAATAAAGCCTACTTTTTAAAGCTTTCCTTTTCCCGTTATAATTCCAAATAAAAAATTACACAATTTTGTATCAAGCTATTAAAATAAAGCGGCTTTACTTTAAGGGACGGGGTAAGTGGAAGAGCGAGGGAGACACGTTTATTTATAGCCCTTTTTTAATATGATAAATGGAACAAGAGTCGACATCTAATGTTCGCTCTAAATTTTTATTTCCATTGTAAGTTGATGACAACAATGGTTCAATCAACACCATTAATCAAATCATGCTGAATAGAAATACTTCTCCTAAATACTATAATATATTTAAAAAAATATACGGAAAAACGCTTAACCTTAAGTTCAAAAGTTGAAGCGCACTTAACACGGAATCCTCAACTAATGAAGAACTAGCTATCTTATCTCTAACCGACGAAACACAGCAATAATACTAACAGTGTTGTAATGGCGACAGATAGAGACGATAATATAGTGATAACAAGCCAGGTGAGCTTAAAAGCCCTACTTTCAACCTAAACCGCGAATGCAATAATGGACGACCTCCGTGGTCGAGTGGTTAGCGCGCCAGGTCTGGCGTCGCGCCATCTCTGAGGTTCCGGGTTCAATTCCCGGTCGGGTCAATTTATAGAAAACTGTTTTTCTAAATTGATTTCGGGTCTGGGTGTTTTTGTTGTTGTTGTTTTTGAGTTTCAATAGAAGCTTATCTTGGGTTAGATAATTGGTGTGAGCTTACGCTCAAATTTTATTTATTTATTATTTTATTTTAATAATATGTTCTGTTCGTTGGAAACTTAACCCAGTACTTTTTGGTTTGATATCGGTTGGTCTAAGACCACAAATGCGCTCTACACCTTTAAAAACATCTGTTATATTACAATGATGTACATACTACAATCACAATGTCTGTACTGTGTAAATCTTAATATGTCATTAATGCATTCCCGTTTTAACATTATCCTCTTCATCTTTATTATTAATCAGCCCGTATGAGTTCACTGTTGGACATAAGCCTCTTTTAATGCATGTTACTGAGTCCGATCGTCAGTTCTGCTCATCCAATCGCTGTATGTCGTCATTCTTACAGACCAAATATGTTAATAGAGGTCTGTGGTCGCTCTACTTTGAGGGCGTCCTACACTACAATTACAGAGTCGTGGTCGACATTCGCATTTTCTTTTACTTCTACATTATTTCTGAAGTTAACAATGTCACACAAGAATATTTACTTTTTGTATTCAGAAAGTTGGGTATTTTCCAAAATATACATACGTCAACCCAGATTTATTGCGGACTGATGTTGCTTTGACGTGTTTAAAGGCACGACTATCAAAAGTGCCGTAAATTCATTAGAGTAGCCAATATTGGCGATAAAATAACCGTCTTAATTAATTGCATTCTTAAACACGTACCCTGGTACCTATTTCCGTCGCCAATCAGTTAATTTTCAGATAGTTTGCTGAAGGCCTCAAACGTCCTTTTCAGCGTCACCGGACTTTGGGGGAATTGAGAAACTTAAATGGTTCCTCAAGCCGTGCGATCGAAACACCGTCAAAGGGTTCAAGAGGGAATCTCATCACGCAAACGTGTCCCCATTCCCTAGTAGATCATCTGAGGGGTTCTAATCGGGTCGAGCCAAGCAGTATTGCTTAGCATTACTGTGCTCCGGTTTTATAGGCAATTAGATCTAGTGCAATTAAAGGGCATGGTAGTAGACCCCCTGGGGTCGGCAACGCGGACGTGACGCCTTTGATGCCGCAAGTGTTCATGAGCGCCGGTGGCTGCTTTTCATTAAGCGGGCCGTATGATCGTTTGTCTGCATAATCTTCCATAGCATAGAGGTTGGCAGCGATCACTTCTTGTCACTGCTACGAAACTTTTGTAACTGACAAAGTAATCATGTCAATAGATTCTGTTTGAAGGTGACTTTGGATTTTTTCTATCGAGATAATTTCATAATTCTAAATTTTGGAAACAATAACATTTTTGCAGATAAAGGCTGTTATAACAGTACATGTTATATTAACCATGCATTTAAATGAAGCGCATTTCATAGTTATCAGCGCCTTAACAAAGAGCAAGAGTAGTTTTATTTGCATTTTAGTTGCAGTTGTTTTTTAGAATTTGATTAATAATATCAATAATGCAACAACATTACACTCATATGGTACTCGTATCACATCGTAAAGCTTTTGTTATCAACAAATTTAAGATCACCCAGTATATATCCCGAGCGAGTGACGTCACATGCACAGCTGGCCACAATAATTTACACAGTAAAAATATATTTGGAACCGGTAACATCGTGCACAAACGTTTTATGTTGCTGACCCAATAAGGCAATAAAATTTTGCTGATAAAATTGTTCCCAGTTGGAAGAGTTTTATATTCACCTGTGTATATGTCTGTAGTTATATTTCCACACGTCGCAGTATAAGTAAAGTTACTTTCTAATTTTATACCTTTATTTATGTAAAAATAATCATTTAAAAAAAAATTCTACGAAAGATAACTATTGACCGAAAACCTTGCTACGGATTTTTTTAATGACATACGGGTAAGCTCAGTGTCTTAATCTCACCACTTTATCATCACTTAACTACTTAACATCAAAGTAGGTAGGTAAGTGATGATACAGGCCAATGATAGAAGTGCACATCACCCGGAATCCCCAACTGATGAGACACTGGCTATCTTTTAAAACTAAAAGACCCTTTCAATCTCGTAATATAACTATATCAGGAATAGCCCTAATCATATAAAATTTTAGTAAAACAGAGAGAGAAAGAGGGAGAGAGATTTAGAAATAATACGCAAGAAATATAACCGCCTTGACGAACTTTAAAAATAAAAATAAAAATTTTAATCAGACCATGACCAAATCAAGATATCCCTACAAACACGGCTAATAGCATTTTTTTTGAGAAGGGTTCGCAAATGACTGCTCGACCTGTCTGCGACGTGTGAGTTTTGTTTATCCGTATTCATTCGATTACGTTTACGAAAACGAAAATTAGTATGGCATTGAAGCAGCGCCTCCTGGCGGCATACGAGAAGAATTGACATTTTCCCATAAAAAATCCGTGCAATCCATCCAATCCATACAAAGTCTAGATGCGAGGACAGTCAGTGGAGCAGGATTGTGCCTCACTAGCCGTCCTCACCTTGCCAACCCACAAGTTGCTTCTTCTCATATCGTTTAAAGGACTCCATGACTGTTGTAGGCAAGAGGAAAAATGTATTTCGAGAAAATCAGTCAGGATCTGCATTCACATTCTACGGGGTGTCGTTGTGAGCTCGATGGCGCAGTGGTTAACGGGCTCGAGCTCCTCCGTGCTTCGGAAGGCACGTTAAGCCGTTGGTCCCGGCTGCATTAGCAGTCGTTAACAACCACCAGTCCGCACTGGGGCCGTGTGGTGGTTTATGGCCTGTTCTCCCTATCCATTCATAGAGAAGGCTCGTGCCCCAGCAGTGGGGACATAAATGAGCTGATGATGCGGTGTTGTTTACTCAAGGGTACAACAAGTACCCTTCTGGGCCTTTACGTACTAAGGTTTCTTGATAAGTTTCCTATTACGGTTTACATCAATTAGGGATGCTACCGTCTCTTCAAATGAAATAGATGGTATCACAGTTATTCAAGCTCGTATTAAGAAACTCGAAATTGAAGGTGTGTGCCCAAACAGAAGACGTGATTACTAGAAACGGTCAAGTTTTCGATTTATTTCTGCAATATCTATACCAATGCCGTCGCTGTAACACGAGGAAAGTATGATTGTTTATATAAATCGAAAATCCATCCAATCTAGCCTGTGTGTTAATTTTTTATGTCACTCTTGCACACAAATTCAACCTCTTTTAAAATCATATTAGGTAATCAGATTCTGTAAAATAAAAAAAGGAATTAAGTAAAACGTAATTTATGATGGTAAAAAAGTAATGTTATCATCCAAGTCAAAAATAAATCGGTAGTTAAGATGCGTTTTAATCTAGTAACGTTGGAAAGTTAAGTTATTCAGATATTGTTTCTCGCATATTATAAATCCAATCTGCACATTGCGTAGTCTAACACAAAATTGTACCTAATGACACAAGCGCATAAACTCCCACAAAATTTTCATGTTCAACGTCGCGCACTTAGATTGGCATCGTTAAACTTTAATATAGCGTTGCGTTGTGATTAATTGGGGATGTTTAATGCCCTTCAATTAATAATTGAAACCAGTCGATGGTTGGTATCAGCTAATATGCAACTTACGTTTTCAGTACACACAATATTAATTGCATTATGTGTTCAATCAAAGAAAATAAATGATTCGAAGTTTGAGGGTAAGATCATCGGGGGTGACCCCGTGAAACTAGAGCGGTTCCCGAGCGCGGTACAATTTTATAATTTAGGCAGTTTGTGTGCTGGCTCCATTCTTAATAGTTATACCGTGCTGACGGCGGCGCATTGCTTCGACGTTAATAAAGATTTGGATGAGATGATGGTACAAGTTGGTAAGTGTCATTAGTTAGTATAGAAAAAGAAATTTCTTTGTTTGTGCCGTATCCTATGCGGAACGCCATGCCATTTATTAATTTATTTATTTGGGTATTTCAACAATATGTATGTACCTACACTGGTACATACACATTGCTGAAATGCTGGCTGTTACAAAACAATTTTCAATAACAAAAATGTTAAGTATCCTAGCGACACATCACTCATAGAAAAGTTTTACCACATACATAATTATAAATTATAAAAGTTAAATTGGTATACAGAGTGTTTTTTTACTGGGACAGTATGGGGTAGTCCGAAACCATTAGAAAAACAAAAAAACTGTCTTAGGAACCATTTTTTACGAATTGGTAAATAGACTCTACGATATGATTGTGGACTGAATTATATAAATTACTAATTAATTTAATTAATTGGCACTTGCCACGTGCCCGCGCTTGCACGCCTTCCGTGCGTGGACAACCATCAACAAAATTGTTTTCACCAAAAAGACTTGATGGTTTGTAAGATAGTTTCAAAGTATCTATTATTGTTTCGGACTTCCCCATACTGTCCCAGTAATAAAAACACTGTATAATATTAAAATATCATTAGGTAACACATAACATAACTTCACTTATTGTTCATAGTATTATAAGTTATTTTGTTATTATTTTAAATTATTTTTATAAAAATATTGATATACAACGTGTAACATATGGGTGTGGTCAAAATGAAAAGATCCAAAGTGTATCCGGTCTAGATCTTGTATGCATAGTCACTTAGACATTATTATTAACTTTACAAATTAAAATGCAATTGTTAATTTAATATTTATTAGTTTTAGTGACGTCATATCAAAATAAACAAGTCCCATTACTAGTGTGAACTTTGTGTACTCACAATAATAATCATTCCTAACTTGCCTATGCGCGCCTAGTACACTGAGCGTTTAACGCACCGCCCGGTGCGCTCGGCACACGATGACGGAGACGGCGAGAACTGACGGCCGCTTGGCGGCTTGAACAACGCAAAACTTAACCAATCTATGCTTCTCAATGAATTAAATTAAAAAAAACAATAAAACTTTTATTACACTTCGTTATTTAAAATAATTCACTGAGACACATCGCGGGCTTTAATTTACACAGTGCGAAAGGCGGCAACAATGCATTTTTTCATCTGCCCTTGAAACTCACACTCGCCAACATTTTTTCCAATAGTAGTATTATAGGAAATCCATTTTATAATTAAATAACAACGCAAATAAATAGCAATTCTTCACAAAGTAATAACAATTATGTAAGTGACTGACATTGACATTGATTTGACAAACCACTATAAGCCGACTGAATGAGAAAAGAGAAACTCTATTACAAAAATGCAATGTTAACGAGTCGTAAACCACTTCCGTTGTTATTTTCTAACGACTCTGTTGTCTTAGTACCTCTGACTAAAATAGTTTGAATCGAACTCGGCTTGAGGTTAAAAAATAAACGTTTTTATTTGAAACTCTTTTCATTTAATTATCAAGGAAACAGAAGACGAAAAAAAATTTATCAGTAGGCAAAATAAGCCACACCCCATTTTGTACAGTGGGCTACCACATATCAAGTTACTCCATTTCCCTGTTTTCTCTCTCTTTCGTTGAATGCGTATTATTTGCGATAGAGCGAGATAACATAACCGGAAATGGTTAGCTTGAGTTGTGGCCCACTGTACATAATGTACCTCTCTTTCATGCATGATGCATCATGTTTTCTTTGACTCCCAAATATCCTCAGAATAATAACTAAAACTATTATTGTTCTGAGCAAAAATATCATTCAAAGTTTGTAAACTATTTCAGTGAAAGGTACTAGAACAACAGAGACGTTAGAAAATAACAACGTAATTTTAGTAAAAGAGTTTTAGTAATAGTGATTCTCTTTTCCCGGCCAGTCTGTTCATGGTGGTTTGTCAAATCCATGTCAATGTCTGTCGCTTAGTTACATACATAATTATCATTTCTTTAAGCATAATTGATATTTATTTGCGTTGTTATTTAATTATCAACATAGATTTCTTTTAATGAGGCTACATTACAAACATAGTTTATGTCAGCAAGTGTGAGATGCAAGGGCAGATGAAGGAATGCATAGTTGCCGCTTTTCGCACTGTGTAAATGTAATGATGCCGTGTGTCTCAGTGAAATACTTTAATATTAATTCAAATTCAAATTCAAATTCAAATTATTTATTCGTGATACACAGGTAAGTCATTAGGTCTAATTGTATTGATTATAAGGTTTCACTGTGATCTGCCTTATCGGCATACGAAATATACAAAATAATTAGGAGAATTGTTCTACCTAAGAAAATCAATAAAATAATAATAAATTCATTAAAATTAAAATCATACATTAAAATTAAAATCATACATAAAAATTAAAATCATAAAACGAAGTAAATATTACAAAATTAAATTAATAGCTGTCACAACATACATATAAATAAACATGTCATTTACAGCAACATCTAACCGGCTTGCACTATTAATACCTATTTTAATTCTAAGAACTCATTAACTGAGTAAAATGCATTATTAATTAAATATTCACTAAGTTTTTGCTTGAAAGTGTTATAATGATAACACTCTTTAATAAAATTTGGAAGTTTATTATATATTTTTGGCGCCATTACGAACACACTTTTTTCATACAATGTCGTTTTATATGGAATGTGATTCACAGAGCACAACAAAGTATGATTTCGTTTTCTAGGAACAATTTTAAATAAATTTGAGTGTTGTCTGATAAAGAGAGTCAATTCGAATATGTACAGGGAAGGCATTACAAAGTGAAATGAAAGTTTCAGTGTTCTTGTTAACTATTCAATTCATTGAGAAGCATAAATTGGTGAAGTTTTGCGTTGTCCAAGCCGCCAAGCGGCCGTCTGTTCTCGCCATCCGTCGTGTGCCGAGCGAACCGGACGGTGCGGTGTAGAGATGATAAATATATTCATTAACCATTAAAATAAACTAATAAAAAAAAATATCACTAACATTCAATAATTGAAATTACCAATATCAGTTGAATGGTTGAAAATATTAGTTAACGTCCGCGGAAGCACCCGACAGAAGACGAGCGACAGAGACACGACATCAGCTATCAGTTGACGTCAAATCTAAATTGACCCCTAACTATTATTAGTTAAAGCACGTTTTTCTTTGATATGTTTTTTATTATTTTTCAACTGGTCATTTATTGAATAATTTTGGATGCACTCGATTGTATGTTCTTTCACTATCGAAATAAAAGTTTTTTTTATTTATTACGATTTATCGTTCGTTCGCCATGTAATATTTTTAACTGATATTTTCATCAATACGATATTTTTATTGTTTATTAGCAGTCGGTGGTTGATCGTTGTGTAGATAGGATTGCGTGGCGATTCGAGTGCAATATCGATGTTGTTAGCTGACGTTAATTAATTTTATACAGTTCTTAGTTGATTAAGTAAGTAGGTAATTAGGTTTTCATTGAACATTAATAAAATGCCAAGACGTCATACAGAAATTTGAAGTCATTTTGAAAAGTGTAGTGGAGAGGACAAAATTGCATGTTGCAGAAAAACGTTATTATTTATAGGTCTTTAGTTTTTAATTTCTAATTATTTTTTCTTTGTTTTTTTTTTCAAGTTAAGTAAGTATTTAAATTTGTTTAGAATAATATTTATAGGAACTTAAATTATTAAAGAGGGGTGAATCTTCCATACATTGAATAATTACAAAAAAAGTCATATACGGCAGCGCAAATTAATAAATTACTTTTAGTTATTTTCTAGTAACTTTCTTATAACCATAACTTTCGTCATCTCCTTAAGAAGCTCGGTAGCCTAGCGGCTACGACGACGCATCGTGCTGTAGTAGTGATAGAATAGAGAAAGCCTAAGTTCGATCCTTCGGAAATAATTTAATACTTTTTTTAATTTTATGTTTATTTATAAGTTTTTAATATGTTTATATATCAACCTTACAGTAATAATATACACAAAAAAATAACCTAGTTTTTTGTAAATATTATATATATTTTTAGCGCCATCTCTCTATCCCATCTTTTTTTTATGAGAGGCACATCTATAATATTATACAATATAGTCTATAATTATTAATGTTTAAAATTAGTATGAAGGAAAGTTCATTGAAAAGTTTTAAAGTAACACTTTAAAAGAATTATTCAATTTAACGTACATGTGTTTAAAGTTACTACTTCGATAAAATTATTAACTGATATTTTCAACCATTAAAATTAACAGTTAAAAATATTTATCAATTAACTTTTAACGAATAAATATTTTCAACCATTAACGCCATCTCTAGTGCGGTGCTCTTAAGTTCTTAACTATTGTGCTCTCTGAGTACTAGGCGCGCATAGGCAAGTAGGATTGTAAGTACACAGAGTTCACTGACCCACTAGTGATGGGGGACTTGTTTATTTTGATATGACGTTACTAATGAATTATTGAATAAAAAAGCAAACAAATTAAAGTTAATAATTATGTCTAAGTAACCCTGCATACAAAATCTAGATCGGACGCATTTTGAATCTTTCATTTTGACCACACCTTTCTGTTACACGTTGTATAAAGAATAGCACTTTTGATCACTGGCAAGTATGTAGTTACTACTTCAAGGTACGTTTGCGGTAATGTCTAGTGAGTTGGTTTATAAATAATGGGAGAACACCACCTCATTTTTTAAGTCTCCCTGCTGAGGCACGAGCCTTTCCTATGTATGGATAGGGAGAACGGGTCATAAACCACCACGCGGGCCCAGTGCGACTGTTGCTGGTTGTTAACGACTGCTAATGCAGCCGGGATCAACGGCTTTACGTGCCTTCCGAAGCATGGAGGTGCACGAGTTGATACATTTTTGATCGACTATCCGATGACCGGCCATTGCGAATCACGGTCATATGGCGCTTTTCAGGTATGTTCATAATTTTTTGGGGGTTCTATGCACGGGACCCTATCTGCAATATTTGGGATTATAAAGAAATTACCAAACACTCCGTATAACGCCTCGGTGGTTGAGTGGCAAGCCCGATCCGAAGATTCAATTCCCAGACAATATTTGTTTAGGATTTTTCAATGCATAGCCTGGGTTTTTTTTTTAGATAGCTCGGCAAATTACTCCATCCCACCTGATGTTAAGTGGAAATGGAGTCCAGACGCGAAGATAACTGGTGCAGCGTGAAAACAAACGTAGCATCAGTTAACCTCACTTTGCCGGCCCACAAGGTTCATGCCTCCTTTGAAGGACCCCATATCATAGGAAGGAGGGAAAACGTGTGCTGATAGTCTATTTCATCTTTTGGAGGTGCGACAAAGAAACGAGTCACCAATTTTTTTGTGCGCGATTGGATATTTGAGACAGTGAAGCGGTGACTCTGAAAAGCAGCACGTGTACTCCTATGAAGGAAGGGAGAAGGTGGGATGAGGTCAGGTCGTCAGGTTGTGATCACTAACCCGCATTTGGCAAGCGTAGTGATTAAGCTATAACCCATCAATGGTAGTGATGACTTGATTTCAATGATGGAGGCTTTTGCCCAACCGTGGGACAGTATATGGGCTATTTTATTTATTTACTCCGTATAATTATATTACACAAATTATACAGGAATTATAGTTGAGTAATAATAATAATAATCGTTTCTTTATACATGTAATAAATATTTCTAAAGACTGGTGTGCGTGTGACTCCAATTACGTGAACATGAACTTATTTACAACATAGTTATCATTTTAAATATTTTATATACTGGAAGTTTTAATTTTTCAGGAGCAAGGTATCTTTATGATCATAGGGCTAAAGTTCATATAGTGGATAATTTTGTATTACACGAGGAATATAACAAGAAATTACTATTTTCCTGTGACATTGCTTTGATGTTTCTCAAAAAACCAATAAAATTCACTAACAAGACTAAGAAAGCAATTATTGTTGATAATAATAAATGGATGAGTAAAAAGCAAAAGCATTTTGCAGCTACAGGGTGGGGATGGACAAAGGTGAAATGTAGAAGCTAGCTAAATAAAAAAGTATAATTAAATAAAAGTATAATTAATATTTATTTTGATTAGATTAAGAAATTCTATTATTTATGTTTTACGTAACTGCCGAAATTTGTGGCAGATTCAGTAGTATAATCAAACTAAATTTTAATTTATTATTATTTAAATTTTTATAATTAGTTTTGACGTCAATAAGTGCCTTATATTAAACTTCGGACTTATTGTGTGGTTTTAAAAAAAAAGAGGTTGTCTCTTTTTAATTTAAGCAACATATCAAAAAAATACTGGTTTTGATCTATACTATTATTATAAAGAGGAAAGCTTTTTATTTTTGTATGTATGTTTGCAACGAATACATTCAAAACAACTGGACCGATTTAAAAAATCTTTCACCATTAGAATGCTACATAAGCGCTGAGTAACATAGGCTATATTTAAAAAAAAGAAAAAAGAAATGCGGTACGAAGTCCGCCGGGTCAGCTAGTATCAAATAAACTAGTTGTGCCCCGCGGTTTCACCCGCGTTAATAGTCATAGCGTGATGTAATATAACCTATAGCCTTCCCTAATAAATGGATTATTCAACACAAAAATATTTTTTTAATTCGAACAGTAGTTCATAAGATAAGCGCGTTCAACCAAACAAACAAACAAACAAACTCTTTAGCTTTATAATATTACTAGCTGACCCGGCGGACTTCGTACCGCATTTCTTTTTTCTTTTTTTTAAATATAGCCTATGTTACTCAGCGCTTATGTAGCATTCTAATGGTGAAAGATTTTTTAAATCGGTCCAGTTGTTTTGAGTTTATTCGTTGCAAACATACATACATACATACAAAAATACAAATGTTTCCTGATTATAATATTAGTGTGGATAAGTATAGATTGAAAAGTGCTGTTGGTTCCAAGTTTATATTATTTTGTCAAATGTGACTTATTGCCTCAGAGCAATATTTAGTTTACTGCTCTAAACATACGGCCGTACTCTGAGACATCAATTAAAATGGAGCCATACCATGGAGGGAACGGGTCATCATAAACCATCACCTGGGCTCAACGCAGATTGGCGGTTGTTAACGACTAGTAATGCAGGCGGGCCCAACGGCCTTAAGTGCCTTCCGAAGATCGGAGGAACTCGAGATGATACATTTTAGTCGCCCATTCTTTTTCCTTTGGAGAAACTTCTCCAAATACTCAAATAATCAACTGATTAACATCAGCAATCGTAGGCCAAGTGCGTTTACCGCTGCGCCATAAAACTTCTCACTGCGCAATCAAGCTTCTCCTTAATCGCATCCTTATGTTTAATTTAGTACGGAGGCCCGGTGTCAGAAAAGGGTCTGATGATGACCAATCTTCGGTACGTGCCATCGAAGGAATGCAGTGAGATGCACAATATAACGCTCGCAAAAGATATGTTCTGCCTGTACGGGGACGGTGTCAGGGACACCTGCAGGGGTGACTCTGGCGGAGGCATTTTATGGAACAAGTAAGAGTTCATCATCATCATCATCATCATCATCATCATCTCAGCCATAAGACGTCCACTGCTGAAAAAAGGCCTCCTCTCTAAAGGTCTCCACAATGACTGATTTTGTGCTGCTTGCTTTGGTGAGGGCGCGGGTAGACGCTGGGTGTGAGTAGTAAGAGCATATAAATATATATATTCAATTGCTGGTAGAAAGCATCTGTTTTAAAAAGTATGTATGTATTTATTTAGGTTTTTTGTTGACTTTTAATAGTTATATATATATATATATATATATATATATATATATATATTATATACTTAGTTTGTTGAATGATTTATAGTATAGTATTAATATATATAATATATAATATATAATTCAATAAACTATTAATATATTATAGTATTAATAGTTTATTGAAGTCTTAAATCGACACTATAAACATTTGTCAATTGCGTTTTTGGTAAAATACAAAATATGGAAAACAAAAAATTTTGTTTGTAAATACTAAACAGAATGCTTTTTTACTAGGAAAGTTTAATGAAGTCCGAAATCATAAGAGATACCTACAGATAACCTGTCTTAGAAACCATTAGAACTTTTTTGTAAAAACAAACATACAATAATAATAACAAATAAATAAATAGCAAAATATATCGTTAAGTTGGTTGGCTTAATAAGTTGTATGTAAAAAATTGTCGATAAAATCGATTTTTTAATGTGGTCTCATGTTAGAATACTAAAAAGCTATGTCAAAATTGTTTTCACAAAAAAGACCTCATGGTTCCTAAGACAGATATATATCCTAGACCTTATATATCCTATTAGCTTTTGCTCGCGGCTTTGCTCACGTCGGCTGTACACGACTTGTGTTTGTTCGTAATGAAAGCCAAACTTAGCTAAGGAAAATGTATGTATTATGTAAATATATAAATATATGTATTACCACAAGTGTAGGAATCAGTAAACGCGTAATTTTTACGCATGCTGCAGCAATACACATACATCATACTTCACATCTCAGCTGTCTTATCTACTAAATCTTATCTAAATATGTCGCCATTACATCAATGTAGTAGCATTGTTGTATTCCGATAGACAGAGATAAGATAGCCAGTGTCTCAGTAGATGAGGATCCGGGTGAAGTGCGCTTCCAACTTCGACCTTATCATAATTTAATATCAGGTGAGTTAAGGTCACGTGCTTACCCGTTGTATATTTTTTAAGTGGAATTGTTGTGTTCCGATAATTAGAGTTAAAATATCTAGTGTATCTGTTATTGAGTATTCCTCGTGAAGTGCGTCGTGTACCATCAGGTGAGATTAAGGCCAAGCGTATGATTAAAGTGTATCATCATCATCATCATCATCAGCTCATTTATGTACCCACTGCTGGGGCACGAGCCTTCCCTATGGATGGATAGGGAGAAGGGGCCATGAACCACCACGCAGGCCCAGTGCGGATTGGTGGTTGTTAACGACTGCTAATGCAGCCGGGACCAACGGCTTAACGTGCCTTCCGAAGCACGGAGGATATTAAAGTGTATGTGTCTCTGTAAACTACATTTGTTGTATTGTGGCATGGTCCAGGGCAAGCTCCGCCAGTAGTCTGATTTCTTTTCAAAAAGCCAAATACCAATTTTCATTTATTTTACTTCAAAACTAAGGGACTTTCATACAAACTTTCACCCCCTTTTTGAACTCCACCAGATTTCCATAAAATCCTTTCTTTGTGGCTGGTTACGTCACTCAAATAACCTACAGTCCAAATTTCATCTAAGTAACTTCAGCGGTTTCGGCTCGGCGTTGATGAATCAGTCAGTCAGGACAAGTCATTATATGTATATAGATTGATTTAATCTTCTCATGCTGTCCCAGTTTAAAAAAACACTATATTATATTTATTTGCAGTTTTTTTTAAAGAAAATTTTTAAATCTTATTTCAGTATGTTGGTGGGCGTTACCTCCCACGGCGACGGCTGCGCCAAGAAAAACAAGCCAAGCGTCTACTGCAACGTCTGGCTTTTTAGGGACTGGATACAGGCTCAGATGGCGAAATTTCTTGAAAAAGTTTGTGACGAGACCGAAAAAGTTAAAAAGAAGAAAATAAAGAGTTAAATAATATTATGTTGTGGAAAGAAGGCAAATTTTGGCCAACATGTAAATAAAACCTAAAAATTCGAAATGTCTATGGAAATCACTAAAAAGTACCGTCTATCTTGGCCAATGGCCTTTCTTAGTTCATTTTGTTGCATACCAAATGCAGCTGTTGTAGAACGTGTTCGTTGCAGTAGCTGTGAATGAAATTTAATGAAAGACGCCACATCGCATGCTGTTTGGACGCAGTGCAGTCTGGGTGCATTGCAGTTAGGGCACGTTTGGGCATGTACAGTACATATATTTTCTTAATGTCTCCCGGTAAAGTTCGTCTTTCGGATGTCTTCGGATTTCTCTCTATTACAGAGTATATATTACTAGCTGACCCGGTAGACTTCGTACCGCATTTCTTTTTTTTTAGTATAGCTTAAGTTACTCGGCGCTAATGTAGCATTCTAATGGTGAAAGATTTTTTTAAATCGGTCCAGTAGTTTTTGAGTTTATTCGTTGCAAACATACATACATACATACAAAAATACAAAGCTTTCCTCTTTAAAATATTAGTATAGATAGAGTTGCAACTACTCTTTTACTTATTATTAATTTATTTTAGAATGAGGGGAAATACTATCAATTGTGTCATACGTAATTGATTTACGATTTATAGTTTTATAGTTCACACGAAAATCATAAACAAAACTAAAATAAAGCACGTTACAAAAACACAAATGCAAAAAATTCCACGAGCAGGATTTGAACCTGCACCCTTCTGACATACCGGGTCAGGTGCTTTTCCAATTGAGCTATCGTGGTTATAACCAGCCCGCCGAAATTATTCAACACTTTTTACTTTGTAAGCCAAAGGCGCCCATTCAATGTCAACAACTACCGTCACCACGATACCTCAATTAAAATAGTTAGAACCACGATAGCTCAATTGGAAGAGCACCTGACCCGGTATGTCAGAAGGGTGCCGGTTCAAATCCTGCTCGTGGAAATTTTTTCAACATTTGTGATTTTGTAATTTGTTCCCAACAAAATTTGCGTTAAAAATTATTTGAACATTTTATAAAGCACGTTGTTCTGAATTCAAATTATTATACAAGTTTATGATAAATCTAATAATGAATGGATAGGAAATTAATATTCGGTTGCATTAGGAAATGCGATGGTTACCGAGAGACATTAAGAAAATAGAAGCACTGTAAATATCGGAAGGTATTTATTATAAAGTGGATTAGATTGTTTTGCTTATAAAAAAAAGAAGTTTTAAATCAAATTCTTTTAATAATTACCTTAAAACAACTTGATATTATTCTAGCATGTTTAAACGGTTTACACGTCGTTTATTCACATTTGTAATATAATAATGAATATTACGTGTGGGAATTTGGAGTTCATTGCATGGTTACTACAAGTCATCAGTGAATTCAAAAATGAAGAAAAATATAATTAAATAAAAAAGTTACCTAGCTTATATAAAATAAAGTAAAAGTCGTTTTAAAATCGCACATAAACATTTCAACGTTAAATAGGAAATAAGTACGCTTGTGTTTTTCTATTAATTTAAGTTTGTGTATTCTTGGGAGTAATATTCCGAATAATAATAGTAATAGTAATCACTTATTTCGTGAACTGTGCAGTATTTTTCAAGAAGCAATCGACTATTGAGTGTTATCCACCTGGAAACATGAAAATAATTATAAAACTATCAAAATTTTTTTTTTAGTGAAAAGCTGATGAATATTTAACAACGACCGTTAATATCTTTTTGTGGCGTTTTACTTTTCAACGATTTCTTAAATATTGAAACAAAATACTTATTTTAGATTTATGGGTAATAAATGAGTTTTTGCTTGAGGAAAAAATGCCGCCCACGGGAACTGTTTGGCAGTATTGATTATTAATTTTTATCAAATATTTTCTAAAACATACATGAAAATCAGCACTGAGACTGTAAAAAAGTTAGCAACGATTTTGCATACCTTTAGTACTTTGCATAATATCTATATTGGTCATCGACTCAAGTTAGCAGGTATGGAGCAAACATATCAATGAAACAGATCAAAGTACAGACGCCTGCATATAAACCTATCCAAAACTGTTTTTTTAAATATTAAAAGGAGGCAAACGAGCAGGCGGGTCACCTGATGGAAAGTAAGGAAAGTAATCGCAGATGCGTTGCCGGCCTAAAGCCCGGCAGGAAGTAGGGATTGGGAGGGGGACCCCTCCGGTGAGAGATGGGCCTCCGGTACTTACACCAGACGAAACACAACAGCAACGAGTGCCATTGTTTCACGCCGATATTCTGTGAGCGGGTGGTATTGCAGCGTGGCTCTGTTACATTTCTTCAATAAATGTTCAACCTTGTGTCATATACATAAAGTTCAAAGTCTTTTGTGGAAAGTTGACAGTTTTTGTAGTCTGATAAGCAGGTGTGTGTACCTACATACTAACACTACTTAATCAATTACATTCGGTCTTTGAGAAAATAAGTAAGGTGGCGGCCTTGGGATCTTGCTCTATTAGGGATATTGACAACTACAATAATTGTTGTCAGAACATAAAACGTATATGACGTAATCAATCACATAACAGATCCTATTTTTATTTGATCTAAGCATGAATTCCTGTAACCTAAAAGTTATTAATAAGCACTATATTGACGAAACAAAACAGTGATGTCATAATTCGCCATTCCCATACAATTTATATTTAAAAAAATTTTTAGTTTTTTGGCAGTTTCTAAAAGCTTCTATTGACTAACCAGTCAACGACTCAGTTGTAGTGATGACTTGATTTCAACGGAGGCTATGCACATTTTACTTGTTTATTAGATTTTGGTTCTTTTCTGATTTTTTTAAATTCTTTTCTGAGACACAAGCCATCCCTCTGGATGGAAAGGGAGAAAGGGCCATAAGCCACAACGCGGGTCTAGTGCGGATTGGTAATTCTTTTCAATTAAATGATATTTTGTTTTGTTTTATTACGTCCATACTTAATACAAACCATACAAACCCAAGAAAATAAAGCAGAGAAGAAGAAAAAGGGCTTGGGCTTAAAAACCAACAATGTGGGTTATATAATTTCCCTTATTTCTTTATTACACGACGCTACTCAAAACCAACTAACTAGGTATAAGCTCTAATAAATTATCAATGAATTAATGAATCTATGAGTGTCACAGCACTAATACTGACGGACCGCGCAACGAAACAAACATGGAGGACTTCTTGGCGGGAAAGTGAAGATGTCTGCTGTTTTGTTTTATTTTCTAAAATTTGTGTTATGTCGAATATTAATGTGAAATAATGTTGGATTATTAACCGTTAAGTGTTCGTGAGTGAGCATGAGTGTTGGCAAATAAAACAAAACAGTGCAACGTCACTTTTCAAATTCTCTCAAAAGTCCACCCGAGGACTTAGTAAAATCCCACATCTTTATTGAGATACTCGAGGGGTTGGGGGTATATCATTTCTCACTTCTCATTTCTATTTAGTAGTAATAGTAATATAATATTTATGTATTACTTGTAAAAGAAAGATGGTGCAAAGTCATAAAAAAAAACATAAACATGTTTCTTCAACGCGTTATAAAGGACTACTTTGAATTCTGAAACTATGTTGTTTGAGTTGGCTCTTTTACGAAATTAACCACCTCTTTGGTCTAGTGGTTAGGACTGCCGATCTAAGGCCAGAGGTCCCGGGTTCGATTCTCAGCTTGTGTACTCGGTTTGGTTGGTGGTAGGCTTATTGGACAAACAGGCTAGTTATCTTAGCTAAATATGTCCCATAATATCAATGTTTGCAGCATTGTTGTGTTCCGGCGGCAGCTAAAGATAAGAGAGCCAGTGCCTCAGTGGTTTGAAGATTTCTGGGTAAATGGCTCTGCACACTGGACGACTTGTCGCTGCGTCTAGTCACGTGTGCACGTACACACACGACGACAGTCGTGCGACAGTTGTGAGCGTCAGTTGCGGGACTCCCGTAGCTTGTCGTCGCGACTCTGCGACTGACGCCCAGTGTGCGGAGCTTTGAACAAAATATTTTAAAATTGTCGGCCGCAGCCTGTCGTCGCGTCTAGTCACCGAGCTGTCGCAGTCACGTGTCGCCTAGTGTGCGGAGCCATTTAAGTGCGCTTGCATCAGGCCTTATCATCACTTAACTTGAATGGCAAGTGCTTAACCGTAAGACATAAAAAAATATAAAAAATGGTAGCATTCCGTGTACGAGTCTGCGTTACTAATTAGATTTCTCTTTAATTGCTTTGGTTTCGTCACTTTTGAGTAGAGTTGTGTAGGGAGAGCATTAAGCTACGTCTAGTTATCTTTACCTGTGGAAATAAGAGACGTTGGTGAATACTGCTATTAATGGCTCTTCCTTGTTCGCCCCAAATGATAGTACACCGACTAAGAGATCGTTAAAGACGGCCCCACATCCGTTGTCACTTAAATGGCGGTCCTGAAACAGGTTGCCAATGTATAAATATATTTTACCATTCGCAATCAGGTTAACGAAATCGAGAATTTGTATGGTAGGAGAAGCAGCGCCTCCTAGTGACATTTTTTTTAGATGTTTGATGACGTCACCAGACTTTCATGGGGGACGCGCGGGTGTCTCAAGCCATGTGATAGAAACACCGTCAGAGGGTTACTAGAGGGAATGGCATCACTCAAGCGTATCTCCTGTCCTTACTAGATTGACCGAGGGATTCAGATCAGATCAGGAGGAACAACCCGAAGGCGACTTAAAATGACAGGGTCCTAGTGACAAACGAGGCAAATTAAAATTATGCCATCAAAATTTCTTTTTATAAATTTACTTCGTTTGTCACTTGGAGGCGCTGTCTCAATGCCATATAAGTTTTCGTTATCATGATCGAATAGCAAATAAACCGCACCGGTCCTCTGGAAATACGGGTATAACTAATGTTCTTGAAAGAGTAATCGCGAAGCAATGTGATTGGCAAAGCTGCATCGATACCATTTTCAATTTTAATTGCCATCACTAACTCTATTCCCGATAAAATGTTCAAATAATTTTTAACGCAAATTTTGTTGCGAACAAATTACAAAAACACAAATGTTGAAAAAATTTCCACGAGCAGGAATTGAACCTGCACCCTTCTGACATACCGGGTCCGGTGCTCTTCTAATTGAGCTATCGTGGTTCTAACTATTTTAATTGAGGTATCGTGGTGACGGTAGTTGTTGAAATTGAATGGGCGCCTTTGGCTTTCAAAGTAAAAAGTGTTGAAATGAACCACGATAGCTCAATTGGAAGAGCACCTGACCCGGTATGTCAGAAGGTTCAAAATCCTGCTCGTGGAATTTTTTTCAACATTTGTGTTTTTGTCTATTCCCGATGTTTTGTAGAAGTAGATAACTATCAATAATTAGCCAACAAATTAGTAGGTAGTCCTCAGTGGCTTAATCTTATATCAACATACAACCGTAATTTTAGACGCTAGCTTTGTAAAGATCGGAATTGGAGTGGTTCTTGTTTTCATATCTGCCAAGTCTGAGATAAGAGGTCAAGGAAAGAGTCTCTGGGTATTGAGGTTAGTGCATGCACGTTGTGTATTGTGTAGGTTTGCACCTACTTTATAAGTCTGATTAATATGTTTTTTATTAGTTCGTATCTATACTTATAATATTATAAAGCTGAAGAGTTTTAAACGCGCTAATCTCAGGAATCTCTCGAATTGAATAATTATTTTTATGTTGAATAGTCCTTTTATTGAGGAAGGCTAATTAACGCGGGTGAAACCGCGGGGCACAGCTCTAGTAGTTTGTATTTAAGTAAGTAGCTTCGCAGTAGTTACACAACAGTAGCGCACAGGACTATAAGAAAATGACTGACTATACGGAAAACTATAAATAATCTATAAATATCAAATGAAACACTTCAAACGAATTTTACAAAATAAAAAAGTTTTATTTTCCATGGGTCCGTTGTCATAGCGAATCTCCCTGTGACTACGAACCCTGTAAAAGGGTTCAGAACTTAAGTTCGGAACTCAGATCATAAAAACAAGGTTCGAAACGTCAGTCACTAACGATTCTAACGTTTAACTTTGTAAAAAATCATTGATATCGATGAAAACAATTATAAATATAAATATCAACTTACAATTTGATATTTTGCACAAAAGTTAGTCTGCGAAATTAGATTTGGCTTGTAATGTTTATTACATTCTTCTTTAGATATTAACTCCATTTCCGAAAATGCCAAGTTGTTGTTGTACTTGTGTGGAATAGTCTGAAAGAAATGTACCTAATACCTTTTTATTTGAACACAAATTGTTTTGGCCGCTATAAAAATATTATTTATAATAACTACACTGCCATCTATGAATAGACTGGAGTACTTCTTCTAAGCCAAAGCACACGCTAGCGATGATTCGCTTTTGGTGCACAGTGCTTTTGGCTGTACAGAACGTTTGCTAACAACACGATAGATGTCGCAGAAGTCGATAGGTACTTCTGGTTAAACTTTGTTTTTTATTTGATTTTTATTTGTTATTTCTTAGGTAAATATCAGGTTAAACCATGTGGCATTATTTTGGTTCTCGTGCTGATTAACTAACTTAAAAGGCAGAGAATTTCCTTATATAGTATAAACATTAGGTATAAGCAAATCTTATTTAAATTCACTTGGATGAATGAATGACTCGGGCGGTTGCTAGTATACACCGTTATTTAAAGTACCTACTTAGTTGTTTTCCCAAAAAATATATATCAGCTGTTCCATACATTTCAATAAAACCTTCTCACTAAAAATTTATGAAACAGGTGTTTTTTTCAAAGATTTCAGATTTCGTTGGCCCAGGAAAAGAGTTGTTCCTATTAAAACTATTTTATTTATTTTATTATTTATTTTATTAGTTTTGGTAATGGCACCAGTGTTAGACAGGAACTAGTCATTAACTATAATTTTTTTTTTCTTTACCATATTTTTTTATATTTTTAAGTGCTAATTGCTGCACTGAAGCTGAATTAAATATTTATAAAATACAGCGAAAAAATTAAATGCCTACCCAACGCAGCCAGGAATTAAACCTGGGTCTTTCGTAATCCGGGCGGCTGCACTGACCATTATGCTACCGGAAAGGCTGACGTAAGCACTGAATTTTTTTTCACTGATTTTTAATTTTTGAGTGCTTTTTAGCGGCACAGTGCCATCTATTCAACGGTTATTGCAACTGATGGCTTTGCAGATTCATGTTTACAGATGAAATACCACAAAGGCATTTAATTTTTTCACTGTATTTTATTAGTATTTCATTAACATTAACTTTAATCATTAAAAATAGGAGTAAGGATTAGTATTTAGCAACAATTAAATTCAATTTGTAATTTTTTGGCGAAGAACCTTTTCTCGAGTAATTGGTTTTAACTATCGAACATTTGTAAAATTACCCTACTATAATTAACCCGTAAAAGTCAACTCACCGAAAAGCCCCAGCTAGAGACTCCAATTAGCACTCCGGGGTGAAGTGCAGTTTCTGGTTCCACTAGCATTATTTTCATCGTAGCTGAACTGAACTTTACATGGGACTGAAAATGTTATTTGTCTTTTTATGGCTTAATAAATGGAAGTAGGTGGATAGATCTAAGAGGATAATATTATTAGTTTATTAGCTATTGGAATACTAAGATCTTAATTGTGATCTCTTCCCAATACTTTGGTGGAAACTGGGTCTTATTTTTTTACTGAAGAAAAGAAATAATAATCTGTGTTCAATTATAAATATTTTAGATAGAAATGTACCACGAAAATCGCCGTGATATGTAGGGAATCTAGTACTATTCTACTACTACAACTAGTGATTTCATTTATATTCATAAATGAAAAGAGAAATGTAATGGGTAAGAATGAAATAAGGTTCCGTGCAATAGAGAAATTGTGTAATAAATAAGTAACTAGATTCGTAATCGCTGCAATAGGGCGTGTATGGTTGCATTACGCCGCCACATACATAATTCAGTAGACAATATCGACACTTCAAAAGTTTGGAAATTTTTTAAGTCGGTTGGTATTGATTCACTGAATCTCCATTTCTCCTCTTCCTCGTTTATCAGTGATGCTGAGAAAGCCACTACGTTGCACAGATTGTCTACCATACAGGTTCTTAATGTTACTCCCTTTGCATTTGACCAACTATCGGATGGCGATGTTAAGAAGAGCTTGTTCTCAATAACTTCCAATGCGGTGGGTAGTGACGGTATTAGCCGCAATATGTTAGTACTGATCCTTGACATCATCCTTCCAGACCTAACATTCTTTTTTAACAGCTCCATCTCTAATGCAGTATTCCCATCCTCTCGGAAAGACGCTCAAATAATTCCTCTATCCAAAAAAAGTAACCCTAAATCATTTACTGAATACCGACCCATTTCCATTCTTTCTTTTTTATCCAAAGTCCTCGAGCGCCTTATCCACAACCAAATCTGTAAGTTCCTTTCTCGTCATAATCTCCTTAACCCATTCCAATACGGCTTCTGTCCAGGCCACAGCATCGTCACTATTTTGGTTAAGATCACCGACGACATCCGCCTTGGAATGGAAAACGGCCACTTAACTGACTTCAGCAATGCCTTCAACACCGTTAACTTTGAAATACTTTTAGCTTTATTCTGATCACTTAATATATCTCCAACGGCAGCAAATTCGTCTTGAGGAAAAGTTCTCTTGATGGTGGGACTCGACGGCTGGTGTCCCTCTAGGTGGCGTATTGTCTCCTCTTCTGTTTGCAATCTTCATCAATTCTATTTCAGAAAGGCTTTCTATTTTCCACCGCAGACGACTTACAAATATGTTGTTCACCAGTGGTGAAATCTTTCCGAAGCTATATTGACCATCAATGTAAATCTGTGACTTATCGTTGATTAGTTGGTTGGTTTCAGTTTTCTTAATTGTTCAGGTTCGCGCTCATTACGGTCATCAGAAAACTTAAGTCTTAAAACGCTCACACACAGCAACTCCTTTTATGATTATTCTTTTACCGTCCAAGCTGTTTGTCTCTGGAATTCGCTTCCAGTTGCGATCAGGCGTAAGAAATTCAATCGCTTATTTAAAGAGCTAGTGAAAAAAATCTCTCTGTCCTGCTGCAAAACTGCCATATCCGCTACTTTCCTACCTGAGACTACTTTTGTGTTTAAGTAGGTTTAAAATATATGCCAAAGCGATAACACCGCCATATTGTAACGTTGTAATTTTTTTTCTTTTGTTATGTTTATTTTATAGTATTGCAATAAAAGTTATCTATGTAACAAGACCAAATTTCTATAAAACAAAGTAGAAATATTTTTTAAAATAAATAAATAAATATAATAACTCTTTCAAGACAAAAGAGGACAAAACAACCAGGTAATAAAAAATGCCTCGGGTATGCGCGTGTTTCGATTGAATAATGCCATATACAAATTTACAGAACAGAAAATGAAGAACCTGAGTAAATTATCATTGTACACTATATTCATAAATGTTTATCCGTTATCTCTTACCCTTACCTTCAAGTTAAAACTAAATTATTTTATCT
Organism: Eudonia mercurella; assembly: GCA_963082485.1. Classification (NCBI taxonomy): domain Eukaryota; kingdom Metazoa; phylum Arthropoda; class Insecta; order Lepidoptera; family Crambidae; genus Eudonia; species Eudonia mercurella. The sequence continues at coordinate 17,168,132 of OY720024.1, forward strand.
GCTCTACTAGCTTTCCTTGCACCTAGACACTGCTTCTGCTTAACATCAGACAGAGCATATCAGAATAATTTGCCTAACATTCTAAAAAAAACATAGTATGTCTCAATGTTTACTAAATAAATTAACAAAACTGTTACCTCTAAAGCCAAAAGAGCAATGTCATTACTCCAACTCTTTAAATGATCGAAATATTCATGAACTTTTAATTCCAAAACTGATATTACTTGGCTGAAACATTTAATAAATTAGTAAACTTCAACCGCCTCTGTTGGTCTAGTGGTGCTCTTCAAAGCTCGAAGGAGTTCGAACATCCGGCAAACCAATTTTTCGAAAGTCGCTAAACTTACTCGATCGTAAGCCAAAAGCGGCAGTCGCGGCGCCAAAGACCTTTGAAATGAATATTTGAGAAATCTGATCTCGGTGTAGGCAATTTAGTTCTTAGTCATATAAATTACTAGCTGTGCCCCGCGGTTTCACCCGCGTTAATTAGCGATTAATCATAGCCTGATGTAAACCTAGCCTTCCTCAATAAATTGACTATTCAACACAAAAATATTTTTTCAATTCGCAAAACAAACAAACTCTTTAGCTTTATAATATTAGTATAGACAATCATAGAGGAGCTTGATGGCACAGCGGCTTGCGCATTCGGATTGCGATCTTAACGGTTAAGCAACTTTCGCGACACCAGGATATAAGATAGGTGATCAAATTAAAATGTTTCCAGCCTCTCCTTACTTTGGAAGGCATGTTTAGTCGTTGGTCCCACATTGTAGGAGTATTTTGGGTTGAGAATCGATCGCACAATGTGCTATTGTTCATATTGGAAGTTACAAAAACCAGCTATAGGACTTTAATAGGCCATACTAGTGGTCCGCATGACTTGTCCGCTTGAGTGAGTATTATAGCGCCACTTACCGGGTCCAACTGTAAATCTAAACCATCCAGAGACCCACTCAAACATACACAAGTAAAAACATCAAAATCGGTCTGACCGTTTAGGAGCAGTTCCGTGTCATACACAGAAGAATTATATATAAAGATAGATAGACTGATCGTGATGAATTAGCAAATAAACAATATCCTCATTACCCTGGCTCAGTCATTGTGTTCACGCCAAGTTTGACAACAATTTTCTGGTTGTTCCTCTTGATAAAGCAACTGGCAGCAGTGGCGACCAAATTGCTCCTGATCAGGCTGCCGGAACAAAAGAATTTTCCGTACACGATCAGCGTGTGGTGAGGGACGTCCTCGATCTTCATCACTTTCATCTGCGCCGCATTCTTTTTGCCTGCCTTGTTCTGGGAGAGTTCGTGATGCATCTTAAATGAATCGAGGAACTTGTACGATGACACTTTAGCTAGAAATATCGCTAGGCAGTAGATACATCTGAAAATAAATATTTACTCTTTAATTTTTTTTTATCATAAAACATAATCTGGGGGCACGGCAGTGCCTCCGCCAAGTCGAGTAAAAAAGCGGCACGGTCGTACCATCTTTTTCTCGATACAGTTCAGACCATTTTCGACCCCCTATAACTTCATTGTGGATAAAACTAGAAGCCTGAATTTTCAGTAACCAAGCAGGCATTGTATAATAAACACGGTATATTTTAAATTTCATTCAATTTGAACAGTAGTTTAAGAATTTTAGTCAAAGTTTCTTAATTTTGTCACTTACTCACTGACTGACTGACTGACGGATCATCAAAACTCTAAGGCACTTCTACTTGCAAGAAGCTTCACATTAAGCCTTCTTTAGAAGCATTAAATTTAGAATTCAATTAGTGTTTAGTGTATAAATCAAGGAAAAACTAAAATATTTTGCAATTTCAGTCCAGTTTTCTAGATACACCATCATCATCTGATGATGATGTATCTAGAAAACTCAGCAGTGGACGTCTTTTTGACTGAGATGATTCTCAGTCAAAAAGACGTCCACTGCTGGACAAAGGCCTCCCTCAAGGATAAATAATTTTGAGGGGAATTTGCTATAATCGCCACGCTTGGCAGGCTGATTGGCGATCGCAGTAAAGTGAGGATAATCAAAGAGAGACGCTGCTGCCCATCCTGTGGAATGGTCCCATGGTCGCCTTCTACGACACCCACGGGAAGAAATGGGGTGGTGCAATTCTTTACCCCCGGCACCACACGGGGAGAACGTGAATAACTTTGTAATCCCATATACATTTATATACATTTATAGGATTACAAAGTTACATTTGCAGTTATTGAATCAATGTACCTGTTTATGTATAATATAATGGAATAATAGGTGTAGATAGGTACCTAGATGGTACCGGAAAGGAAAAAAAGTAGGACTAGCTACAAAAAGAAAAGAAAAACAAACTTGTAAAAATAACCAAGTCTCGCAACTCAGTTCTTCTACCGTAAAAAGTTGTGAGATCCATGTAATACCAAGTCGGTTAATTTATTCAGTCCCTACTTAAGGGACTTTCTGTCTTAAGTTATTACGCAATTAGCTAACCTAACAACATCTTCTAGTGACCATATTAATATTAAAAATCTTTTATGTTTTAAACACCAGTTTTCGACAGAAACCTGTGATCGACACTTTTAACCTTTAATTATTAGAAATAGGGGTTAGCAACTAGACCCGCGTGGTGATTTATGGTCCGTTCTCTCTATCCATCTATAGGAAAGTCTTGTGTCCCAGTAGTGGGGACAAAAGTGGGGATAAAATGAGCTGATGATGATGATAGCAACTGATTTAGGACTTCGTGACTTAGTGACTTTATAAATACAGACCACCTGTCCCCTAGGTGTCATCCAATAAATTATATAATAGTTTTTGGCGTCGAATGCTGTGTTGAACACAGGATTAAAGATCAAGCACTGGTGCGTGGTGCCCTTACGATACTAGTATGTAAAACTCAGTTAAGACTTGTACCCGTGACTAATTAAAAGCGCTGGCTAAGTAAGCATAAGCGCTGGCTAATTCGATAGCCCTCAAAAGAGGTCACCCGAATTGCGTAATTTGCAATAGGTCATAAGTTCGAGTTCAAGCGAGGAGCTTCCTCGTGATTTTAGTGATGACATATGGACTATAACGAATGTAAGTACTTAATGTCTTTATTCGTTGATATAGAAAGGACTAGGTGTTACTTCAATTCTATTATTATTATAAGACAAAATTAATCATCGTTAACAACACGTTGTTATTGTAGTTCTTGTTCTTTTGCATTAATTGGTCCTAATCAACACTGCTCTGGTATATTTTAACAAAGTTAAAATCTTTATTCATTGTAGGAAAAAGTCTCAGCACATTCACGTGCGATGTTCTGGAGTACACACATCAAGTTGTAGAGACGAGATCTCACCCGCTGATGTAGCATTGTTCAGTCCCATACATGAAAATCCCCCGATCCGATCCGAACCCTTCGGAGAATCTAGTTGGGCACGGGGACACGCAATACTGCGTGATGCCGTTCCCTCTAGAAAACCTCCGAAGGTGATTCGTTTCACACGGCTTGAGGAAACCTTTAAGTTTCTCGCCGTCCCCAAAAAAACCCGGTGAAGCTGAAAATGCTGCTTGAGGCAAAAAGAAAACATGAAAGTCTCAGAACACAGCGACACGCCCACTAATAATACTGTAGTAGACTGATTCCTTGGTTAGACGTGTCCGCTCCTAGACGACAAGTCTCCGCCGACAAGCCACATGTTACCCGAAATCTAAATGTCACCTACAACGTCACCTGACGCGTATAAATCGTGACGAGCGACATGGTCATGGCACAAATGTCCCTTAGCGAAAACAGGACTTCATTTTGAGAGTCTCCCAGAGCGGTTGAGCCCTTACCCCGACCTTTTCAAGGTTTTTGGGTGTGGTTATACTTAATAGAAGCCTTCTGCTTAAACTACACATTTCTTAAATATTATGAGGACTTATGAACTAATAGTCACCCAGTGGTCGTAACTCGAACGTTTCTTAAATAATATTTGTACAGAAAATTTGTTTTGGGACTCTTTCTCCATAAAAACTTTAACAATACCAAATTTCATCTCTTTTTCTCTCTTCTGTGCACGCGAAGGGGCACGAAGTATTCGCTTCACGGAATAATATATAGATTATTTGGTGAAAATTAATAATTAGATTACTACAAAACAATACTTCAATAGGTCTTTTTGCAACCCTGTAATTTAATTTCCGATGAGTAATCTCATCAATTCTGTCTCTACTTTACGAGTCTCTTTATGGTTATTCACGATTCCCGTGACGGAGCAAAGTAAAATGTTGGAAAGAATATAGCGGTACTTACGCATTCATTTCTGTGAAATGAATTTTAATACAGCAATCTGATTCTGCTCGCGATTCATAATAAAGAAGGCTTTCGAGAGTCCGCTTGTTAGTGTCGAGATTTCACCGACTTTATAGTAATAAACTGTAGCGCGATAAAACAAAAGAGAGTCATATCAAAGCGATAAACGGGTTTCGCATTTGTGAGTACAATCATTCTTCGTTCGCGGTGCGATACGAACCGAGTTATTACCATTTTCACTGTACCAACATCAACTCTGCGTTGTGAATAGTGTGCCTTAATTAGTTGTTACTTGATTTTCCAATGTTGTATCCTTAGATTATAAACACGTCTAGATAGAGCATTTCATACGCAAAAAGCAGGCTGAATTTTACGCAATAATGTGTGTGTTATCAGCGTGTACTTATTGTCTTAAAACATTCACTCTGTGCGTTTAAAAGGAATCCCAGCTTTAAGTTTTAAATCACCCTACTTTTTATTAATATAGGTATCACTTAAAAATAATGTAAAGATTAAATAATGAGTATGATTTTATCGATTTTTGTTTATTTATAGGTAGACGAACTTGACAGAAATCCAGTGTTTTCAGTATTTAGACGTGTATCTAATCTAAGGTTGTATAAAAATTATCCATATCACTTTTTGGTCGATATAAACGTCACAAAACAATAACTTATAGTTGTAGTTATTTGACATCAACATAGCCGTAATTAACAATTTCGTGGCGCCATTTTGATGAAAAAGCCTATTTAGTTTTATGGATATTATTTATAGGTATATCTTAAATGGCTATTATTGGTGATATTAATAGCCATTTTAATGTACAATATCGCATCACACTCAGCCGCCCAGCCAGCCAATCAAAGCCGAAGGTCACCTTAGTCAGTTGAAAATACTGACCATTACTGATCTAATCAGGGGGCTTTCATCGAATCTCTAAGCTTCGCATCGCACAGGTGTTTATTAACATTTCCATCACGTCCGCACATAGCGGGAGATATCAAGGGACGGATTCACTTTGCCGGTCCCTATCACTTTGCATTTCACAAGGAAAATGACTGAAGAGTGCCATCAATTTGTTACGCCCAGCTCTGTTAAGGTATATTTCGGCGTCGTCGTCCGTAAAGGAAAACTTTTTGCTTTCTGCGAATGATAAATTGTGATAGTAAATGTTCATACTTTTATGGCGCTGTGACTCTTTAGCTCAGTTTGGTCAACTTGCGACGTAAGAGCTTTCAAAGCGTTTATTCGACGTAGAACAATTTGGCTTAGGTTCTAAACTGAATTTAATTCTGAATACTACGAGTAGATACTTATCTATACTAATACTAATACTAATAATATCATAAAGAGGAAACCTTTGTATTTTTGTATGTATGTACGTAACGAATAAACTCAAAAATTACTGGACCGATTTAAAAAATTCTTTTACCATTAGAATGCTACATTAGCGCTGAGTAACATAGGCTATATTAAAAAATATATTAAATAAAATAGTAAAATTAAACGACAATTAAATTTTCCAATACAAAATGATTTGTTTGTTTTGTTGTCATGGAAACCATTTATATATATTTAACTCAATGATGGAAACTGTCAATGCGGTACGAAGTCCGCCGGGTCTACTAGTATAAGATATATGTAGCAACCAAGAAATTGCAACGCTGATTATAAATGACGAGAGACGCTGATATAATGGAAATTGGTTACTGTAGCGACGCTTGCATACTGGCTATCCTTTCTACTCTCCTCCGTTGCCAAACCTTCAAAACCTCTTTACTTCTTCTTTGAAGAAACCAATGCCCTAGTCTTGGACCTCATTACAAACTAATACCATTATATTTCCACGACTTAAGCACTGTTTATAAGGCGCCTTTACGACTTAGATGAGCTGGTACGTATCATATCAACATAAAAGTCCATGACATGACCCTTTATAGGTAGCTAGTTGTAGCACTTTTATGATAGACCAGTAACATAGATTAGCAGACAGACTATCCAGCAAATGTTTCTGTCACTGATGTATGTATTACCTGTGCCGCGTATAAAACAAAAGTTCTGAATAGACTCTAAGTCAATTTATGCTACCGACACGCATTGGGTCAGCTATATGGCCTTATCTTTTCACGAGCTCAGCAGTGGGACGTTTTATGCTGACAATGATAATTCTTAACAAAAAAGTTTATTCGCTTGAAACTAACCAACGCAGTACGCATGGTTATTGTACAAACTCGTATATAATCACAGTTCCTAGCGATAAATCTCTCGTAAAATTGGGCCACGCATCGCATTAAATTCCCACGAGCGTTACATTGTGCGTGCTGCAGGGCTGGCGTATGTACGTATGTATTATGTACGGCGGAGTGGCGCGGCGGGCCGTGTCGTTTTAGCATCCGACGTAATGTCAACTTGGCGGTACGACAATAATGGTGAAAGCGAACTGCTGCATGCTAAGCGGCAGCATTAATAATTTACGATTAATTTGTAAAATTACTTTTTTTACGGGTTAAGTAAAGTGGAGCACACTTCGCAATATCGGGTCATCGGATGGGTGACCGAAGAAAAAATATCAATAGCACTCCTTTTCTGTCCTTGATAATTTACGTTGGTACGGGTTGTTGTTGTATGATGTTAGTCGTTTAATCCCACCAACACGAATTGGGCCAGTTTGGTGGATTATGTCCCAATCTACCTACGTTCTTGAGTCCAGCTATAAGACGTGTGTAGGCTGAGATGACGATAGTTGTTAATAAATCAGAAATAATATTTAAAAAAATCCACATCCGTTCCTTCAAGTAAATTTATTCGCACCTAAATTGCGTTTTTATTAACATTTTAAAATGTTTTTTTATTGAAATTGTTATTTTTTAATTCACAATGCTACATTCGAAAATTATATAACACTTGACAGCAGCCTCGGGCGACTACTCCATCTATTAAAGTTGACTGGTGTCCCTTACGAATTTCTTAAGTGCCTATTATATAGCCAGCGTTATTCCATCCAAGTGTTTAAGCGTCTTGACGGTCGACGGTAATGGGCATACAATTAAATTAACGTGTCTGGGTTTCGAGAAAATTTACGTATTGATAACTTATCTTGAACACAATATTTTTAAAATATTCCTACAGTGAATTAAGTATACCTGCTAAATGATGTGCAAAAAATAAAAAGTAATGTAATTGAAAATTTACACATCAAAAATTGTCCTAGCTTACCATACGTCTTACATTTTTTTTAAATACGGTTTTAAAAATAAAACACTTTGAATTTGCTTCTTTTTATTTAAAGTTATTGTATAGTGTGTAGTGTCCGCGAAAACTTAAAAAAAATCATAACAACAAAACAAAGTATATTCAGTAAAACTTTTGCTGCAACCGCATTAATCTCTGTAACTGACGGTGGAATATTTATTAAAATCTGGTTCCGGAGTTGAAACAGTAACGTTATCTCTGGCGGTCATTAAAAAAGTAGGCACAGTAATTAAAGTAGCCGTTGCCAGGCAAATCTAGAATTGGGTTGCAGTGTACTGAACAACCTTTCAAGTATAAAAAATCAGCGTTTTGCACCATTGTTAGACAGTGTACCTGTACAGACTGAATAAAATATTTAGTACTTATTAAAAATAGTGAATAAAGGCTATCAAAAGTATTACGTTTATGTTATGATAGAATACGCTGTACTTTTGTGACAAACTTCACCCAAATCCGTTTGGCCAATTCGGCGTGATTAAAGACGAACAGACATTCATATTTTTCCGGTTATAAAATTAAGTAAGAGTAGTAAGACTTTACTAGACTACTAGTAGGAACCCTTCTATAATTGAAACAGTACTGAAATTTAAATATTTATTTATTTATTTCAAACAGCCCTTAAAATTGGAAGTTCATACCGAAAGTTTGGCGAAAGTTTTTAAAGAGATCATAAATTTAAATGCCTAAGCTTGAATCAAGAAGTCAGGAGGGGTTGAAAGGGATTGGAGGGGCTGAAGCGTTTGCACATAGAAATACGCATCAAGCATTCCTTTTATACGAGTATAAGTGTCGTGCAAACAAGTAAAATTGAACTTTAAGTAGTTTATGCGAATATTAGGGAAATAGCTGTACATTAAGGTGTAAAAGCAACACAAAAAGCTCTCGCCGTTTGTGCTATAATTTGGGAACGCAATCACAAACAATTTATTTGCTTCTCAAAGAATATTCTTACTGTTTCTGTTTCTAAATTTATAAGGTGATGTGTAACGTGACGCTAGCAGAAGTCGAGTAGTTTTCGTATATCTAGTAAATATACCACTACTCTCTGTTTCTGACATAATATGTGTAATTATTGATGTCCACTGAGGGTCCGTATTTATACTCTGTATGTTCTGCTAGCAACAACAATTTTACTGCATCTGGCCCTCCCGCCCAATCCTCTAAATGCCACTACACATTTACACGATACACTAAACATGTACACTCGCTTAGGCCCCTAGACACCGTACTCGTAGAATAAGGGTACGACAACCCGCTCACAAGCGCTCTAAAGCAGGTACTGACATGTACCTGGGCGCCTCGCCTTACCCCCACGACCCGGTCAATCCGAGCTGTGGTCATAGCCCTTAGAAGCGCCCTCGGGTTGCTCTGCTCCGATCCGATCCAATAAAGAAGGACACGCACTGGTGCGTGATGCCATTTCCTCTAGAAAACCTCTGACGGTGTTACGTTTCACACGGCTTGAACCCTTTAAGTTTCTTGCCACCCCCGATATAAGTCCAGTGACGCTAAAACAAAAAAGGTCATCATCAGGCCGGCAATTTATTTAATAACCATCTTAAGTATTCGCAGCTTAAATAACAATACAGACATCACTAAACGAATGGTTTTGTTCATATACCTACTGGTCATGACGTTGAACAAAGTTTAGCACTTTCTTTGAAATTAAATTCTAAAACTTAATTTAAGAAGCACAGAGAAATTTTTTTAAGGCATAACCAAGCGTTTATTGGTTTTCATGTTATTTTTGTTACTTTTAGAACTGTACTTTCCATAAAAGAAGGTTTTGCCAAAAGATCTTTCTATTTTGAATATCAAAGAACCAGGAACGGTAGCCTCATCGTCGAAAAACGGTATACAAACAACGCTGGGGGCTTGACACGTTTTGTATCTTAATCTTAAAGATATGAGAATCGAAATTACGTTTATAAAGAAAAGAATAAATACTAAGCTCGGATACTTAGGAATATAGCCCCTATTTAAACTGAAATTATTGTTACTCAACTAATTCAAACAGTATCATCGAAAGCGGCACTGCAAACATAACATGGCTTTGTAGCATCAGTCTTACAGTATGGTCTCATTATGTGAATGGAACTCAACTAATTCAAAAAGTATCATCGAAAGCGGCACTGCAAACTTATCATGGCTCTGTAGCATCAGTCTTACAGTATGGTCTCATTATGTGAAGTAATTCCACAAAGGCAAACATAGCCTCCATCGCTCAAAAATAATGCATAAAGAAAAGACTCTTTGCGGTGCGCATTTTCTCTTTTTGCAACGATAAAACTATTGACAGTCTGACATTAAACAAATTGTACAAATAAACAGAACCGCGATCTTTATCTAAGTTATAGAGAAAAATACGTGATAAGACAAACAATCGATTATGTTTGCCCTTTCGCAAAATCAATACAAAACTGAAAGGCCTTTTTGTAGCAGATTATACTTTCTTATAAAAGTATACTTATGTGTTTGTTACAGAGGACAAGTATACATAACTATTTATGCTACCTGTAGTATATGAGACTATGAATTATTATAACAATAAAAATAGTTTTATTGAAATCGATTAAGTTATTAATTTATTATTGTATGGATGAATGTATTTTATTATAAATTACTGCACGATAAAATAGTAAAAATATATGGGGCTTATTATTTATATAAAAATTTAAGATCGATACTGATTATCTTGGTCATGCAAATAAGTAAATATGAATTTGAAAATGAAGAGCTTATGCCTCCCTTCAAAACGCTTTCATACTTTACGTAAAAGAGTTTTCGGTTCGGCTCAGAGCCTGAATTAGTTTGCTGCCCCCTGACTATGAGCTTTTATAGCAGTATTATTGCAGTTGTGGAAAAGAGACGCATGTATGTTCGCCGCTACACGCGTCTCGTTTTCGCAACTGCATTAATACTGCTATAAGAGGTTGTAGTTACCCCCCAGATCTGTTCGTTTTCTCATACGTATTCACAGTGTGAGATTTTGGATGAGTTGCGGACAGCCTAGTTTTAGATTTTATATTTATACTATAAATCATAGTAAAGCCGTAAGTTCAGTTACCGATTAATTATTTTATTGAATTTTGATGATATGATTTTTTTTCTATGAGGTCACTTACTATCCGCATTTATGTTTTATTTCTTTTAGTAGTATAATAGGTAAAACCGTCTGTAAATTATAATTATGGTCAGTCAAATAACATAAAGCCTTACATTAAAAAGAAGATGTAATTTTTTTCAATTTTTTAGATTTTTTCATTTTAATCATTTGTTTGATGATATTAGCGTTTTATTTGGCCTACATAATACGCAAGATATCTGTATAAAGAACACCATAACATATCACGTCATTATCCCGAAGAATCTCGGAACTATCGCCGTTCTAAGTTTTTTTCATTTTCTAAGGAAATAAGGTTGACACTTCCCAAAAAAAAAAAGTTTTATTAATTAAAAAATAATGTTCTTGCATAAAGATAAAGGTTAAACAAGTGGCCAGTTCTAAAAACTTTCAGGGTCGCTCTCGTATATACTCGTTTAAATGAAAAGTTAGTTTTTTTCTCTCTCTCCTCTCCCGAGACATTAAATTCAAGTTTGTCGCGGTTTCTCATTAATACAGGAGAACTAACCCGGTGTTTTAGCGCATATTATTAAGTCATTGCCGTCGGAGAATATTGATCACGTAGGTACGATTGTAATATTTGCATAATACACTTAACTTGATTAATTTATTTAGTCTTATGGAACATTTGAATATACAATGTGTCCCAAAATTCAACGATAAGCAGGCACCAGACGGTAGATCGGCTCATGACTACTCGAGGAAAAATGAGAAAAAAATTTGTTGCTCTATGTCACTGTCGTTCGTTACCCGAACGAGGTTTTGGTGATCCAGAAATTCTAATTTTAACTGGACCCAAAAAACTCAGTACAGGCATTTATAATTACATCAATAATTGTTCAAAGCATAAAATTAATTGAGTGTTGAAATGAAATACAATGTACGGACGAATCTACTCGCGTTTGCTTTACACTAGCTATCGTCCGCTGTTTCGCTTGCGGCAAACTCAGTCTGTAATATGTCTTCATCATATATATTTTGAATAGGTTAATATGTATGTGGCCTGGTGCTCTCGGTCAACTGATTCTGTGAATAAAATCACGTAAGTTCGTTTTGATGTGAAGAAATAACAAAAAATAGGTACAAGTATCTGTGTAGATCTGAGCACACTTTTCAGGGTGCTTCCGTCTACCATTAATAATACAGCCTTATTAATATAAAAAACTGTTAACAATTTTTTTTAAATATAAAATGAGAAAATCGGATCACCTCGATTTCCTTTTTATACGGTTTGACACTCCGACATTTTTTGTTGTTTTGATGATGGGTTGTGAAAAGGGTTCCATCATCAATTATTTTATGACACGTTTGTGTTTATCAGGCACAGTCTCATTATGATTTTCATTCTTATGTGAAGAAATAAAAAAATATTTTTGTTTCCATTCAACAAATTCGAATAAGAAGGATGGTTTTTAAAACATGAAGAGTGAATATAAAACTTTGAGTGCCTACTTTAAAAATAATCCCTCTAGACTGAATATTTCTTTGTTAAATTTTTAAAGAGGGGTCGTCGTAGTAAAAGGCGGACGCGTCAATTAATATTTCTTTCTTCTCGCTCACGAATTCCAGTACAAACAAAAAAGGTCGATCGTTACTTCCATGTTATTGTCAAATACTTTGTTTACATAATGTAGGGTGAACTACGAAGGTCCGCCGTAGCATGACACGCGAACCCTCGTAGCTCGTAGCCAGTATCGCTACGGCAGGCGCGCTAGACGGTCGGCTACGCGCTACGCGGTCGCTCGGCGTAATGTTGTGGTCTTTGGCGCTTTTCGGCTTCGTTCTCGCTTCGGCTCAAGGACGAGCGGTAAGCATAGCTTTATAGTTCCCGTTCGGTCGCCGCCACTATGCGGTCATTTCAAAGATATAGATATGAGTTTTGCTTCTAAGTGGAGTCAAGTGGGTTTCGACGCTAGATCTTACGTTTGTGCGTTGTTTTTTGGATCCAGAGTCCTTAGTAGTTTAAAAACGTGTCTGTTGTTGTATGCCAAAGGATTCTATGGTAAATTAATTTCAATTTGTGTTAATAATAAAACCCTTCTAAAAATCTTATGTAATAGAAATTCATAGTAATGTTTTAAAAAGCTATTTTATTTATTTTATTATGAAAAGCTTTTGTTTTTACAAATAACTATTATTTCAAATAATTATAATATTAACCAACTACAAACTAAAAGTTTTGTAACATATTGTGAGAGCGACTAGAGTGACTTTAAAAGTTTATTAATCACTTTTTACACTAAGATATAATTTATATTTTATATAAATAAAAAAGTTATTTTAATATTAACTCCATTTACACTTCCTCACATAAATTTTAGTAAAATACTTACAAAGCTATTTCTAAGGGCACGAGTTTACGAATAATAATGCGAACACTTTTCCAAACAATAATAATAAATAAATTCTAGGGAGCTTAGAGAGAGATCGTTGAAAGTTTGTTTTTCTTGTTAAACCGCGGCAACATACACTCCGTCCCAATTTTCCCTTCTTAAGGGCGAGTGTCGTCTTAAACCCACGCCTTCGAACTTGTTAGTGTAAACTAGTTTTTATCTCCATTTCGCCCTAATACATTTATTTCTTAATAAGAACAATTACAGTTTGATAAGAAAATACATTATTTAATTTACGTTCATGATTATAATGATTTTTGCAATATGTATTCGTTACTAATATGTATTAATAAAAATATATTTTTCTGTGAACTGCAAATTGTACACAAGGTTTATTGCGAACACGTGACAATTTAAAAAGGGCGTTGGATTTTTTTTCGCGAGTCTGATTTGAATCCGCACCTTCTTTCTGACAAACCGGGTCAGGCGACCTACCAATTATTAATATCGTGATTGTATCCGACCTTTGCAGTCAGAATATATACGAGTTTATCAGTTATAGCACTTTTTTTCGCGACTTCGTCCGCGTAGATTTTAGAGTTAAAAAATAAACTCTAAAATAGTTAAAAGTTACCCGCAAGCAATGATTCTATCAGTAAAGGATTTTTGGAATTGGACCAGTAGTTTCAGAGATAAGCCCCAACATACAAACAAACAAACAAAGCAAACATTACCTGTTTATTAATAGTGTAGATATAGATTTCAACACTTTTTCTAATATGTTTGTAATTATTGGTTATACCTATATCATTTTACGTAAATTTTGTTGCAAACAAAATACAATTTGAAAGAAGTGTTGAAAAATTTCCACGAGCGGGATTTGAACCTGCACTGTACCTATAACATACCGGTTCAGACGCACTACTAACTATGCTATCGTGGCTCTAGCAACCCGCAAAAAATAATCAACACTCTCTACTCTATCTTTTACAAATTATGTGTTAGTACTCATATAAATTTGACGACTTGACCTCATGCTATCAAACACTTCAGATAGCAATTAGCATAGTATACTTGTTATCATTAGCAGTAACAACATAGTAATGGGCCCATTCCAACATACGGAGGCACTTCGCCTAATTATGAATCGAGGACACAAATATCACCGCCTCAAGTGCCATCTAAACTATAAACTGCGAAGTACTACTCACTCATGCCATACCACAATCGATTAAATTCCTAACAGGTTTGAGTCTGTTTTGCATTGGCAAGGAAATAGCAAACCGTTTCGTGCCACATTGTAAGAGATAGTAAAGTTTAGAATTACTGTCATAATTGCCTTTGTGATATAAAACGAAAGCGGTTTAAGATCTAAGACAGGCTTTCGGTGGTGCGCTACACATTAAGGACGATTAGAACTAAACATATTTTATATCTCTCGAGTGCGGTTGTTGTTATGAAACTCAAACAGCTATCATAGTGGCTCAAATGTTTGAAACTTTGAAAAAACACAAAGTGTTGAAAAAAATTCACGAGCGGGATTCGAACTCACACCCCATGACATGCTGGGTCAGGTGCACTGCCAACTATGCTATCTATCGTGGCTCAATCTAACTCGCCGAAATTAATCAACACTATTTACTTTTACTATATAAGCCAAAGGAGCCCTATTCAATGACGACATCCAAACTTAATAAAAAAGAAAAATGTAATTTGTTCGCATCAATATTTGCGTAAAATTATAATGTAAAATTACTTTCGACATTTTAAGCCCAGCATGTCGATTCCTGTTACATGTTGTTGTCGACTTCACGATTTGACAGAGTTAGGGATGTTTTTGCGGGGCCAGTACGAATCGATAACATCGATTATACTTCGTTTAGGCTTTAAACAAGAAACTATATTAAACAGAGGTTTGGCATTGATACATATATCAATAAAATAGTTAATTCAGCATTAGTCGTTGCTTAAATGTGGACTACAGCATAGTATTCTGTAAAACTCAAAAACACCGAGGGCGCCTCACCAATCCATGTGGTAGTTAAATGAACTAACCACAATTGAGTTTTTGACATTACCGTGTCAAAAACTCGTATTTTTATGTCAAATAAAAAGTAGCTATGTAGCTTGAATTTAAAAACGCTGCGAGCGCCCCAACTATCGAGGTGGTATAAAAATGTAAACGATACAGATTTGACAGTACCGTGTCAAAATCTTGAATTTTCCTCTCAAATAATAAGTAGCTATAGAGCTATCTTTTTCACGGTCTATTGACAAAAGAGGTAGGTATTCTCATAGAGGATTTTTTAATGTTATTTTGGCTTATGCATTTTTAAAGTGTTACAAAAAGTAACTTTGCTTTAAGTCGGGCTGCGAATAATTACGACTTAGAATATAGTTATACATGTACATAAATAATGTAGATAATTTTAAGATGTAGATTAGTTTAGGATGATTGCACTCATGGTCTAAGCACTCAGCAGATACTCCTTCTTGTATTGTCGTTTTATGTTGCCTAGCAACTTGCTTGTTATTTTTCGCAAAACATTTACTGTCAATATACTTTTACACACATTAAAAATCATTTATTTCTTAAAGTGGTAGCAGATTATAGTTTTCTATTTCAAAACTTGAAAATAGCGATGGTTGCCGCGTTGGCAAAGGTCATGTTGGGAATTTTGACTCGCAAAATTATAAAACTTGGAATACCTACTAAATTCTAATAGCGCATAAGGCAATGCTGGGATTCATGGACAATATGCACAGCAAAAAAACCAGACCATTCGTGGCGCCGACAGCGACAGCCGAAATGAAGCAAAATTTGAAAGAGATTTCCAAAAATATAAGAGTTTTAGTAGTGCCATAAATGCAATAGAAAGCTGAAGTACATGTCAACCAGTCACTAATGCTGTCCGCAGTAATAGCGTCTAAAGTAACAAGAAAGGAATTGTTTAGTAACAACGGCGGCGAGTTTAATAATGGCAAAGTAAAAACTATAGCTGCAAATAAGGCATTCAGAAGTGACTATAGTGATGCCCTATACTCCACAAGTCCACAGTACAGTAAGGGATAATCGAACAGTCGTTGCAACATGTCACGAAGTCTAATGAATGCTCATGCCAATATCCCCACGGGATTATGCGCTGAAATGGTTTTAACAGTGGTGTATCATCATCATCTCAGCCAAAAGACGTCACTGTTGGACAAAGGCTTGCCTCAAGAACGACCGGTTTTGTGCTGCTCGCATCCAGCAGCTTCCCGCGATCATTACCAGATCGTCGGTCCACCTTGTTGAAGGTCTGCCCAAAATGGTGTATATTCTAATTAAATCAGGTTCCACTTGTATGAATGGAAAATTACCGTACAAGTTAAGGCACCATAAGAAGCTGAGATTAAACCATTCAGGAACTTTTAAATTAGTAGGAGCCGCTGTATAAGGCAGATTGCAGCAGTTGCTGCAAGAGGAGAGCGGATGTTAAGAAGATGATTGCACTCAGCAAAATTCTCCTTGTATTGTCGTTTAATGGTGCTTAGCAGTTTGCCCTTACTGTCAATATACTTTTACACACTAAATCGTTTATTTTTTAAAGGTTTTTTGAAGTTGAGAAAACGTAAGTACCTACTAGTAGTTGAGGCACCTGTTATAGCTATCTCTCTATAGTTAGGTCCAACTCTTTTTTACGAACAGGGTTGGAACAGATACTGTTAGACGTACTGTTGAGCTGTTGAACGTTACTTACCATAGTTTTTTTCTTTTTTATGAGTAAGCACTTGACTTTCATCTCACCTGTGATAATAAGGCCGAAGGCGCTCGTCATCCGGATTCCTTATCTCTAAATGTCGGAACATAACAATTTTACTAACATTTAAATAAGATGGTGGTAGCTAGCCAGGCGGAGTAGAAACAAGCCTTTCCACCGACCTCTGGGAATCGAACCCGAAGTCTCTGGGTCTGAGACCGGTGGGTGGTTTTAACCGCTAGACCAAAAGGGTGATATGGCAATAGTGAAGATTAAATATCAAAAACGCAAATGAGTATAACAAATTAATCAAAAATCATTTATTAGGGAAAAATAAGTAGAATTCAATATAATACAGACGAAGAAAACTAAAAAAAGTACTCAAGTCAAAATCAATCTATTTCACTTTAAATCTTAGTAAAACTTAACATAACTTGATGACCTTTGATGACCTTAGAGCTTAGAGCATTAAACCAAATGGAGAGGCCATGCGCACTAATTTCTATGAAAAAAAGTCTGTCATTTTCTGCGGGGGACGAGGTAACGCACACAAATACAGTTTCACACTGATGCATTTTTCAATGAGGTCGCTACGCACGCAAACGACAAAATTATTAAACACTAGCATAAACTAGACGCACACTAATAAATTCACACACAGGGATAACCTGTCCGTGCACGAGTCTGACGGCAACTTTATGTCAACGTCGATAGTGCTTGACACTATCGATTTAATTTGTCGATGCCAATAATAATGACATAGCCCGAAAAGTTGCTAAGCTCAAGTGCCCCACATCGCTCGCAGGACTGATGGCCACTGGGGCGGAACAGTCCTCGAGTGGTGACCGCGTACCGTAAAGCGCAGTGTCAGCAGGCCTCCAACAAGGTAGACCGACGATCTGGTACTTAAAGATCGCGGGAAGCCGCTGGATGCGGGCTGCACAAAACCGGTCGTATTGGAGATCCTTGGGAGAGGCCTTTGTCCAGCAGTGGACGCTTATTGGCTGAGATGATGATGATGTTGAATATTAATGTGAATTTTTTTTTGTTTTAATCAGGCTCTTCAGTATGGTTAATTACGGTAGACACTTTGCTTTTCTTTATCGTTAAAATCGACAGTTATTAATTAGGATAAGTCAAAATCTGCAAAATATACCTATATAATTTTATTCCATTCCAAGGAGAACTGTTGTTTTTAAGAAAAGCTGCAATCTTATTCTTTCATTATGGAAAAATAATTTGCTACCTATCTAACCGAGACTCTCAAACAGGAGAAACCGAAAAACTGAACAACATATATAGTACTTTTATGGTTCCATAACGCAGATCAATTCTTTTTTGTAGGTACGTAGGGTCTTAATTTTTCAGATTTCCAAACGCAATTATTCGAGAGATTTTTTCTATTTCTATATATGTTTCCAAATAAGGCTGAACTTAAAAGCAACAGACTTAAATTAAAACAAACATATAAATATACAGATATGTACCGAACTCCAGAATGATATCATACAAACGAACAGCGAAATATACCTAATGCTGTCAAGGTTTAAACTGCTTTCTGAGGTTAAATCTTTGAATGATGCAAAGTTTTTTAATGCATTAAAGCTACTCGAAGTGTTCATATAGTTTAAAAAAAAAATTTGGAATAGAAAAAGTAATGTTATAGTTTTAAGTAAATTCTATGGTGTAGGTGTTGTTATTTCTGTCAGTAATTAACTATTATTTTGCTGCTTATAATGTTGTATTAATTTAATAGGTTTTATAGGTTATCAGTTATAGGTTTCTTTTTTTATAGGTTTTTTATTTTTTTGTCATCAGTTAAGTGTTTGCGGATTTTTAATTCACAAAGGAGACATATATCAATAACTTCTTTTGATGCATACAATAGGCCACCACGACTTTTTTGGTATGTTAAACTTTTGTCATTTGGCTCCCCACATAAACCATTTATGCATGTACTGCGTTTAATTTTTTAGTAGAAAATACTACGAAGCCCGCTTTATATTCCACTACCTTTTCTCCAAATGGAGATAAGTATATTATTATTTTCCTTTTATAGCCAGAATAAACATTCTGATTAAGTCGATATCAATATTTTGTTTTTGTACTGTCGCAGCTCTAACTTTGTTGCAGTGTGGCCAATGTAATTAAATTAAAATTTCCTATTTTCGGGATAAGTGACGGGACGTAAATATAATATATTAATGAAGTAGACCGATCATAAACATACAGTTTCATAGTATTGAGAATTTTTAATGCAATTAAGTTGAAAAAAAATCTGGAAAAACAAAATAAGTTACAATTTTTAAGTGATCTATCATTAATAAAATAAGCATTTATAGTAAAAATACAGTTTTAACTTTATAGAACGTGAAATATAAATTGTAATTCAATGTTGGCTCATTCAACTTTAAAAGTTACGCAAAGTTGCAACTTGACGTTTTAGTGGCAACACTTTTTGATTAACAATATTTTTTCAGTTTTTTGCAAATTTTGTGCATTATTCAATAATATTAAGATAAAAATAGTTACAGATGAAAAGTAACGTTATCCTTTTGTACATTCGACGTTTCTGATCGCTTTTTACGTGAAAACACGTTGCAATTTGGCATTTTTTGCTCAGGTCTTATCGCGTGCACCTGGAACTAGTTTTATATAACGGATATGATCGGCGGTCATTAGAGCATTAAACCAACCGGAGACGCCACTGACAGGCGTGCCCCTTTGCCAAAAGTATATGACCGCCGATCATATCGGTTATAAAAAACTAGTTCCGATCTTTGTTATCTGAGAAATAAAAACATTTAATTTAATTTAGTTAATTTAATTTAATTTACACAGTATAAAATTGAAATTGAAAAAAATTAAATTACATGTGCCCTGAAAAAGAGTAGGTACATATTTTAAGTATATGAGTTTAGTGAGAATACATCTCATAGGTTGGTATGCTAACCAGGGAATAAACAGTAATGTTAAACCATTAATTCATTATCTGGAATAAAACAATTTTGTTTTATGGAGGTCATATTACTGATTAGACTAATATTATTTTAAACTTGAAATAAAACGTTTTTGAAAGTTGATGGTAGGCCTAGGTACTGGAGTATTTTCTTCAGTATTACCAATACGAGTCAAAGGTAGGCGCGCTGAGCGTATCCGGAATCACCTTAAAAAAATATTAGTTTACTATCAAAATACATAGTTACGGTTTGATTTTAACTTGTGTTCTTCTTTTAACAAATAATATGTTAATATAATTTGTTAGTAATAGGCCGATGCTTGTACAGACTTGACGACGATAGTTCTACTAATTTTGCTTGGGATCCGTCCGTCCCGTCCTTCAATAGATATTTTATGTAAGTAATATCTTAAGGATATATATAAAATGTAGCAACTAGTTTTAACTTCAAAATTAACGGCTTTTAAAAGTGAAAACATTTGGGTTCTCTTAAATAGTTTTTTTCTATTTCACTACAAAAATGATATTTTATTTATTAAGCTCTGCCGTTGGATTAAAATCAGTGTTATGCCTTAAGTACCATCACACAAACGGTATTTCCCAGAGAACTCTGCATTTTTGAGAGATGTTGGCATAGTAAAACTTTATCAACTTACTGAGATGTTGTGACTCAGATATAAATTTCAAATCTGTTGGTTTAGGGGGACGTTTTGCTGTTATGGTAGGTAACATTATCAATTTGAAAAGGATTTTGAACCCAATACTTACAAAGCAGAACCACTTCTTTACCAGCATTAGTCAATGCCTCTAAGTGATCCCTTATAACACTGTAATTGAAGATAAAACTGTCATAGGTTGCACCACCATAATGTTTGTTCAGCATGTAACGTGTTAAGAATCGCATCAGAAATCAGTAATCTAAAAAATAAAATTAAGAAGTAGAAAGCTTGTTCATAATAAGTAATTTTTTGCACAATTTTAGTTAATTTTACCAATTGGACATTTGTTGCATGGTAGACTTAGTGACAGTAAAACCGCTCTTCGTGTTCTGCTAGTCTCTTCATGGCTACAAGAGTGCAATCTATGCAACTAACTACTGCAGAAATCTTAAACTTTTCATAAAACCTGTAATTTAACATTTATTGCACAGTGATTAACACGCCCGGCGAGAGCTGAGGTTAAGCAACTTTCGCAAAGGCCGGTCATCGGATGGGTGACCAAAAATGTCTGGACCTGCATGGTTGTTCATGGCCCGTTCTCCCTATCCGGATGGATAGGGAAGACTCGTACCCCAGCAGAGGGGACATAAAATGAGCTAATGATGATGATGATATTATTTACTAAATTTTATGCGAACACTTCACATTTAAATAAAACAACTTTTACGCATCTTTGCGTTTATTTTACACATTGACTTTATATTTTTTACCCTGACATTACGAACCCTTTGCAGGGTCGTGGTCATAGAGAGACTACTGTGCAGATTTGCCAATATTTTTGCTTTTGAAAGTGTTTTATTTTTTGAAATTCACACTTTTGTCTAATAAGATTCCTGAAAACTCCTAAAGTTTCGGAAAGTTACGGGGATTTTCATTGTACCTAAAAACTGGTCTTTGTCGATACTTGAAGCCAGGAAGAGTACTCCTTCACTACCCTTGACACTTAGATACTCGATTTTCATGATTTTTTACCAGACTCACTCAAATTCAAATAAACTACCAATGCAATAGAAAGGTACAAAATGGGAATGCTTGCTCACCTTTATACGAGTTGAAAGCCCTTTACCCCGTCGATGGATATGAGTAGCCTTTAAAAGAGGCAGCAGTTCAAGCTCTAGTTGGTTAAATAGCTCCTCAGATAACCTGTAGACTCGTACATAGTCGTCATCTCTGGTTTACTGAGATGACGATAAAGTCCGAATTTGGTTGGCTTGTTCACGTTTTTAATTTTTGTCTAAAGCATGAGCTTCTTCCAATAAAGACAGTAACAAAACCGATCGAGACATCTTCGAAAGTAATATTGAAATTTTTATTAAATATGCGTCACTTTATAATTGACTGGTGCAATGACAAAACGTCAATACAGCAACAGCATCGGCGTAAAGACTATTTGGCTACAAATCTTTAATTTTAATTTTAAATACTGTAATTAACGTTTAAACTTAAAGAATAATGTTTAATTCACTATTTTTTTTATGTATATCTCAATGCCAAACCTCTGTTTAATGTAGTTTCTTGGTTAAAATCAAAACGAAATATAATCAATTTTATTGATTCATACTTGTCCTAAAAAAACATCCTTGACTCGAAACGTTTTCGCACTCGAATGTGCCATGTCTCCGGAATCCCACTGGACTACGCAGCTTTCGTCGCCAAAAAATAATATAGAATTTCGTTGAAATTTTATTGGTTAACGGTTAGTAAGGTAGTCTTTAATAAATTGTCACTAAGGTATTTCTAATGATTAAAGAAAAAATTGTCGATCACTGGTTCCTGTCGAATACTGGTGCCAATACCCTATATCGATAATTTTATATTACTACTAGCCGTCACCCGCCCGTTTCGTTGTGAGAAAATAATGGATCAATGAATGCTAAATAAAATAATTATTAGGCTTACCAACATCACATAGTCTTTGCACAATCTCATGTTCATACTACATACAAATTTTTATCAAAATCGGTCAAGTCGTTCTTGAGTTATAAGAGGACATACAGACAGACAGACAAAAATTTCAAAAATGGTAGAATTGGTGTCAGTGAGTCATAAAACGAATATTTATCCCAAAATTTATCAGAAAAATGGCATGTACAGACAGAGCCTACAGATTTATATAGTAGTATAGACAAATTTTCATCAAGATCGGTCAAGCAGTTCTTGAGTCATAAGAGGACATACAGACAGACAGACAGACAGACAGACAAAAATTTCAAAAATCGTAGAATTGCATAAAACGAATATTTATCCCAATATTTGTCAGAAAAATTGCATGTACTGACAGAGCCTACAGATTTATATAGTAGTATATAGATTTTATAAAAAGGAAGACTGCCTTAGTTGTGACTTGAAACCACGACCGTTCGCAATCAAGCGATAGTTCTTCCAACTGAGCTACCGAAACATTGGTTTCCTTGTTGAACTTTTCAAGTGCTTGTTGACAACATTCAGAAAATGTTCAGAATCTCTTACTACCTTTTTGGAAACAAACTGCGCAATTCAATGACGTTTTATATTCTCGGAGGTCAAGATCCACTTTGCTATTACTGCACTATGATAGTTCAGTCTATCTAACCTCGATAGTAAGTAAAGTGACCTGTAAAATTGGGTCTTATTTAGTAAAAATATATTTTTTATTGTTTTTATTCTTGTATTACCGCGTTAGTGTGGACTTTTGATTCTGCATAATCTAGTTCAACATCAATATCCAGAGTTTGATATTAGGTTTTAAAGATACTTGAGAAAATTACAATATAAACAAAATATAATAATCAACTCCCTAACCAAGGAAAATTCTTTTGTCGGGGTGGATAATCAAATCAACAAAAACACGTTCCTTTATTCTCAATTTAGCTTTACAAACACAATACTTTTCAAAATTCTCAAGATACCTACTCATCACTGACATTCTTATCTTCACCTTGACACTCACAATACTTATCGATATCTTAACGATACCTATTCATAGACATTTTCATCTCTAACAATTATAAGTACTTTTCCGTTGAAATGAGACATATTGTATAAAGTCGCGTCTCGCACTTCAACCACAAAACAATGAGACTGCAGAAGGTAATCTTTATACACAGAGGCTCGAGCAATGCACAAATAGACCCTCTAATGAACACGGAATCTCGGAACAATCCAAGCGCAGCTGTTGCGAAAATCTCTTTTTTTAATATTAACGGACAAGCATAGCGCCTTTATCTCACCTGATGTCAAGTGATGAAAATGATGGCCAATGATGGAAGCGCACTTTACCCGGGATCCTCAGCTAGTGAGGCACTGGTTATCTTATCTCTAGCTGCCGCAATATAACAACTACAAACATTGATGTTTTGGCGACATATTTAGATAAGATGGTGGTAGCTAGCCAGGAGCTAAACGAGCCCTACCATCAACCAAACCGAGTACACAAACATATACCCCCCGCTGGGAATCGAATCCGGACCTCTGGGTCTAAATCGGTGGTCTTAGCCACTAGACCACAGAGGCGGTTAAAGTCTGTGTCCGTGAGAGGTTGCCTATGTGTGCGATGCTTGAGTGCGTTTGTATGAAGGTTCATCATAATCATATCAAAATCATTTATTTGTAATAAATATTATTAACGGGATTATTACCATGTTTTTTGTTGTGTTTGAGTATCTGATATTTCGGCACAGTTGCATGCGCCATGATCACGGATGTACTGAAGTTATTGCGGGTGGGTGATTATGAGCAGACAAAACGATCCACCCCCCACCTCGGACAACAATGAAGCCTACAAATCATGTTAATCCATAAAAACCTTCCTAAAGGTTACCTTCTGCAGTCTCCTTATTTTGTGCCTCAATACTGAAAAGGCTCGATACAAAACAAAAGATAAAATTTCAAGCTAGAGAGCCCGTTGATATTTTATTTCCACCGCTACCTTTGGAGGTGCGACCGCATGTGTGTGTGTGGCAGCTGGTGTTGAATTGGATACCTTCTTCAAATAGCGAACCGCTCATTACACCATTTGAACGGAACACCTTTTATATGTTTTGATATCAAAAGTGAGCCAATATGATCAAATTAAATAGTTATTTGAGTAAACATAACATATGATTTTTTTTTCATAAAAAGTAATAACATACGAATATAATATTCAGTACTCCCTGTGTGGTGCCGGGGATAAAGAATTGCACCACCCCATCTCTTCCCGTGGGTGTCGTAAAAGCCGACTAAGAGACTATTCCAGAGGATGGGCAGCAGCATCTCTCTGAGGTTAACTCTCTATCAACTTACTGCGATCGCCAACCCGCCTGCCAAGCGTGGCGATTATGGCAAATCCCCTCATGTATCCTTATGTATCCTTGGGGGAGGCCTTTGTCCAGCAGTGGACGTCTTTTGGCTGAGATGATGATGATGATGATAATATTCAGTATACAAACTTAAATACAGAACTTAACTTGAAAAAAAAAAACAGAAAAAAATAATTAGAAAATTAAAAACTAAAGACCTATAAATTAAAGATGTCCTCCAACTGTGGGCTCATGGGAACGGTCCCAAGAATACTGGCAACATTGCCCCTTTGGATTGCCAAACTAATAAACTGTTAACAATTATAAATCTGTCACCCCGTGCTCTGTCACGCACATTACATATTTTTTAGATAAAAAGAAAATCCAACGGCTAAATAACTTGGCCTTCATCTCACCTGATGTTAGGTGATGATGAGGCTGAAGGAAGAAGCGCGCTTAGCGCGGAATCCTCATCATCATCATTATCAGCTCAGGCATCAGAACGGGCCATAAACCACCACGCGGGCCCAGTGCGAACTGGTGGTTGTTAACGACTGCTAATGCAGCCGGGACCAACGGCTTAACGTGCCTTCCGAAGGACGGAGAAGGTCGAGATGAAAAATTTTTGGTCACCCATCCGAGGACCGGCCTTTGCGAAAGTGGCTTAACCTCAGCATTCGCAGACCGGGCGCGTTAGCCACTGCGCCATCGAGCACCTCTGCATCGAGCTCGGAATTCTCAACAAATGAGGAACTATCTCTTGCTGCCGTAACACAACATTGCTAATAACATTGATGTTATGGCGACATATTTTAGTAAAATGGTGGTAGCTAGCCAGGCGGACTTAAAACAAGCCCTAATTTTTATTAGCAAATTTATCCCCGCTGGGAACCGAATCCGGAATATATAGGTCTAGACGGTCGGACGGACGGTGGTGGTTTTAAACTGTAGACCACGGAGGTGGTTAAAACCATTTTAATAGAACACCTTATATATACTTTTTATATGTAATGTTATGAAAAATGCACTAATGTAATCTCATTTATCGTATGCAGTTTACATCTGCAAAAGTTTACTGCTGCATTCCTTTATAAATAAATGTTTAAACGGTTTTAACGCAAATCAATTTTTAATTAGTTAAACCGTGACCCGTCAGTATGGTGCAACATAGCCACAACAGACGTATTTGCATTAAATAGTTCATTTAAAATGAGGTTTCAATTTAAGTGACTATAATTTTTTTCATTATCACAAAACAGGCTTTTGTTCGTTTGTGTGAAATTATGTTTGACACAAAGCACACACTCCCGGGGAAAGTTTTTTAATATTCCATGTGTTTCACCCAATATAAGCTCTACTTTTGTACCAAATTTCAATAATTTCTTTCAACCATATCGGTGTGATTGAAGAACATACATATATACATAATATATACTTTCGCATTTTTAATATTATAGTAAGATTAACAAAAGAGTAACAAGATCACCATTTCCATTTCCATATTATATTGAGCTTAAACCCTTTCGCTGACTCGTGAATCACATGTGATACAATATATCAATGTTATTCCAAAGTTAAATATAAAAGGGTATAATAAACAATAAAAGGTTTGCCTTTTACTGTCTAGACTTTATTAAAAAATTGCCCCTTAATAACGTTAAGTTATGATAAATAATGAATAAAAAATTATGATAATTTCAGATAATTAATGAAAGAAGATATTCCCCTTGATTCTTAAGACTTTAGAAATGACGTAGCGCTGTTTCTTTGACCAATTTTACAATACATTTTACTCATACATTATAATAACACTAAATGAGTAACTTTCCGTGCTTCGAGAGGTACGTAAAGTTTGTCCTATGGCTAAATTAGCAATCTTTATCTGGGCACTGGCCCTATAGCAGTGGGGATACGTGTATAACATGAGCTGGCGATGAATAACTTTCCACCATTAATGCCCATGATTATGTAATACAATACTAAATTTAGAAAAAAATACAAGCACCTTTACCACTTTACAGCCAAGAACTCGATTTTCTATTGCTATAATTTTTAGACAGTGAATATGTTAATTTGGTTTTGTCAGAGTGAATTTAACATTTTGCAACAAAAAATGGTTATTATACAAATGGCGTAGGCTTTGTCTTCACAAAAATAAAAAGATTTTCACAAAGTGGCGAGTAGAGCACTTACTATATTAAAAATATATTAATTAAATTATGTTTATGGAGTAAAAATGGTTTGCTATTTTTTTTACATTAAACTCATGAATCCCTATTCTAAGCATTGGCAAATTACGGGGTTTATCATACATTTTCAAGCAAGGAAGTGGAAGCAAAAAATCGGATCTCAATTTTATTGGAGCCTGTCTACAGTTTCTGACGTCTTGTCTAAACAATAAAATCCTTGACTTACTCGTAGGCTTTAGGTATCGGACGTGGCTTGACTTATCTCCTTTGTAGGTTGTACCTTATTGTATTAGCCCTTTCAGACCGAGATCGCGACGTCCCTCGGTCGGAATCTCGACTTAAATTCGCCGGGCTATAGTTTATAACGAGTCGTCGACTAATATTACGATCATCGGCGATATTTATTTCATTATTTCTTCAAACGCCCCCCGTTTCCAGCTGTCGTCGCTGCTGCCGCTGCCGCTGCCGTTCGTTTCGACGACACCAATTACGGTGATAATCTTGAAGTCTTCCGAGTTAGAAAGCGAATTTAAAAAAATCCGGTCTAATACGATCATTTGAATCAGGCGCGCACCAATCGGCGTTAATGGTGGTCGAAGCGCACGATTGTATAAGCTGGTTTTGAAAGGGCTACTAATAACAATATGAAAAAAACGTGTATTCAACTTTTTAAAAACAACATCAATTTTTTTTTAATTTAAATAAAAAATATATGTTTGCTCCAAAATTATTATCTAAGTAGTAGAAGTGAAGAGCTCGATGGCGCAATGTTAACGTGGCCGGTCTTCGATTGCTATAGTTAAGTAACTTTTGCAAAGCCGGTCATCGGATCGGTGACCAAAAATGTTTCATCTCGAGCTTCTCCGTGCTCCGGAAGGCACGTAAAGCCGATGGTCTCGGCTGCATTAGCAGTCGTTAACAACCACCAATACTGGGCCTAAGTGGTGGTGTTTGACCCGTTCTCCCTATCCATCCACAGGGAAGGCTCGTGCCCCAGCAGTGGGGACATGAAATGAGCTGGTGACGATGATGGTTAAGTAGTAACAAACACTGAAAAAAGCATATGTTCCTAACTTTAACAAAAGGTCTTATTACCTAATACAAATATACAACGTGTAACAGAAAGCTGTAGTCAAAATGAAAAGATCCAAAGTCTATCCGATCTAGATCTTGTATACAAAGTTACTAAATCATGATTATTAACTTTAACGTGTTATGCAGTTTTTAATTTAATATTTCTATTGTTACGTCACATCAAAATAAACAAGTCTCAGCCCTAGTGGTTTAGTAACCTCTGTGTACTAACATTTATGATCACTGCTGCTTGCTTAAGCGCGCCTGACGCGCATCGCTTCACAAATATAAATATTTCATTAACCATTGCATGACAAATTAAAGTTAATAATTATGTCTTAATAACAACACATACAAGTTCTAGATCGGATACACTTTGTATCTTTTCATGTTGACCACACCTTTTTGTAACACGTTGTATATACACCGTTTTCTATAAAAGCATACATTATTATTATATGCAGTATCAACGAAGTAAGTTGTAATAGTAATTACTAAGTAATTTCGTTGGCAACCGCAGAAAGTTTTTGTTATTTATTAGATATACGGAGCAATGAGAATTTCGGCAAACGCCGAATCCCCGCTGAAGTAATCTGAAATGAAGATGAGCCCACTGGGTAGGTACTGGCTATGTTTTCGCTAATTATGTTTGCTTCGAGGACGTTACTAGAAACCCAATACGCTTCATTATACACTAGGCTTGTTTGAGGAACGGTGTCTGCCAATAAGCGGAGTTAACTTTATAAATTAATTATTATTTCTGTGGAAGTTTCGCGCTCGTGATTATATCAATATAAATCGTGATTGGTTGTCGGACGTTTTCCTAATACTGTGTTATATTGACGGGACGGATTGTGTTACTATATACACATAGTATTTTTTGTTTTTTGATTATCAAACTATCATCATCGGCCTATCAGTGTCTGTCTATAGTTACATATAAACATATTTAAAATAGTATATACATATCCAAGACTCACAGGGAATGGCTAAATATAGAAGAATAATAAGAAGAATAGTGGATCTGGAGATATCTGCAATCAGGCGCAATCCCATCCAACGCCGAATTCGGTCACCCTTCCAAGGTTTAGTTACGTCTAATCACAATGTTTTTGTGGAAGAACTTCAATTAAATTAGGTAATTATGAGACATCAAAACTGTGTATCGCCATGTCGGTGTGCGATTATTATGACATTTTACTACTAGTCAATGCTACTAGTTTACTATTAGCGGACTGTGTTACTATTCAAATTTAACTAAGTGATAAAATATCATCATCATCATCAGCTCATTTTATATCCCCACTGCTGGGGCACGAGCCACGAGCGTTAAGTAACTTTCGCACAGGCCGGTTTGGATTGGTGACCAAAAATTTACCATCTCGAGCTTCTCCGTGCTTCGTAAGGCACGTAAAGCCGTTAGTCGCGGCTGCAATAGCTGTCAACAACCTACCAATCCGCACTGGGCCCACGTGGTGGTTTATGACCCGTTCTCCCTATCCATCCGTAGGGAAGGCTCGTGCCCCAGCAGGGGGGACAATATGAGCAGGTGATGGTGATGATGGGGATTATTACCATGTTTATCGATGTCTTTGAGATCCCGATTTGAATGGCCATGATCATAGATGTGCACTGTGTGTGATATACATGGAGATCCGAGACGATTGTAGTAATTTTGAATGTTAACAATAAAACAATAACATTAGTGGTACTATGGTCACTTCTTTGTAGTTTTAAAAGGGCTTTACTTTAGATTTTTTAACAATGCTTTCGTATATTTAATAACCGTACGCAGAGCAATTCAAAAGTAATAAAAGCCCGTCTGGTATACTAATAGAAAAATGTTAAAAAAGTAAACCTCATTTTTCTCTCCTTTCTTTTCATCATAATTTGCGTGCTTTAGAAAGAGCGTTTCCAAACGGCCTTAACCTTTTCCATAACTTATCCAAGTTTAAACATAACGAAGTTTAGTTAAGGAAAGATATTGCAGTATTGCCGGCTGACACGACTGCACCATAAATTTGCGGAAGCGAAATGGGGAGGGTGGGTGCCTCTGACCTTTCAAGTCAGTTGTACATCAAAAAATTAAAACGTAAAAAGCTTTTTATTTGCCTGAGCTGACAAACAGGTATACGGGTGTAGACTTAGTTCACCATTGGTATAATCTAAGCTTGACGCATCCAACATCTGCCTGCAGTCTTTCGCAGGTCATCATACCTACATTATTGTGGTCCGATTATGAGATCCAGAAAAAATATGGGGCATAATTTACTATAATTAAGGTCGAAAATGGATTGCGTTTCTTCTAAAACCCCCTACCATTGGGCAACTGGTTTTCCTACGTATAACTGTCAACACAACAATGCTACAAACATTTTTGTTTCCCGAGAGTGTTGTAAGGGCACTCGAAAAGATCGCGTAAAATGTGCCAATAAAACCCCGGAGCATTGACGAGGGCTTCACCTAAAGAAGGTTTTTCGCAACAATCACACGAATTATATAATCCGAAGCTAATGAGAGATTGTGGCTAAATTGAGTACTAGGTAACGTATCAACAAAACAGTAGGAATTCAATTAACTCCCAATTCCCAAATTTTAAAAACAGCCGATGCGTGTCCCGGCAATTGAAAATATATTAAGTATAATGCACCTCAGCTAACATTTATGGGGCGCTGTCGTAACAAGGCAATTGCATGAGAATGTGAAACGTGTTGTATTGCATTCTCGGAGTAATACTCAGCCGTTTTCTCTCTGTATTCTTTGCACATTTGAGAAGCGCTGGAAGATAAATAATTTTACTTTTTGAAGAGATTAGCTACCTACCAAGTTTATACTAGTTATTGCCAGGCTTTTTATATTTGCCTATGTTATTAACATTCATATTTTTTCTTATAAAACAGAAGTTGGATGCCGCTATTGGAAGTTTCCGACAGAATCTCGTGCTAGGCTGAAATATTAAATCACCATGTATGTATAGGTACTATTTTGATATCATGTGACTCAATCATGGCGTTCAAGTTAGACAAAGCTTCATATAAGACTTACAAAGTGAAAAATTTGTAACGTATAATTATGTCTGTTCAGTTTCGGTGAATACTCGTATTAAGAAAACCTCTGCGGATTGTTCGGTTGGCTGGAGAAACCATTACTCGCCGTCCATAAACTCGGTTACGCTGTAAAGGCTTTAGGCAGCAAACAGAAAGATTCCTCCCTAAAAAGAAAAAAATTGTCAGTTCATTCCTTCTCGGTCACTTTTGTACAATTAAATCAGATTAAAATAGTTTCAGGTATTTAGACAGAGATCCTATTAGCCATAGCCGTCCAATAAGCGTTTGTTTGAAGACAAACGGTTGACTCGAGAGCGGAGCTTGTTAATTAAGTTAACAGACCAGCTTGTTCTCAAGTCGCTGGGCGGCGCCGGCGTACCACCCAGAGCCGAACTGTCGACGAATACTAATTCGTCGTCGAATAACAAAACAAAACTTGACGATTTTTTTACGTTTATTGAACGAGACGTGTAATGACTGCCACTTGTAGGTTTCCGACCTTCCAACTTTCGAGAACTTCCAATTAAATTGTGACTACAACAAGGTGTACTGTGTACTGTGAAAATAATTGCCATTGCTTGGCAAAGACTGTTGTTCAGGTTTTTCTATAGAAGTAAGAGTATAAAAGAAAAATGTTGTGCGCGTGTCAATTTGTATTTTTATAGCCCTCTCGTTATTTAGGATTTATAGCTAAAATAAAAAGTTTCTGTTATGTTTTGTTATTTGAGTTATGTTACAGAAATAATAATACCTAATAACCTCTGTTACGTCTCATTAATCAGATAGGGAATAAAAGTTAAATCCATTAGTTTAATGATTACCTATATATTTTTCTAAAAATCTAAACGTTAATATGTATGTATAAACAAACACGGTAACAAAACGAAATGGTTCAAAATTGATTTAATATGACTCCAGATATTCACTGCTCGGAAAGACGAGAAAAGCAAATATTTGGAACCAGTTTTCTGCCGACCAATATAAACTTTTATGAAAGTTCTGCGAGCAGATGCAGCCGACTCATTACACGCGATCTGGTGCATTCCGTTAAAGGTAACTTTCACTCAAGTAAATAAAATAATGAAAACGAAACTAAACTGAAATCGAGTTGATTTCAATAGAGAGAGAGTTCGTTGCCAGTTTAAGTTTTGACATAAAAACAATTTGCTTATGAGAACAACAATAATAAACGTCAGGTGTTTAAATTATGTTTACTAGGATATTACTAAGTAGTTTCAACCCGTTAAATTTTGTTAATTTTTTATTATTTTCTTATTTTATTTTAATTTTACCATAATAATAAAGTTTTTGTCATTAAGTTTTCGTTCGTCCATATTGCTTTTTCTGTTTATTCGTTGATCTAACCTCTGCCGAAACATAAGAATATTACAAATATTGCTGTTATGGTGCCAGATTAGATAGTAGTACTGAACTAGGCAAAAAGACTTATTACAACCACCAATCATACTTCCGCTGGGAATGGAAGTCCTCTCTCCTTACACCTCTAGCACCCAAACCGACGGTACAGCCAGTAAACCAGACAGATTACAGAGATTTTTGCTTTTGAGGATGACTACCACTATATCAAACTAAAGAGGATAATGTACCTTTCAAAAATAAAATTATTGTACACAGCCCAATTCCACCACTGTTCGGTATAGGAATATTTTCTCGCTCGCACCATTTTCCGTGTATTCTCCATAAACATAGAAAGCACAAATAAGAGTTTCAATATGAAATACGAATCCATCGCTTACTTCGATCCCACGATTGCGAGAAGGGGGATTTTCCTTGAGTTTTCCTTTTTAAATTGATAAGTATATAGGTAAGTGAGATAGTTATGTAAGGTAGATAGGTATGTATACAATCAAGACAACGCTATGAGTTTGAATTTGTTAAAGTAGTATGTACTGTAAAGATTAAGAAAAAGAACAAAAGAGTTGACATATAATTACAAATTACAATTACAAATTCAGAGACTTAACAAATGTTCCCACAGATAGGCATAGGCCTTCTCACATGACCAGTAGTACACACGCCTGCAGCAACCTACCACAAACTGTCAAATTTCCTTAATAGACTTTGAACTTTAATGTCAAGTAATATAGTTGAAAATGTATTGAAGAAATTTTACAGTTTTGGATAGATTAATGTGTAGGCGTCGGTACATTCATTTGGCCTTAACTCACCACGCTGCTGCCGCTATACAAATCACTTGGTGGTGGCCAGTTTATTTGGTTGATTTGGGATATTTGGAATTTAATATGAAAATAAAATGAAAATGTTTATTTACCGAAAAAAAATTAATAAAAATGTTTATTTACCAAAAAAAATAGTAAGCCGTGTTACAGGAGTGTACAATGACCCCCATACTAGGCTAGGCCTGGCTCGTGGGGGTCAATTCTTTAGGGTTAGCAGGGTAACAATGTGGCTATTCGTCACAAACATTTACGATTAACAGTATGATTCTGACAATAACAAATAATAAATAAATAAATTATTGGACGGTGCAATGCTCAAATGTGGAGTGCATGTATGTAAGAATGAGTTAAGTGCGTGTGTGGCTCAAGGTAGCCCTGCGATTTAATCTTGGGATCGGACAGCAGTGATAAGCACCACTGCCGTCCACTACCTAATGGAAGGCCAAATAAGGCCGTAACTTTTAAAATTTCTTCGGATTGAGCGTAATCCCAAGTCAATAGAAGGGACAGATTTCTTGATTTGACTAGTTGAAGTTGACAATGCTTTATATCACACACTTCGACCAGATTATTATAAATGCGATGGAAAAGAAATGCTCTAAAACGTTGTGCAAAGGTGGTCTTTACTCTAATAGTGGGGACCTTGAAAGTTCTCCTATTAAGTAGCTCACTATACTTCGGTAACCTTACAACTTCTTTGTGCATAACCATTGAATCTCTCATCAACAATCTACGGACACTCAAGACTTGGACTTCTCTATAAACATCCGATGTGGGGTATCGCCTTGGTCTACGCAGGGCTACCCTCAGAACCGCTCTTTATACTCTTTCTAGTACTATCAAAATGAAAGGAGCAATGCCACCCCATGCAAGTATACAATAATTAATCACGGACTGGCACAACGCCAGATACATTGACTTGAGAATATTTCCATCAGTGACCTCCCTTAACTGTTTCATGATGTGGATTAGTTTGCGTACCCTGGCTGAAGTAGCTGAAATATGCTTTTTAAAGTTAAGGTTCTCATCAAGTATTTTACCAAGATATTTCAAGAAAGGGGCTCTCTCTCTCTATCTAACTGCAATTACAATTGGGGTTTACGGAATCATTTTCCGTAGCTGTACAGTTGAGCTTATGCACTAGGATACTTTTAGAAAGGAGTGGGAATGAGGCTGAGATGCTGCCGTTTTATGAAAGCACAGAAATTGAGTTTTACTTGCATTTAGAGTTAGAATGTTATAATTTAACCATTTCTGTATTTTCTGCATACCTATCATGGCAAAGCGATAAGCCTCACGCCAAGTCTGACCGTAAAATATAATAGCCGTATCATCAGCATAACAAATTACATCACTGTTCTGGAGTTGAATTAACATTATGTCATTTAGGCACGAGACAAATAGAGTGGGTCCCAAGATACTACCTTGAGGGACGACAAATGATACAGACAGAACTCCGCTTATAAGGTCGCCAATCTTGACACATTGCCCTCTCTCTGACAAGTAGCACGGTATCGACTCCCATTTTTAATTAAAGTGGGAGTCGATACCGTGTCGAATGCCTTTGTCAGATTAAGAAAAATACTGACACAGCATCGACCTTGGTCAAGGTGAGACACAACTTTGTCAGTAAGAAGAGTTACTGCTTCCTCCGTTGATTTCCCTTGGCGGAAACCAAATTGGCGATCAGAAATTTTACCACTGCTTTCTTTTGAAAGACATGTCTTTCCTTATGTATGTCGATGTCTATCATTTTAGATCTTATAATAGCATTTTGCATGCAAAACAACGATTCGATATAAATAAGATCAAGTGTAATCCATCGTTACTAATGCGGCTTGGTCCGGTCGTTAAGTTCACGTCAGTAGGAGAGTAATGGGGGGTCTGGATCATACTAGATCCATCCCCCCCATTACTCTCTATTCAAAATGATATTTCTATTCAAAAATATCTGTTCAAAATGATTCTTCTATTCAAAAATTTATATTTGAAATGATACTTCTATTCAGAAATCTATTCAAAAATATCTGTTCAAAATGATTCTTCTATTCAAAAATTTCTATTTGAAATAATACTTCTATTCAGAAATCGCTTATCGAAATGATTTTTCTATTCCGAAACTTGATTGAAATGATACATCTATTCAGAAATCTTTATTAAATTATACTACTATTTAATTTAAAACAAATATTTGTGGTTGTGCCCTGTTCTAGCTTCTATCAATTTGTAATACGTTTATCTAAATAGGCAGTAATCATTTATTTTAACGTTAAACAAAATATATTAATAACTTTAAAGTCCAGTCTTATTATTCTAGTATCCTTGATTAATCTCTCCAACGAGTTTTTTGTGCCTCATAATTAATATTTAGATTATTAACAAGTTGAAATCAATTTTGATACTGTTAATACTATTTCACTATAAACACTGATATCTCAGTAATTGTTGTTGTCTGTTTCACGTGTCCACGCATGCCCTATATGGCAGATGATCGCATTCTTTTCTAGTCGCTACCCATCGACGCCTCAAAACTATAGGTACCTGTGTACCTACATAATTATTTATATTACAAAATAATAATATTAGTGAATTAATTTTAATTAAATCAGTTTATTTTTGTTATATACATTTTCTGCATAATAAAAGATCTCTGCCTTCATATATTCAAACCTAGCATTAAATTTTAAAATAATTAATGCGTGATCCATTAATACACATAATTTTCTTATATTAAAAAAGTAGAAAGTATACAATTACTATTCCTAATCTTTACTGAATACATACTCAATGCAAAAATTATTAGGGAAACTATCCAATGTAAATTATCGGTGCAGGTGATATAAAATAAAACAAAACATATTTTTAATATACATTTATTTACATATTTTTATGCATTTTAGTCAAAATATCGTTGACACTTTTGTATATATCATCGCTGAACACATTATCGACAACATATTGAGCACACACGGTAGCTTTACAGTTGCATTGTGTGCTTTCATAATCTTTACCGTCAAAAATTTGTAAGCGTATTATTTTACATCGCATACCCTTTGCAGGTTTTTTTATATAAGAGTATATAACATCACTTCCTTTTCTTTTATTTCTGCTTACATTTTCTTCAAATTGGAATGGTTGAAATGGTCTCTCTCTTTCCAAATAATTTAGCACATTTTGACGCATTCGTTGTTCATCTGGCACCGGCGATAAAGGTGAGTATGATGAATTATTAGGCAGGATAATATCACTTGATTCCTGAAACAAAGCAATATTAATTTAATTTAGTCTAATCTTGAGTAAAGTTCGACAAACATAGATATGAGTACTTAATATTTAAGTATAACGAGTATAACAATACAAACTGAAAAAAAAATTTAATAAGTATATTATTTTTTTTTACTTACCGACATTGTAGAGCAAACGAACGAGTTTGAATGATTTTTTAGGATATATTGCTTTGATTTATATAGATATCTGTTCAGATGTTTTTTTGTCATTAAGGTTCAAAATAAGATTTATTTTTTTGTTTCCTTTTTAGTAAAGGAAATCAGATAAATGCGCTCATCTTACTTCCACGTGCCTCATTGTTTCTATAAGCAGGTATACACGAGCGGTCAAACCGCCTCGGACTATGCAATATGTGCGTTTTAATTTAATATAATATAATAACTGATCTAGCGGATCAACCGCAGCGTTTTTCACGCTCGTTTATTATGTTAGCCTTTGTTTTGCTACTATGCATTTTCTACAAATATGGAGCCGCGACGCTAATTTCGTGTGTATAAAAATGCGTTCTGGATCTCCATAGCCATTCCACGTGCCTCATTGTTTCTATAAGCAGGTATACACGAGCGGTCAAACCGCCTCGGACTATGCAATATGTGCGTTTTAATTTAATATAATATAATAACTGATCTAGCGGATCAACCGCAGCGTTTTTCACGCTCGTTTATTATGTTAGCCTTTGTTTTGCTACTATGCATTTTCTACAAATATGGAGCCGTGACGCTAATTTCGTGTGTATAAAAATGCGTTCTGGATCTCCATAGCCATTAAATCACCTCTGGGAGTACTTACCGGTCCTCAATTGTTTCTACTGTGCAGCAAAGAAAAAAAAACAGTCTTCTAAAATGTAAGTACTTAATGTGTTCTTTCAATTCACCTTTTTAATTATTCGTCCATTGATCGATTCAATATATACATACTCGTGTCATGTATTATCTCATATATCTACCTATACATTCATTTCATATATTATCTCATTTCCTCTGTTCACTCATTTCATGTATTCACTCATTTCATATATTCACTCATTTTATATATTCACTAATTTCATATATTTATATAATATTATTCACTAATTCCATGATTTTATTTACTCTCATAATTCACTCTTATCTCTGACTACTCTATTCTTAATTATTAATATGTCTAATCATACTTATCTTTTTAGGTCGAAGCAAACAGCAGCCCATCTATTCTCTTCTGGAGACGAAGCTGAGCAGCAGGTCCAGCCTAAAAAATCAAGAGTTTCGTCACCGTCACCATCGACCTCTCGGCGTGAAAAGAGACCGGCGGGAGGTGAATCATCTCAGGAAAAACCGAAGAAGAAAAAGAAGACTGTCATCAAACCAATCAGCTCTTGCATGAGGTCGACTTCTTATGAATTGTTCGGCACCGACAGCGACGAACCAGAAGACGAACCCGAACCCATTGGAACCGCACAGGGTAAAAAAATACCGCCATTATATTCTTATTTCACTCGTAGAGTTGCTAACGGGTTAAGCAGGCAAAGTGATGAGAGTAAAATTGGAAAGTATTATGTAGAGCTCAAAATCTACAACGTTGAAGAGATCGAACGCGTATCACCTATAAACCGTTGGCGACATGCGGTATTGACGGTAAAAAATCGTACCGATGACAGAACGCCTGCATGGGATCGTTTAAAAGAATATGTAAACGAAACTAGAAAAGAGTTTAAACACCGTCCTCTAGATTTTGTTAGTAATTATTACTAATGTATATAGTAGATATGGATACACTATATGAATCCACTACATATCCACTATATCCATTTAAATAATAACTCTTGTAATCTTTTGTCTACTACTTCTTTATTAATCTTTTGTTTCTTATATCTTATTACTTACCTATTCAGTGTATACAAATATTTTAGTCAACACAATTATGCATGTTTCTAAATTAAGTTAAATAAGTATTTCATGTATAAATAATGTGACCCCTAATCAGTACAATTAAAAGCTGTGTTTTATAAGCTCACATTTATTTATTACTTTACAGTACAGAACCAGTCTACGCATCGAAGGCACCATAATATTGATGATAAACATAATAATTCTAAACTTATTGAATGTGAAAAATGTCTTATTGCATTACCTTTGAATCAATATAAATATCATCTGAGAACCAATATACATAAGTCCAATAGTCTCTTACGAACTGAATTTCAAAACATTTACATTATTTCAAGTGCTTTTAAAAATAGAATCGTGACGTATCGTTTAAATCCTTCCATGGAATACCTCAAGCCTGAGGATTTCTTGTGTGAGAATAAAAACGATATCTTAAAACTAGTTGATATGTCGCTGCAGAAACATATTTGTATCAAAATGAACTTTGAACTGTTTGGTAACTTTATATTAGAAAAGAACAAAGAACAACAACTGAAGTCTTTCAATACGAAATATGAAATAATTAGTAGAAACACGAATATTAATGAATTTTACTCGAATATAACAGAAATTTTAAAATGCAAATTATCAGAATTCCAACATAAAGAGTCTGGATGGTCATATCATTCAGTAAGCCATCTGGAAATCAATGTAAATAAATACTGTCCATTGAGAGGTGGTACGTATTTACCTTTACCAAAAAAAATCAGAAACTCAAAAAGTTGTGTGAATTTACAAAATAATGACAATCATTGTTTTTTATGGAGTATTGTAGCAGCATTATATCCTGTTAAGCAGAATGTATGTAGGACAGCATCATATCCACATTATAGCTCTGTTTTTAATATTGAAGGAATGTCTTTCCCCGTTACATATCAGGACATAAAATTATTTGAAACAAATAACAACATAAGCATAAATGTTTATGGAATAGATGAAAATAATGATAGAGTGACTGGACCTCATATTTAACAAATACAAGAAAATCAAATCATGTGAATTTACTGTACTTAGAAAGAAATGGAAAAGCTCATTACTGTCTGATAAAAGATCTATTACGATTGGTACGACGTCAAGTTACAAATCATAAAGGTAGTATTTTTTTGTGTGAATCGTGTCTACAATTTTACTGTAGTGAAACCAAGTATAAATTCCATATGTGTTCTAAAGTTTTAACCATTCTGCCTGAAACTAATAGAAGACTGGGTTTTAAAAATTATGAACGAAAACAAAAGATAAATTATGTAATCTATGCTGATTTTGAGAGTCTGTTACTAAGTTGTTCTGAAAAAAATACTGAAAAAACACAGAACTTCAAAAAACATGAACCCTCTTGCTTTGGGTATTATATTTGTTGTTCACATGATTCGAGTCAAAATAAGTATGTTACATATAGAGGCTCAGATTGTGTTGAAGTGTTTATAACTAAATTAATAGAAGATGTAAAGAAAATAAGTAAAAGATTATCTATTAAAGTGCCTATGATCCCTCTGTCAAAAAAAGAAAATCATAGTTATAATTGTGCTAGTACGTGTCATATTTGTGATCGGTTATTATTTAATGACAAAGTATGTGATCACGATCATGTTACAGGAAAGTACAGAGGAGCTGCACATGCTCATTGTAATTTAATGTATAGAGTATGCCCATTTATACCTATTGTTTTTCATAATTTATCAAACTATGACTCTCATTTGTTTATCAAAGAATTAGTAAAGTACAAAGGACACATTAAGATTATACCTAAAAGTAAAGAAAAGTATTTAACTATTACCAAATACATTGCTAACGAGAACGATAAATCTTCTATTCAAATGAAATTCATTGACTCGTTTCAATTTCTTAGCTCAAGTTCAGAAACATTGAGTGAAAATTTGACAAATGAAGAATTCGTTCACTTGTCAACGGAATTCAATAGCGGAAATATTCATTTACTTAAGCGTAAAGGTATTTATCCATATGATTATATGAACGCTTGGGAAAAGTATGAAGAAACGAGACTTCCAACTAAGAAATATTTCTATAATTCATTGAAATTGGAACATATTACTGATGATGAATATGATCACGCAAAAACTGTATGGAATATATTTAACATTCGTAATATGGGCGACTATACAGATTTATATTTAAAATGTGATGTTTTGCTGTTGTGTGATATATTTGAAAATTTTCGCAATTTAAGTTTGAAATACTATAAATTAGACCCTGCATACTATGTTACGGCACCTAGTTTGAGCTGGGATGCTATGCTTCTTTATACAGGTGTTGAATTAGAATTAATTGACAACCTTGAAATATATCAAATGTTAGAAAAGGGTATACGAGGTGGTTTGGCACAGTGTTCTTTACGTTATGCAAAAGCTAATAATAGATATTTATCTGAATATGATAATCGATTGTCTTCTACTTATTTATTGTATCTTGATTGTAATAATCTGTACGGTTACGCAATGACTAAAAAGTTCCCTATTTCAGAGTTTAGATTTTTAAATCAAGAGGAAATTGATTTCTTTGACGTTATGAGTATTTCAGATGAAAGCAAATATGGCTTTATATTAGAGGTAGACCTTCAATATCCAGACCACCTACATGATGTTCATAGTGATTTACCTTTCGCTCCAGAAAAATTTATACCCCCAGGAGGAAAAACAGCAAAACTCATAGCTAATTTGTACGATAAATTTAACTATGTAATTCATTACACTAATTTAAAACAATGTTTGAAGCATGGGCTTGTTCTTAGAAAAATACATCGCATTCTCGTTTTTAGGCAAGAAGAATACTTAAAAATGTATATAGATTTAAACACTAGTCTCCGACAATCATCCAAAACAGCGTTTGAAAAAGACTTTTTTAAGCTTTTAAATAATTCAATTTTTGGTAAAACGATAGAAAATAAGCGGAAACAAGTAGATATAAAATTAGTTACCAAATGGAACGATACCGATAATATTACAAACAAACAACTGAGTGCTGAGAAACTTATTTGTAAACCAAATTTGAAATGTGTTACTGTTTTTTCAGAAAATTTCGTAGGCATTCAACTAAAACCGGAATTAATTGTTTTAGACAAACCGATCTACATAGGTTTCACTGTTTTAGAATATGCTAAGTCACATCTTTATCAATATCATTACAGTATGAAAGATAAGTATAAGACTAACATTAAGCTTTGTTACACAGACACTGACAGCTTACTGTACTTAATTAAGACAAAAGATGTTTATAGTGATATAAAAAGCAATTTAAAAGAATTTGACACCAGTAATTACGACGCAAACAACCCTTATTCAATACCCCTAGTTAACGCTAAAATACCTGGGCTATTCAAAGATGAGCTGGGTGGAGATGTGATTAGTGAATTCACTGGCTTAAGAGCAAAATTATATTGTTTATTGACCTCTAAAACTCAAATTAAAAAAGCTAAAGGCGTTTCAAAATATGTCACAAAGAAGCTACGTTTATCCGATTACAATAAGACATTGTTTAGTAATGAAAGCACTTATTTCAAAATGAATTTCATTAAATCAATCAAGCATGTATTATATTCACAACAAGTGAACAAAAAAGTGATGAGTGCCAATGATGATAAAAGGTATATATTGCCAAATAATATAGAAACATTGCCTTGGGGACACTTTAATATTTTATTCTAATTAGAATAATATAATAATTATGGTAATTATATCAATTAATAATAAGTAATTATGTAATCATTCATTTACCTGCATTCATGTAATCAAGATACAGACTATAATAACAGTATTCTTATTTTTAATCATAAATAAATATTGTATACCTACTATTGTATATGTTTACTTTAAATAAAGATGTTCTATACACAGTCTTCAGATGTTTTATTATTAATTACCTTTGATTCATGTCTTGCAAAAGCTGGACTCGAAGTGAGTAAGAGAAGTACTATATGTATATATAAATGTCAACAAGTTTTATTTCTTCTTAGATGTCACAATGAAGTTCATTAAGCAACACCAGACTTTGGAAGTCAGTAATATAAAATTAGATAATCATTCAAACAAAGTGAGACATAGTACGCTCTTACCTAATACTATTAGATGCATAATATGTGGACCATCTAACTGCGGGAAAACAAATGTTATGCTCAATTTAATATTGCATGAAAATGGTCTTAAATTCAAACATATTTATTTATATTCAAAAACAGCATTTCAGCCGAAGTATAACTTTCTGAAACAAGTTTTGAACAGTATTCCCAGCGCTAAGTTCTTTCTTTTTAAAGATAATAATGAAGTAATACACCCTAATGAAGCTTTAACTAATTCAATAATTATTTTTGATGATGTCGCATGTGAAAATCAAATAAATATTCGTAATTATTTC
Source organism: Eudonia mercurella (assembly GCA_963082485.1). Classification (NCBI taxonomy): domain Eukaryota; kingdom Metazoa; phylum Arthropoda; class Insecta; order Lepidoptera; family Crambidae; genus Eudonia; species Eudonia mercurella. The sequence goes on from OY720024.1 coordinate 17,210,865, forward strand.
GCAATGGGAAGACATAAACAGATAGATTGCTTTTACTTGTCTCAAACCTATTCTAAAATTCCTAAGCAACTAATACGAGATAACGCCAATCTGTTGATTGTCTTCAGACAAGACGATATAAACTTGAAACATATATACAATGAGCATGTCAATACAGATATTGAGTGGTTGCAGTTCAAAAACCTTTGCTCCACTATATGGCAGAATCAGTTTGACTTTTTATTAATATGTAAAGATTGTCCTCTAAACAGAGGTAGATATAGACAAGGATTTGACATATTTATATATTTTTAAATCAAAATACAGATGACCAGACAGATACCTATCTACTTAAATACTAGCTGTATACTGAAAAAAATGTTAATCGAAATATAATACTTGTGTACAACGGTTGGGTGTATTGAAAATCAGATGGAGATCGATATTAAAGAACAATTGATAAAATCAATAGATACTATAAAAAATAAAATAAAAACAATACAAAATGAAGATGACGCGACTAGTTTAAAATTCAAAAAAGTATTTAAACCAATCACAGATCCTTTAGATACGCTAATTAAGGTAACTGATAAAGATAAATGTACATTCAGCACCTCTAAGACCGATAATGATATAATAGGAAGACTTAGCTCAACCCTCGACTATGAAAGTTTTAAAGATTCCATTAAAACGAGTGAAGACTCGGAATCACATGATTGTGCAAGAAATAAGGTAATTAATTTAAAAAATGATGATTATTCGTTGATTTCATTAAACAAAGAAGATATGATTGAAATTTACGACAATAACCTAAATATACCATTTGGGATACGCTATGAAAACAAAAATTTGATGATGGGGGATGCTAAGATATCATTATCAAATAATGCTAAAAACTCACCTAAAAAAAACATAGTAACCATTAATAATAATAAACATTATGAATTAACTCTAGGTCTAAAGGAACTTTTATTACGTAATAAGCCTGACCTAAATCTAGTGCGTGAAGAGGATAAAATAGCTTACAAAGATATGCTTCATAATACAAACGCTCATAAACGAGATTATGATCCAAACGGACAGTTAAAGGGTGATAAAAGTTCAAAATATCGTCAAATAATTAAACCTTTATTTTCGCAACAAAATAATGTATCTGAATCGTTAAAACAAGTAACGGCATTAAAAAGAGGGGGGTACTTACCTTTATTGAAAAAATATAAAAATAATACTGATTATGTTTATTGGGATGACCCAAATGAACTAATAGAAAGATTAAAACTTTTGATCGCTTCTAAAAATGCTGGTAATACTAACCACAATAATGAAATATTATCAATTATAGAAGAATTAAAAGAAGCTGGTATAATAAAAGATTAAATATGTCTGGAATAAAGTTAAATACTTAGTCACATTTTGTCGAGGTAACATGAATGTTGATCAATATGTTAACTGTTCAAGCCAAGCAAATATCAGCTCCAGCCTCTGAAGAAGAAATAAGTGTTGAGCGTATAGAAATATCAAAATTAGAAGAACTGAATTCTGAATCTTGTAGATGTATTTGTGCACAGTGCCATGACAAGCTTGAAACTAAGGTTTTGAAGAAATTAGAACAAGTGAACAAAATAATTGCTGAGTTGAGCGGTCGACTAAGAAAAGTTGAAAAAGCCATAACTTTAAAAGAAATCGCTGGAAAATTAAACAAACACTATGAGCAAAGCAGATGTCATAAATGAAATCCATAAAAATGCCCGAGTTAACTTTCCAAGACGACAAGTAATACTCAAAGATATCGATGATCTTTGGCAAGCTGATTTGATGGATATGCAAGCAATATCTAAAGTGAATAATTGTTATAAATATATACTGGTAGTTATAGACACTTTTTCAAAATATGCTTGGGCAATTCCTTTAAAACAAAAGAATAAGCAACATGTTTCTGAAGCATTTCAAAAATTAATAGATAAAGGACGTGTTCCAATAAACATACAAACCGATTTGGGAAAAGAATTTTATAATAATAAATTTCAAGATATTGTTAAAAAGTATAGCATTAATCATTATTCTACATATTCTACAAAAAAAGCCTCAATAGTTGAGAGGTTAATAAGAACTCTAAAAAACAAACTGTATAAAGAATTTAGTCTTAATGGTAATTATAAATGGTTTAATGGGACACTCAATAAAGTGGTGAATGAATACAATAATAGTGTTCATAGAACTTTGGGTTGTCCGCCAGCTTCAATAGATCATTTTAATAAAAGAAATATATTGGAGAGGTACATTATCAAATCTCGTTCTACGAAAAAAAAAATTTGTAAGAAATTTAACGTTGGTGACTTTGTGAGAATAAGTAAATATAAAGGATGTTTCGATAAAGGCTATTATCCTAACTGGTCGACGGAGATATTTAAGATTAAAGAAATTCAAGAAACGGACCCGACAACTTACAAAATAGAAGATGGAAAATGTCGACCAATTCTTGGAGCATTCTATGCTCAGGAACTTCAGAAAACTTGTCATCCTGATTTATACTTAGTTGAAAAGGTTTTGAAAAGAAAAAAAAACCAAGTATATGTCAAATGGTTAGGACTTCCTTCTAGTGAGAATAGTTGGATAGACAAAACGAATGTATATTAGGTATCTTAAAATATAAGGGTCTATAGAACCTTATAATATAATGTATTTAAGCGAGTACTCATATATTTTTATTCATTACCTATTTGTCCATATAACAACAAAGACTTGTGTAATTCATTTAAAAGATTAAATTCTTTATTTATTTAGATTATACTCGTAATAAGACTTAACGATGAAAACAAAACACTGTGAAGGTGGTAATTCAATTAAAAAGAAATCTAATTCAATAGAAGCTAAGAAAACTAGCGAAATAAAATCAGGAATAAAGAAATCGCTAAAAAATATTGTGTCGCATACTAAAAAACATATTAAAAAATTGAAACCTAAATGTAAAAAAGCATTATTGGAATTAGCCTACGCGGCAGCCCGCGACTTTACATCCGATTTACCAATCAAAGTACCACGGATTATACCAGTACCGAAAACTGGAGGATTTCTCCCACTAGTGCCAATATTTGCTGGTCTATCTGCTGTTGGTAGTTTAGCGGGAGGTGCTGCTGGAATTGCTAAAGCCATTAACGAATTTAAAATAGCTAAAAAGCAGTTATTAGAATCAGAACGTCACAACAGAAAAATGGAAGCCTTAATTATTGGAAAAGGGTTACATATTAAGGCCTACAAAGATGGTTTAGGCATATACGTTACCAAGAAAAAAAACTAAATCCGCGGCTACCCAATAGAGCTTTAACTAATATTGATATATTGAAGCATTGTAATAATATGCCTTTCTTCAGAGGTGTATTCATGAGGGATGAATTACCAAGTGTTCCATTACCAATAGAATGCGGAGTGATTAATCTTGACTCTTCTAAAAATTCTGGCACTCACTGGGTAGCCTATGCCAAGATAAACAACTACATTGAATATTTTGATAGTTACGGTAACTTAAAACCACCCAAAGAATTAATAAAATATGTAGGAAAAAATATTCAATATAATTATGAGAATATGCAACACAATAATTTATATAATTGTGGACACTTGTGTTTAAAATTTCTGAAGTCATTTTGGAAAAAGAATAAGTTATTTTAAAAAAGAGAGTTTTATTTTAATGTTTAGCATGAACACAGAGTATATATATATATATATATATATATATATGAGTTAACACTTCATATAATACAAACATTATCAGGTTGTCAGTGATTATGATTGCTAGCGGTGGTAGTCTAATTAATTAATATTACATATTTTGGTCATCATTTGAGAAAAAAAAATGATAGTTTTTAATAAAACTCGTCCCGACAACGCGAAACGCAGTATTCGTCTTCCTATAATCAAAGAATATAGACGTGACCGCCGTATTCTTAGCATTAAAAAAGTTACTAAAGAAAATAAAGCTTTTCTCAGAAATATTGGATTCAAAGTATAGAATGCTACAAATCACGGAATCACCTCAACAGGATAACTCCATTGAGTGTTACGAGATTCACAGCTATAATCCATATAACAACAGTTTTAAAGATAATGATGAAATTAGAATACCCATTCACCAGCAAGATTTGTACGTATTACCATCAGCTAGTTCAATTTTCATAGAAGGCTATGCAACTGTTTATAATAAAGACACCACAGGAAAAAAAATAAAAAAGGATGTTAATTTTATTAACAACTCTATATTACATTTATTTCAAGACATAAGATATGAATTAAATGGTGTTGAAATTGATCGAAATAAAAATGTTGGTATAACTACAACTTTAAAATCATATATATCTATGAATGAAGGTGAAAGTAGAGCTGCTGCTATTTGGGGGTGGAACCTAACTGGAAAGAAAAATAAAAATGGTCATTTCAGTGTTATTGTACCATTAAATAAAATACTGGGATTTGCTGAAGATTATAATAAAATTATTATTAACTGTAGACACGAACTTATTCTGCTTCGAAGTAGCTCTTCTTTAAACTGTGTCCTTATGGAGAAAAATGACGACGTAGAATTAGACATACAGAAAATACAATGGCGTGTGCCACATATAAAAGTTAGTGATCGTAATAAGTTGCTACTTCTAATGAGCTTAGAGAGAGATCGTTCTCTACATTTAGCATTTAGAAATTGGGATTTGTATGAATATCCATTACTACCAAAGACAACAAAACATTCGTGGTCTGTCAAAACTACTTCTCAGCTAGAGAAACCAAGATTTGTTATATTTGGTATGCAAACTAATAGAAAAAATAATACATGTAAAAGTTTATCCATGTTTGATCATTGCGATGTTACCAATATAAAATTATTTTTAAATTCGCAATACTATCCATATGATTCACTCAATCTTAAATTTGAAGAAGATAAATATAGTATATTATATGAAATGTATGCTAATTTTCGTCAGTCGTACTACAACTCGTGCATTGATCCCTTGCTTGATTTAGACCAATTTAAAGAAAAAGCTCCGATTTTTGTTATTGACTGTTCAAGACAAAACGATTCACTAAAAACGGGACCAGTCGATGTGCGGTTAAAAATCGAATGTTCTAAAGATATTCCTGAAAATACATCTGCTTACTGTCTGATAATAAACGATCGTCTATTCGAATATAAACCTTTAAGTAATATTGTAAGGAAATTATCATGAATGTCATCGTGGATGTACAAGGGTTTAAAACCGACAAAAATGAATTTATTCCGAAAGAAATAGCAGTTATGAGTCAAGGACGCATTCAAGTGCTTTTGATAAAACCGCCATTCCTGTTTTCTACATTATCTAAGACCGAACGTTCCCAAGTTGCTTGGATAGAAAAAAACAGAGGCATTTATTGGAATGAAGGTTATATACCTTATTTCTGTTATAAAAGTTACCTAACAGATTTTTTAAAAAATAAGTGCATATTTACTAAAGGTCATGAAAAAGTGTTATGGTTAAAAAACATTTTAAATTGTAATAATATACATAATTTAGAAAGTAAGAATTGTCCTAGTTTTGTGAAATTATATGAAAATTATTCAATTTCCTCTTTTACTTTTAGTTGTATATATCATAATAAAATATGTGCTTTAAAAAACGTAATGTGTTTATATAAGTGGTGTGTAGAAAATAATGTTATTTTGTAAGAAATGTAATAAATATTTTAAAATACCTTATTGTTTAATTGCTGAAAATCTGAATCATCACCTTACTACTCCAAACAATACCTACAATACGAAAATAATAACAAGGTGAAGCATAGAAGTGTAACCATATCCGTAAGTATCATATACACATATAATAATAAGTACTTGCTCAACCCATTCTTTTTATATTACAAAGATATCAATGAAGTTCCATTTGTTTATACTTGATACCTGATACATTCATATGGTAGTGGTTCTGTAATTTATCGTCATTGCAGACAACACGTTTGACGCATTAGATGAGAAGTATTAAACGGTTGGATTATGATCATGTAGCAGATCATAACGAACTGATGAGCTGTTCATAAATAAACCACTAGCTGTTCACAAAAAATTTAGCGGATCATTAAGAACTGAAAATTACATTTGAAGTAGTGACATTGTTCATGCCACGATATTATGTAAAATATTGGATTTTTTAAAATTTCATTTTAATATAAAACCTCTCTGAACCTCTAATTTTTAAAGAAGAAATACCTATAATTTTAATTTCTAAACAGATGTATCATTTCAAAAGTTTTTCTAAATAGAAATATCTGAAGAGAGATATCATTTTGAATAGAGATTTTTAGAGAGAGTAATGGGGGGATGGATCTAGTATGATCCAGACCCCCCATTACTCTCCTACTACTTTATGCAATTAACGATGCGAAATGAATCCATTTGTTAGACTGCGGATGTTGTCAAGTCTATTTATCTGCGGCAAAAAGGACCTTATTGCAACGGCGTTGAACTGAGGCAAAATATACAAAACTACAGAGGGACATCTTTTATTTTTATGTACAGCTTGACGATGGCGACACACTTTGTAAAATACGACTCCTGTCGGAAAGGTTGACAAAGTATTTTTGTTCGCGAACGTCTACATTGTAATTTTTAGATTAGATAACAAAGCTTTAAACCAACATATTTTTATCAGTTGCTTGGGACTGTATAAGTAAGCACCTCTTCTATAGTCTATATTTTTACATTACTTTGTGTATCCGTATTTGTATCACGAAGCTTTGAAAACATCTGCGATGGCGGCAAAAAACGAGTATATAATTTATGGATATCACGTCGGCCGTCGCCTCGGTCGCTCGGTCGCCGTTATATTCAGGCTACCGAGATTAATAAACATACAGACGAGTTAAAAATCAACTCTTGAAGAACATGAATTGCTTTAGTTCAACTAGTCGTGCTGAAGATGAAGACTTAGTTTTTTTAGTCTAGTGCGTTAAGGTAATGAAATCGTGAAAATTATATCCTTCCAATGGTCTATCCTATCCTTTTCAATGGTCGCTGTTCAGTCCATGGAGGTCCATTTATAAATATTTTAAAGAAAAATTGTTTTATAAAGATTACGCAAACACTACTGACTGAAATAAAAAAAAATGTATAGGTTTACATTCTTTAATCAACGTTGTAGTTTCTTGAAGCTGCTACATTATGTTGAGCGGTGTCCTATACAACGTGTAACAGAAAGGTGTGGTCAAAATGAATAGATCCAAAGTGTATCCGATATATCTTATCTGATAGATGAAGATAGATCTTGTATGCAGAGTTACTAAGACATAACTATTAACTTTAAATTGTTATGCCATGTTTAATTAAATATTTATATACTACTCAAAACAAAATAAGGGCCACGAGGTATTTTGTCTGTACCATGAAAATAATAAAACCAATATTAATTTTTTTGTCTCCATAACGAAAACTAATGATGTTTTTACCGTGTAGACCAATAAATTTATTCCAATAATAATGATTAAAAAGTTTATTTGCTTTTGAAAGAAAAAACACATTTAAGGTTAAAAATAAAAACAATGTAAAGTTACTGAAAACAAAAGAAAATACTCCATGCTCATCTTTTAGTAACGGGTATGCCCCCCTCGTTTCGTTACGCACTCCTGAAGCCTGGAGTGCATGCTCTCAATCAAATGCCTGACATTTTCCATTGGAATCTCTTCCCAGGCTCTTTTAACAGCGTTGATGAGTTGCTGTTGGTTGTGGATTTCCTGATCACCGTCTCTAACTCTTCGTTTCAACTGATCCCACATGTGCTCTATTGGATTTAAGTCCGGACTGTTCGCCGGCCACGGCAAGACTTGAATTTGAGACGCTTCCAGTACAAACCGAGTCGCTTGAGCCGTGTGTGCACGAGCATTGTCTTGCATCAAGATGAATCCAGGACCCGCTCGCTGGGCAAATGGGATCACATGTGGTCTGACGACTTCCTCAATATACCGCTGAGCAGTAACAGTACCCTCATTTAAAATAGCGAGCTCAGTTTTGCCGTGTAAGCTTATCCCGCCCCAAATCATTACATTTGGACCACCAAAACGATTGACTTCATGGATGCAGGCTTCTGAAAATCTCTCGCCGCGTCTTCTCCATACACTAATACGCCGATCGTCGTTAAAAAATTTAACTTTGCATTGATGATTTCTGGTTAATGGAATACGGACAACTCGCCTTCTTGATGCCTGCTGGTCTTCGTGCAATCGATTACGAATAGTTTGGTCACTGACACGAGTACCCGTTGTGAGCCGTAAACGATTTTGCAGCTTGCGGGCCGTCGTTGTGCGATCTCGGCGCGCACTTAATCGAATGTAACGATCCTCTTGAGCTGTTGTAATGCGAACTCTGCCCGAACTAGGTCTTCTTCTGACACTGCCGGTCTCTTGGAAACGATTCCATAGATTTTGAATAGCTCTTCGAGAAAATCCCAATTGCAAACCCACAGATCGCTGCGAATGACCTTCTTCAATCATTGTAACGGCTCTGGTTGCTGTCAGCGAGTCCATATGACGCCTGCGTGCTTGTGGCATATTGCAAAAGATGTTTCTGACTCGAGATATCAATGAACTCTGATAATTTCTAATAAACCAAGAAGCTAAGGAAAGCAAAACGTCAAAGAAAATGCAATCAAAATTTTCAAAAATAATTTTAAATCAAATTTTATTTTAAATTTTTGCCAGCATTAGATGAATACTACAATATTAAAAAGTTTAGGTATCAAAGAGTTTGTATACTCAATATTTTACTACTTTCAATATGTAAATGTTTAATAATTTACACCAAAATGAAAAAATACCTCGTGGCCCTTATTTTGTTTTGAGTAGTATATTATGAATTGAAATGACGTCACATCAAAATAAACAAGTCACAGGCAGCTCTAGTGGTTTAGTAACCTCTGTGTACTAACATTTATGACCACTGCTGCTTGCGTATGCGCGCCTGATTTCACAAATATAAATATTTCATTAACCATTGCATAACAAATTAAAGTTAATAATTATGTCTTAATAGCAACACGTATATAAGTTTTAGATGGGATACACTTTGGATCTTTTCAATTTGACCACACCTTTATGTTACACGTTGTATATCGTAGCAATAGTATTAAGATTAGATTAAGCTTAGGACCTAAGCCCGTTGACTTCCATAAATCCAGACATAATAAAATTTGTGTTCTATGACGCTGTCGAGCCACGTTCATGATGATGTTTTCTTCGCAGGTGAACATCAGCAACACGTGGGTGCTGCCCGAGGAGGGGTTCCCTGTGTTCTACCGCTACTTTAGGGACCGCATCTCGTGGTACGAGGCGGACGCCGTATGCCAGTTCCACCACGCTAACCTCGTCACTGGTGAGTGCTATAGATGTTCGTGTTGTATTTATACTATTGTTTATTCATCTTTAGCGGTAATTCGTATTTCTTTTGTCTTTTACACATTTGAAATTGGAAATAAAAATGCAGAGAACATGTTAGATTAATTGAACTACCGTTCATTTGAACAAGAATAAAACCTAAGATGCAATAAAATAATTGCAACAAACAACTTTACAATCTACGTCTTCAGTTATTAATGCTATAAGTTATAATTGTCACGATTTCGAAACTGTACATTAAATGAATCGTCAAACGTATGTCGGAAGTATACTCAGAACAATAACTAAAGCATTATTGTTTTGGGAATTTAATTGAGCTATCGTGGTTCAAACCAGCCCGCGGAAATTATTCAACACTATTTATTTACTTTGAAAGCCAAAGGCGCCCATTCAATGTCAACAACTACCGTCGTTAACACCCGATCATAATATTTTTACAAATACTAAAGATCAGTTAAGAAGTAGGCAAGCTATTTATAAAATGTTTTTGTTTTTGTTTATATAATTTTAACGCAAATTTTGTTGCGAAACAAATTACAAAAACACAAATGTTGAAAAAATTTCCACCAGCAGGATTTGAACCTGCACCCTTCTGACATACCGCGTCAGGTGCTCTCCCAATTGAGTAAATAAATAGTGTTGAATAATTTCGGCAGGCTGGTTTGAACCACGATAGCTCGATTGGGAGAGCACCTGACCCGGTATGTCAGAAGGGTGCAGGTTCAAATCCTGCCCGTGGAAATTTTTTACATTTGTGTTTTTGTATTTTTTTTCTTTACGAGATTTCGTGATTAATCTATCAGTACGTCTGTCAGTGATACTTCGATTATATATTATGTAGGTAGTAAGAATTATAATATAAAAGGGGTTAACCGCGAATAAGGGCTGATGGGTAGAATGAAATGGGACGTCAGTTAACGATAGATTGATCTTATTTGTGTCAAATATCGATAGAAAAAAAGGGTTACGTGTTTCCTGTTTTCAGAGAAAAACTTTAAGATAATGATAGATGAGGAAGCTGCGGAAGATTTTGAGCAAAGTTTATTTATCATTAAAACAATTCTTTGTTACGCTAACACTGTCCGAGATAACGCAAAGTTTAAATGGCTTTCCCAAACTTAGTTATCCAAAACAGGGCCGTGATTATTTTTCATCTCAAACAAGATAACAAGTTTTAGGAAGAGTAGCTTTGAGTTAATATTTATCTTAATATTACCTAAAATAATATTTTATAATATGAATAGACAATTCAATTTGTTTTCAACTGATGTTTGAATAGAAAACTCTTTTATTCATATAAAAAAGTAAAACAGAAAAATTAAATACATGGCATTTTTGTGAATCTTTGGTAACGATTTCTTCTAATTAACTTGTAAGTGTTAAATTGAAGCAATTACTCATTTAATACAACTATAAGACGATATAAAAATAAGGCTTTAAAATCAAAACAACACAACTACCTACTATTATTATACTTTAACTAACATAGCTAGAACAATTTGTAAAATACGACTGAAAACACAGACCATAGGTCTGTGACTGAAAATGAAGTTGGAACACTATGTAATTTGGAATATTGACATTATTAAAAAAATAAAAACTTTCTTGCTTTATATCTACAAAACAAAACGAAAAAACAAAAGACTGTCGAACAATAATACTCAACGTCGCTATACACGCCAAGAGTCAACTTAACCGTATATTGTCTCTCCAAAACCTCTTGTGGTACACAAATGCATTTCAATATTTCCCAGGCCGTTACGAGTAATCGACAGCGATTCGAGCGACCCCCATTAAGGCTGATGGCCTCTCGACCCGCCAAGATACCAACCCCATCATGAATAAATGTACCTGCGATAAGAAAATGTAAATATGCGACTGGAATTTTGGTACAGATATAGGGTTGTGTAAACACAACGCAGTGGATTGGGTGGGTAGTAGGATTAGATTATTTGTATTTAAAAAAAAACGTCCCATTTGCAGATATAAGTTTTTTTCTATAAGTAGTAGCTTCGTACGGTCAGCAAATTAAGCCAATGTCAAAGTAATCCTTCTTAAAAGTTATATTTTTTTTAACAAAATTTTCTGTTTGATGTTAATAATAATAATTGCGAATAAACAATCCATAACCAATATTACATTACAATAATCAATAAAATTAAATTAAAAACAAAATAATTATAAAATTTAAATTTAAATAAAATTAAAATTATAAAATTAAAACTTTGGATTAATAAATAGATATAAGTTAATGAAAGATGAGAAAGATGTGGGGCTTTACTGATGTCACACGCGGGCTCTTGAAATAATTTCGACGACCTCCTTGGTCAAGTGGTTTGTACACCGGTTTTCATGGTGTCGCCATCTCTGAGGTCCCGGGTTCGATCCCCGGTCAGGTCAATTTAGAAATTATTGGTTTTCTAAATTGTCTCGGGTCTGGGTGTTTTCTATGTATAATAAGTATGTATTTAAGTACTTTAAGTATGTTTATCCGTTGTCTAGTAACCATTTAACGAGTTTCATAACGAAGCTTCTCTTGGGCTAGATAATTGGTGTGTGTCAGAAATTTTATTAAAAAAATAATAATTGAAAAGTGTCGTTGCACCTTGTTTCATTTGCCAACACTAATGCATGTTTATGAACACTTTATGGTTAGTCCACCAATATTTCTCATTAATATTCGATAAAAACATAAACTTTAGGCAATAAACAAAACTGCAAACATGACTTCACCCTCCCGTGAAGAAGTCCCTGAAAGTAAGTTGGTATTTTGCAATTAAAAAGTAAATAAAACTTTACCTTTTCCATGAAAAAATAGGTCGAAGTAATACGTCAAAACTTGTTCGACCCAAACAAAAGAGAACGACCTATTTCGTTGAGAAGGTCCGATTTTTTTTGTCGTACTTCGACCCGTGTTGTTCAGCCTTATGTTTGGAACAAAAGACGAATAAAAAATTCGAGCAATGATTACAAAATCGCTCTGTTTATTTACTTTATTGCGAACGAGACAAAAGAACAACGACGTGCGAAAAAATCTGCTTGCTTCATAGTGAAAAAGGGCGAAAAGAAAAAGATTTTATTAAATGGAATATAAAACAAAAAATTTACTTAGAAACAGGTGTTTCTAAGGTCAGAACAATAACCAAAGTTAATTGATGACTACAGTTACCCTGAATCATCCCATTGTTGGCCAAAAGCTTTCCCCGATTCCCACCGCACTTCACGATTTTGCGCCACCGTTTGCCAGTTTATATATAATAAAATAATACAGTATAACACATTGTAGTAAATAATATTTGTATTTACTTCTTAACACTTATATTGTAAGATTTCAAATACAAAATACAAGGCCAAAATTCAATGCTACCATATAAGGATTAGATCAAAATATGTTTGTGGGACCAATTTGCATTCCGTTGCACTGGGTATTTACATAACGTCAATGTTAGTTTTGCCGCGAGCATGCAGGATTAAAACTACATCTGCAAACAGCGGAATTACATAACATTGGAATAGTTTGTCATTTTAATCGTCCATAGCAATGTTACGTAACTAGTTTCAGATCAAATTAATGTTTTACCAAACGACTTCAAAATCTTTAGGCTTTGTGTAAAAAAATATTACACTCATTACAGTGAGCTTTACTCACCGTACTGGTACTTTTTGCATTCGCATGAAACCAAAGTCAATGTCATTGACACCAAAGCGACATTCAAACCGGAGACTTCAAAACACAGTCTCAACAAGAACAAGAGCAATTAATCGTTGAATAAGCTCCGAGACTTAGCAAAGACACAGAGTGGGTACCTACGTAACAAGAAGTTCCTTTGTGGAGGTAAACCTATTAAGTTGAAATACAAAGCGCACTACACTGAAAACCTGTCTGGAGTCGAAATTCTATCAAACACAACACTAGGCTGTTTGCTGAAGCAAAGATGACGACGTTGGATAAATAGGTTTTACTGTAACGAATAACGAACGTCTGAACGGGTCTGGTTGAAAATTTACACATATGCAAAGAATCTTTTGAGCTTACGCACAAAATAAGTTTATCTCGGTAGTAGGAATGTATGTATTAATTGGGCAAGACAAAAATTATTTTCTGTCCGTAAGGCCATAAATTCTTATATAAGTAACTCTAGAGATTACACAAATCTCAATTTTCTAGGCACCTATATAACATACAATTTTCTTACGGTCTTCGAGTATATAATAATAATAATAAGGCAGTTGTCCCACCGCCGACGAAAAAGCGACTAACTATCGACTATTTTCTCGCTTAAGTCACGTACAATAAATGAGGATCCCGTTTTAATAAATGAGGTACATAAGTATATTGATAGTGATGGCTGTATGTTCACACTGATGCCGGCGAGAACTCTCTCCTCTAGTTTGTCGCAGCGACAAGAGTTATCAATGATAAAACACTCTGAGCGATGCTCGCTTAGTCAATCAACCAATCGCCAAGAGGCTCTCGGTTGGTACGCATACCAGCGATCATACTATTACGAGTATACCGTGGTGTCCGTGGTGTGAGTAGTCGTCCCTCACATTTGCTCATAGCCTAATGACAAAACTATCGGAACTACACAATTACTTCTCGCTACAATCACAACCTACAAACTAGATACGTGTTGGCGAACAGCGAGAACGCTGTTCGCCAACACGTATCTAGTTTGTAGCTCTACTTGCTCTGCGTTTATCGTTGGCGGTGGGTAAGTGCCTTAGTAAGGGACTACCCCATAACACGGGAATCCATTCTGACCCAATATGATCCAAGACTTGTCTATCTAATTGTTCCGTTTATAATCTAGCCCATAATAATATCAAAAGCTTAGTTTTTATCTGACAGGGGCATGCTGAGGTTTCCCTCTCCCAGTAGCACTTCGACCATTTGAGCAAAAAATAATAACTTAGTTACTCGGACAATAATAGCAGCAATAATAGCAGGCGTTATTAAAATGAGTCCAGAAATTGTCCAAAAATAGAAACTTTGATATCTCAAAGTGTCTTTGTTAAAAGATGCCACTTCTAACCGTCACGGAAGTCATACAACATGACAGGTATTTTATTTCGAGATAAAGGAAAAGTCAGTGTCTCGTTTCTTCAAATGGGGGCGCAGTTGCAAACGAAACAATACTTAACCTCCCCTCTTTACGAGGAATGAGACTGACGTGCCATCGTGGACTTGAAGATATTGTCAGAACCCTTTGTATGAAGATGTCGTTCAAATGAAAGCTTAAATTGGTTTCGGAAGGACGTTAGACAATCAAAAGTTTTACGTTATGATTGTGAATTATCAAATGACGATTGCTATGACGATGCGAAATAAGGCTTCTTGTTCATCCGGTGTTCTATTTTACTTGTAAATTCTTATCTTTAATTGTAGGAACACAACAATGCTAACATTAATGTTTTGGTCAGAGTTAGATAAGATGGTCGTAGTTTCCTAGACGGATTTATAATAAGTCCTACCATCATCCAAACCTGGACATACTCGTACAACTATGTACCCTTCGCTGGATATCAAATTTTACCTTTGAGTCCGAGACCAGTGATTAACCACCACACCACACCGTTTGTTACAATATCTCCAATAAAACCTTCTTTCTATTTATATCATTTATTTATTACTAAAGGAATATTCCTTAGTAAGATATTGCAAATGTAGTAAAGTTACCACTTCAGTAAATAGAGCCTCATTAAATAGTTTGGATGTCCAAATCGGCCACACGTAATTTCCACAATATAATTTATTTGGGGAGGTTCCTGAACGTCCCTTCGCTTACATTACCCAAGCAACCACTTACCAGTTTGCCCTTTCAGATGGATTTCTTGTGTAAATTGCCACTCCAAGTTTGAATATTAACTTTTGGAGTAAACTTTGGATGTGGTTACCGAAACTTTTGTGTGTCAAAGTAATTTCGGTGTGTATTAATTCTCTTGGCTGTTGGGGTAGCAATTCGTTGGTGTATGTTTCTTGTTTCAATATTCATTAGATATTATTGCACCCTCGTTGGTAGACGAAAGTATAATTCAGTGCTTACGTCAGCCTTTCCGGTAGCATAGCGGTTAATGCAGCCGCCCGGTTGCGCCCAGGTTCGATTCCTGGCTGGGTCGGGTAGGCATTTAATTTTTTCACTGTATTTTATAAATATTTAATTCAGCTTAAGTGTAGCAATTAGCACTTAAAAAATAAAATGAAAAAAAGTAAAAAGTATTAATAATATTATAGTTTGTACTTTGCAGTTATAACAATCATCAGGTACACACTTGAAGCGAGGCAACTTTTAATTTTATCATTCAGTATTGTGGGTTGAGCACAGTGGCGTGCACTTGGAGGCCTATGTCCAGCAGTATACTAATATCATCATCGTCTGATGATGATGATGATGATGATGATGAAGATTCAGTATCATTTGTAACGCAATGTAAATTGTATCTTCCTCTGCGTTTTGTATGACAACAACAAATGCTGGCAACAATACGATTTGGTCAAACTTTACGTCACAAAAACTTTTGAATAGACGTTGTATATTTGCTTTGTTTGTCTCTTTGCGTGCCTACTGGCGCTGACCCTAAATAATATTCAAATGTTTTGAAACTGTTCAAGTCGGCAACTTTCTCCTCTGTTCTAAAATGAATATACAGTGAAAACGTTCAAAATTTCACGTTTAAAGCATGTTTTGAAAATGTCCATAGAAAAACGACGGCATCGTCTGTTATTTTACAATTAATACTGCATAATTTTATATATAAAATTAAAACTATTTCTATGATTATTTACATATAATAATACGCAAATATAACAAATTACAATTTGAAAAAGACAGTGTTGAAAAAATTCTACGAGCGGGATTCGAACCCGCACCCATGACATGCCGGGTCAGATGCACTGCCAACTATGCTATCGTGGCTCACGATTTTTTCAACACTTTGTCTTTTTTCAAAGAATTTGCATAATAATCTTTCCTAATGGGACACATCGAATTAAATCAAATATATATATTGAAGGATAACAATATAAGGTATCGTCTGTTATTTTTAAAATTATTTTATAACGGATAATGACTACAGTGTTCGACAGGAACCAGAGATCGATATTTTGGTCCTTTAATGATTAAAAATAGGGGTAGAATAGTAGAATACCGCCCACCTGCTTCCTTGCTGTTGTCGTCCCATAATCAATGAAAATTATGTTATTTTTTGGCGACGAAAACTCAGTCGAACACTAGGCTTGAAGTGTCGATCAATGGCGGCGTTACCCTACTCGCACATAACAGATTATTTGTTAACTGGAACAATATTTTCTTAATAAGATACCCATTAAATCAATTCAAAATACATATATGAAGTTAGTAGGGAAATTGATGGCCTAAGTGTCAAATAAGTTACTGAATTCTTCCGATTTATTCATATCTACTTGATGTCTAACTGACCTACTTTGTCAAACTGATATAAACTGATATAAAACCTTTCATTCGTTTCTTTCTTTTCGTTTTTTGAGGTATTTGTTGGTTCTTT
Source organism: Eudonia mercurella (assembly GCA_963082485.1). NCBI lineage: Eukaryota > Metazoa > Arthropoda > Insecta > Lepidoptera > Crambidae > Eudonia > Eudonia mercurella. The sequence continues at coordinate 17,227,773 of OY720024.1, forward strand.
CTTAGTAAATTTAGGTGAAAAAAAGTATTTTGCCTGAAATTTCAAGAGGAATTAATACATTAAATTAATTGCATGCATAGCAATAAAAGCGGTTATCTATCGGAGAACAGTTGACATACATTGTTAATATATCCTCTTTGATAAATTACATCTCATTTATTATGGGGTTAGGCTATGGGATAAAACACACATACTTAAATAGCATGTTCTATGAACACCTAAAAAGGTTTTATATTCCATGAATCAGAGCAGTGACACTTCAAAATTTCTCTTTAGAAAGAGTTAGAACGTAGGTACCTAGATCGACACTTAGTTCAGAACGGGTACTATGTATCCAAATCATTCTCCTAACACAATATTCAGTATGATTCAGATCATGTCCACACAATGTCCGTGTAGTTATATACTACTCTCTGTTATAAACTTATTTACTTTACTATGTCTAAAGTAGGGTGGTAGCACCCAGTTTTTGACACTTTAAGCCCAATGTTTGACACAATTTTCGTCACCAAAAAATAACAAAGATTTTCATAAAAATTTAGGGGATGACAACTAGGAAGCCAGCAGTAGTCTGTATTGAATTGTTGTTTAAGTCAAATGATTTTTGACTGACCCTGCTGACCCCCTATTTTAATGACTTAAAGAAGAAATGTCGGTCACTGGTTCTTGTCGAACACTATTATACTACCTTACGTACTTATTTATTTATAGATTTTTTTTACAGCTACTCCCCGCTTTTTTGCAGGATTTTTTGTTCAATTTCAATTTTTTCTTTCTTTTTTTGGAGCTATAAGAGCTCTACTCTGTATATTTCTTTTCTTTTGTCATTTTTTTCTTTTTTATTTTTAAATACTTTTTTTCTTTTTTACTATATGGTTCTTATTTCTAATACATTTTTCTTTTTCTTTTGTTTTACATTGCTTCTTATACTAATACATGTTTTCTTATTAACTAATACATTTCTTATATTATATTTCTTATTTATTTAATCCTACAGGATTTGATCTAAGTAAGTGACACTACGCTGGCGCTGGTGCAATAATTAAGCGTCGGTAGGCGAACGGATAGAGCGAAAACTCGTAGTTCAATTCCCATAGCGCCGTTAGACTACCGACGTGAACCCATTTCTAACACAAGCGTATTTGCTTCCTGGAAAGGTTAGGGGTTAGGGGTTAGGGGCTTTCTACACAGGGTTAGCAGCAGTTACTTATATGTTACTAGCACATGCATAATTAGGGTTAAGTTTTGTGGCTTTTGTTAAGAGATAGACAGATAATAGTTTTATTGCTACAACATTAAAAATACATTGAACAAAATAATATTATTTTTATTATAAATTACTTACGGGGGGAGCCCTTTCGGTCGCGTAATCTCTTTAGTCATAATGTAGTTTGGCATAACAGTTTCAGCATAAAGTTTTCTCGCATAAATTATGATAAGCAGAGTGTTATAAACCATTAATGGTTTCATCGGCATAATTTTAACTTACTATAATTGTCTTTATCATAATTTGTCTTTATATAATAATGTAAAGAACATCTAAATTGATTTTATTTATTAGACAACAAAAATAGTAGCTGCCCTACTCCTGTAGGTCACGTGATAGGTTAGAAATTTAAGGCGATTGCCTTGAATATCGAGTTTATTTTTTTATTAGACAAAAGAAATCTAGCTCCATACAAAAATTGTTGGTGGGCAGATGCGATAAAATAGATGATGATGTAAGTACTTGTTTCACAATCACTTATGATATGACATCAGAAATGCTAAAACGTTAGAAACCTTTAAGAGACTACTGAAGGATCATTACTTGTCCCAAAAACCATCGTCTCTCTAATATGCTTTTATACTGTACTATGCATCCTTATATGTTCTTTTAATTATAACTATTATGTTTGTATCAATAGTATACTAAGTATTTATTGCTGTTAGTTATATTATAATTATTTATTATGCACCGACGCGACGACGAACCCACTTCAAATTCAAATATTTTTTGTCCATCCAAAGGTTGTCTGGAAGAGATCACTCCTAGTGATAAGACCGCCCTTTGTACGTGTATTTTTATGTAATTTTTTTGTCAAATGTTTTATTTTTGGTGTACAATAAAATTTATTTATCTTATCTTATCTTATGGCATTGCTTTTTATTTATGTATGTTATGATTAGTAATCGTTATTGTAAAAACATTGATGCATGCACATTTGATGCTGATATATGTTATTACAAAAGAAGTTATGGGGAAATAAAGTATGCCTAATAATTTATTCTGAATGAAAGTTATGCGAAACGAAGAGAATGCCAAAAAACGTTATGCAGCCTTAAAATATGCCTCTTTAATTTATGCAACCAAATATATACCTCTTACGGGTAAGCACTTGGCTTTCATCTCACCTGATGTTCAGTGATGATAAGGCCGAATGTGGAATCGCATGCACTTAACCCGGATTCCGCAACTACTGAGGTACTGGCTATCTGATCTCTAACTGCCGGAACACAACAATAATAATAAAAAGAAAGCTAGAATTTGGCCGTCTTATATTACAGTCTTTTGGTTATTCTTCGTAGTTTCGGACTTAAGCTACGCCCACGCCCAATGCACAAATCACTCTGTACTTGTAAAACTTTAATGACAAAATTAAACAGTCAAGTATAACTTATTAGATTATAACCAATCAAGATACATATCGCTTTATAAAATCGTTGAAAGTATAAAATAATAAATAAATAAAAACCTTTCATTGAGGGTGGCATAATACTTATATCGATAACACATTTCAGGGTTTCAATCGTATATTATCATAGTATAGATTCACCGCCGTATGAAATCGACCTCGAAGTTGGGCAGTCGCCACACACTCTTGATTACATTTCAACCCTCAAACTTTTGTTATGAAAGATTTATGTGATTACTTTGTGCGAGTGCGCGTCAATATGGAAATTCAAACGTTTGGCCACGAAAAAGGTCTTTGGTGATCTCAGTAGCTTGATTTATATATAACACAAAAGTATGTGTTCAATATGAGACGAACCTTTTTATAATTAAGCATTAACATTAGAACGATCAAAGTTCGTTTAACATAAATAGGCTCGTACCATTTAAAAAGCCCAATTGGATGATTAATCAAATTATCGGACACTCATTTGTTTTTTCTTGAATCCCCTTCAATTACGACTTGCCTAATTTCGTAGTCAAATTAGCTATCATGTTTAATTAGGTTGGTATTACTAACTACATTAGGGTCACGAGAAAATGAGTAGGGCCATTCTGTACGGTCGCGGCGGAGCGGTGCCGACCCGAGTCATATATCACCGGAGTATTGACCTCGAGACTCACCCGCCTCGTCACACATCCCCGGTTTTAAATATTTCCTCGTTTATTATTTAGGGCTGTTGTGTCGTCTGTAATAAAACATGGAAAAATATGCGACACAATTTTGTAAAAGTTCAACCAGGTCGGTAGAGGAAATGTGGAAGTTTCCCGCTTATAGCCAATACATTTTTGATTGTAATATTGTGGCGAGAGGAGTTAGTTCGTGTAAAGGCGAACCTGTTCGGGTTACAATTTTGAAGGCTAAGCAACTAATGCCAGGCCGAGTTCCATGGTAAGCAAATTTAATTATCTCAAGCTGTTTCGTGCTTTGTAAGGCATCTTATGCCATTGGTCCCGCTTTACCGATTTGCCATAGACGGGTTATATTAGGTCCTTACCTTACCTTACTATGAATATGGTGTTTTGTATGAAGATTTTTTATAAAATTCTATTTACTAAAGTTTTTTAAATTTTCTTAGCATCTACTTAGGTTAATACTTTAAAAATTGTAAGGCAGTGTGTTTGTTTCACTAGCTAAATATAGCAGACCCTAAAAAGAAAAAAAAACAAGTACCTTCAAAGCTAGAATGGAACAAAAGGTCAATTCCGCTATGTCAAATTTAAAAAAATATTTGGGCAATAAAGACACAAAATCAAAAATCATTGTTATTACTGAAGCCTAACTAATATAGTCTTAATTAAATGTGTATGATAATATTAACAAACGGTATTGAGTTTTAGAAGTAATACACCTATTAATGAATGAGAAAAAAACGCCAATTTCATAGGTAAGGACCCAATACATCAACCTCTCCATGCAGAATATGGGAAGGTTGTTTTTTTTAAATTCATCACATGTTTCCACGTGTGACAATCTGATAATATGCCATAGACATAAAGTTTAAAGTCTATTAAAGAAGTTTAACAGTTTGTGGGTAGTCTGTATGCAGGCGTGTGTCATGTGTCTCATTGTGATGTTAGAAAATCTATATAGCCTAATGGTTAAACGTTTGCTTCCATGCCGTAGTAGGTAGAGAATAAAGAACTGTATTTTTGTCATTCACTGTCGAAGCTCTCTGCATTACTGGTGGCCGGCAGTAAGCTTTGCATATCTTTCCCTATCTCTCGCCACGCGGAACGCTTTCCCTTTGTATGCGGGAGTTAACGTGAAAAAATCGTCGTTTTCGTAATCAAACGACGAAAAAGGTTTGAATAGGCCTCTCCGAAGCGTAGGACTTCAGTATTGTTCTGGAAGATACTTAAGATACTTAAAGGCAAGTCTTAATTGGGTCGATCGATTGTCAGTCAGGCAGCGGTGCCGAAGTTCGACTTCTCCATTCGTTCCGTTGTTGACTAAGTAGTCCTACAGACATTTCGATTTACTTTCGCGCTCGACGCTTTTCATAATGTAATTTGGAAAAGTAAACAACTTCGGGAGTGGCCACTTCATCGTAAACTCCGCCCGATGGAATAGATTTGAATCGCAGAGTCTCTGCTCGTGTTTTTTTCCAAAGTCGATCGATAAAAAGAAAAAGAAAAATGTACAACTAATAATAAATCATGGAGGTAAGAAACGAAATCTCAGACTTAGTAACTCGGAGACGCAAAAAGTATACCCCCGGCCACAATAATAATAAATCTACGTCAATAGACAAACATAAAAACTGTTGGGTCAGCGCATCACGTCTTCGCCGAGCCGCGGACCACAATCATGTTTGTGGAGGGAATATAGCTTGCTCCGCCCACCCCCCCTTCTTAGTCAAGTTATGTGACTCGAATAATCAACGTTGCCGACTTGAATCTTACCCCGATCTTGAGTAATTTTCCGCATGACTGTCTTTAATTGTCGGTGCCTCCAATGAACATTTTGTTTACGTTGTCGAACAATGTCTCCGTAGAAGAGTTTTCTAGATAGAAAAGAAAAGCTCGTTGAATGCTAGCATTCCTTAATAGGCAAGACTTGTTAGGCTTAATAAGCAAGTCTTGCTTATTTTATACGAGTAAACAGAACTCTAACGAAAACAGGATATATAATATTTTCTCGTCATGCATAAAATAACATAGGATATTTTGAAGTTTCTTGTTGTCCCCAAATTCGGTTTTGACCGGATTCATATTATATATGTATTGTTCTCGTAATAGCTGTGTTATTCCTATTATTAATAAATGTCACCTAAAGTTAAACTTAATTTAAAATATAATGCTATAGATATCAGTGTCTAAATATAACACATACGTTCAAACCAGGTCTAACTTTGCTCCAAATTTATTAATAATAGGGTGAAAACACGAAAGTACTCAGACTTGAGTTATTTCCACGACTCAAAGATATTTCTTAGGTGCCGACATAAACCTAGTTAGTTGCAAAGTTTATCACAAGGCTTACAGGCGTAATTTCTCCCGAGACTCTTTATAACGATTAGATTCTGAAATTGAAAGAGTGGGTTAAGTTATATCATTTTATATCATATTTTCTTAATTTTCATTAAGTAACACCGATCACAATATAATGATGATAGCGTTGGTGCAAAGGCTTTTTCTAAGTTCGTCTGGCTAGCTACCACCATATTATCTTAGTCTGTCGTCATGTTATTAGCATTATTGTGTTGCGACTTTCGATAGTTAGAGAAAATATAGGCTGGCCCTCAGTAGAGGGTTCTGGGTGAAGTCTTCCACTTTCGACTTTATTGTCTCTTGTCATCAGGTGTTATGAAAGCCAAACGTTTCAACGTCGAGAAATAAAAAAACCGGTTGCACATCGACAATAGCACATGGAGAGATTGGGCCTTTACTCACCAAGCTGGCCCAATGCGGTTTGGTATTACTAACATGTCATTACTAACAAATTTGTTTCATAATCGTAAATAGCCGCGGATCGTGCTTAGTGGCGTGCACTTGGAGAGACCTATGTCCAGCAGTGGACGTGTGTGGGCTGATGATGATGATGATGGTGATGCTTCGTAAATATGTTAGTAGATAAGGTATACATATGTCTATGGCCTGCGTTGTCTGACAACCAATAAATAAGTATATGGCCCGATTTTTCAATCCTCAGATAAGCCAACGAATACCTGATATTGTCATTGTGATATATTTTCTAAGGAGAATCTGTCATTATGTCAAAATTATTCAATGAATAAGTTATAGCTGACGATTGAAAAATCAGCCCTAAATAAAATAAATAAATTAACAATATTGTATTTTTAACATGTCTCGCAATATTACTGAACAGATTTATTTCCAGGGATATGTGTGTAAGATTGGGTCACAACCTATTAATCTCCACACGAAAGACGGGCAATGTGCGCAGGCGAGTGAGATGGTAATAAATGGTCTGCTAGCCTTTTTGTGAAGGGGGACAGACGAGAATCTGACCAAAAAAATCTAATAATACTTTACTTCAGTATTACCGCATCAACCGCCATTGTGGTCTATTCGCTACACCACCGGTCTCAGACCTATTGACCTGGGTTCGATTCCCGGAGATACTAATAGGTTCTCGGTTTAGTAGGTGGTGGGACATGTTTAAGTCCGCCTAATTAGCTACCACAATTCTATAAGTTGCCTTAACAACAGTGTTAGTAGCATTGTTGTGTTCCGACAGTTAAAAAGAAAGAAAGAAAGAAAGGAAAAACATTTATTGACTCTCACATAACATGATTAAAAATAGAATAAATTAAAAAAAAAACATGAAAACAATAACAAATAAAGAAACAGAACAGTTTAAAAAAAATATACAAAATAAAAGACATCGTACAACAATTACACAGACCATACATAAATAAAAGCTGGCAAGGCGGACTGCACACCGACCGAACGCAGCCAAACTGTCACCTGTCAGTCAGGTCAGAGATTACATAACCAGGGGGTCGACCGCCTAACTCTCTCGCTCTCGATCGCTTTGAAGGCGAGGCGAGGAGGAGGCGTCATCTTGTCATTTCGGAAGCAATATAAAAGCAATATCGAAAGCTATAGGCTATATAGCTTTCGATATTATTCGATATTATATTGCGATATTATATTAGAAAGCGAGGCTAGGGCCTCGCTTTCAAAGCGATTGAAAGCGAGAGCGTTAGGCGGTTGGGGGGCAGTTCCACACTAGTTGAGGATTCCAGGTGAAGTTCACCTAATATGGCTTATTGTTATTACCATCAGGTCAAATAAAGGTAAAACATATTACCGTTGTTGAATAAAACTAAAACAACTAACCGTGAACGTGAACTTTTTAGTTTAAACAATTTTCTCTGGAGCAGAAAGCTGGGGGTCGACCGCCTAACTCTCTCGCTTTCGATCGCTTTGAAGGCGAGGCGAGGAGGAGGCGTCATCTTGTCATTTCGAAAGCAATATGAAAGCAATATCGAAAGCTATAAGCTATAGCTTTCGATATTATTCGATATTATATTTCGATATTATATTAGAAAGCGAGGCGAGGGCCTCGCTTTCAAAGCGATCGAAAGCGAGAGTGTTAGGCGGTTGGGGGGCTGGTTTGCCGTTCCTTTATGTAAAACTGTCTCGCATACTAATTCCCGATGGTACGTTTTATCAGAGCGCCTAAGTTTAAAGTTTATAAATGTAAAAATGTTGACATGTTCAGAGTTTATATTAAAAAGCAGTCAGAAAAAGGTGGTGCCATCAAAAACATACTTGTAAAAAAAACCAAGTCTCGCAACTCAGTTCTTCTACCGTAATAAGTTGTGAGATCCATGTAATAGCAAATCGGTTAATTTATTCAGTCCCTACTTAGGGGACCTTCGGTCTTAAGTTATTACGTAATTAGCTAACCTAACAACATCTTATAGTGACCATATCAATTTTAAAATCTTTTATGTTTTATATAAATAGATTGATTTGGCCATCGCATGAAAACACAATGTATCTCACAAGTAATACATATATTATATTAAATTAGATTTTTTAGTGATTTGTTGACAGATTTGTGGATGTGACGTTGAAGTTTAAGTATGTGAAGCGCTTTTCACTCGGAACCTTCTACCATAGCAGAACTGCCTATCTTACCTATAACTTGTTATGTTCTGGCAACAGACTTAGATAATATGGTGGTAGCTAGCCAGGCTGACTTAGAACCAGCCTTACCACCAAAAAGACTAAGTACTGTACGTGGAAGTACCGGCAGGGAATCGAACCCGGTACATCTGTGATTAACTCCAGTGGTTTCACCACGAGAAACTTATGCCAAACGCGAGTTGCTGTTAAAAAATTGTTAAAAGAAAGTTAGCCATATGGCAAACCATTATATGGAACATGGACTGCCATTTTTCAAAATGGCGACCACATTCCACAGACTATTGTGATAGTTATAATACAATTTGTTAACGTCAATCGCAAAACGTCTACTAACCGGTTTGTTACTTACTGCGTACAATATAGACATAGCTTCAGGCCCACCTTGTCCCGAAAGGGCCATTTATAATTTAAATCCGACTTAGAATCTGATCCGTTTATGTAAATTGAACAGTCGGTGGACTTACACATTCACGTATTCCGTATTCGGTTTGTTAAACCATCGGAGCTTCGCGGAAGACATTTAAAAATACTGGCGAAAACAAGTAGAGTAGCGGCACCAATGTTCGACAGGAACCAGTTATAGACATTGTTTTCCTTTTTTTTGTCCTTTAGTTGATGGCTTCGTGCGATTAGCACATTTAGCCAGTGTCAAAGTAATTTTTCTTACAAGTAATACATAAATAAACAATATTTCCTTCCTGTATGATGATGATGAATGATAATAGAAATGAGAAGTGAAAAATGATATACCCCCCAACCCCTCGAGTATCTCAGTAAAGATGTGGGGCTTTACTAAGTCCTCGGGCGGGCTTCTTGAGAGAATTTGAAAAGTGACGTTGCACTGTTTTGTTTCATTTGCCAACACACATGCACACTCACGTACACTTAACGGTTAATAATCCACCATTATTTCACATTAATATTCGACGTAACATAAATTTTAGAAAATAAAACAAAACCGCAGACAAGACTCTTCACTTTTCCGCCAAGAAGTTCTTGTTTTCCTTTATTCTTTAAAAATAGAGGTCAGCAAATGATTTTGACTTAAACAACAATTGAATACAGACCACCCGTTTTCTAGCTATCATGCAGTAAAATTTCAATAAATCTTTATTTAAAAAAATCTTCTGCGCGTGTGTATGTTATTGAACTCCTTCTAAACGGCTGGACCGATTCGGATGAAATTTTCTATATGTGTTCAAGTGGGTTCGAGAATGGTTTAGATTTACAATTGGACCCGGTAAGTGGCGCTGCTATGGGGGTCCATCATGGCATACGGGTGTTCTTAAGCGGAGGAATGATTTGTTTGTTTTGTTGTCATGGAAACGTTAACTGTCAAAGCGGTACGGAGTCCGCCGGTCAGCTAGTTCTATATAATTTTTTGGCGACAAAAACTGGTGCCAAATATTGGGCTTAAAGTGCACACGCAAACGCCTGCACACCCCACAAACTGTCAAATTTCCTCGATAGAAATGAAACAACTTTTACGGATCTACTCGCGTTTATTTTTTACACATTACTTTTAATTAATATTTATCCAAAGAGAAGCGTAGAAACCCGTATTAAAGAACATATAGCCGACGTCAAGCATAGGCGCGAAAATAAGTCTGCGAACGAACGAACGAATAAGAACATGCCCTCGAACAACCACAAATACTCGCTAGAGAACAACGATTTATTACTAGGATGATACGCGAGGCTATTGAAATTAAAAAAACATCCTAATTTTAATAGATAAGATGGTTGGAATCTACCACCAGCCTAGGATCCCATCATACAAAATATTAAATCCCATGCCCAACAACATACTGCCAGACCAAAACATACTGTAAGCTCTTTCTGCGTGAAACGGAACGCACCTGATTAAATTTGAATGAGGGTATACAAGCTACTAACTAATTATGAGACGACCAACACCTCAGTCTCCCTGTGACCACGGACCCTGCAAAGGGTGCGAAACGTCAGGATAAACATTTATTAAAAGTAATGTGTAAAATAAACGCGAGTATATAGGTCCGTAAAAAGTTTTTGTTTCATTTCAATGTGTAGTGTTCGCGTAAACTTTAGAAAACAAAATGTGATTTCTCAATAGACTTGAACTTTATGAATAGAGCTGGTATGGTTGAATATGTATTGAAGAAATTTGACAGTCTTGGATAAATTAATATGCAGGCCTCTGTACTACCTATAAAAAGTTTTGCGCTGGCGCAGACGTCGGGTCGTTAATAATAATTAATTAATACGAGTGTAATCTCAATTCCTACTTCCTCCTCAAGATCCAACTCCTTCCTCAAGGCCGGCAACGCATCTGCGATTACTTTAGTTTTGCGGGTGTCCATGGGCGGCGGTGATTACTTTCCATCAGGTGACCCGCCTGTTCCTTATAATATAAAAAAATAAAAAAAGATTTTTTTGTCGTTGAATCTGGATTTTTCTATCTTTGCTTTTTACCTTGGGTGCATAGTTTATTAGTTAGTAATTTAGTCCACTTTTTTAGCACTTTTTTTTATTTTTTTATTGTACGATGGGCTTGCTCTTGGCCTCATTTTAATCCCTAGGGCTAAGAAGAGGCCGACGATGGAACGAGCTTGCCCAGAAACAGCCTATTCACTCGGGCTTTAAAAACTTTAGGTTTATATGCACTTGGGAATACAGACGCAGGGAATTCCACTCTTTGGCTGTACGCATTATAAACCAATATAAACCATAGCACCTGTCAAAAGTATATTATTTCATTAATTGAAATAGTGGACTATGACGTGACCATGTTCCATTCATCGAGTGTTTATTAACTATTAAAGTTCACATCCCTTTAGGGTGCAGAAATTCGTGTTTAGGTCAAATTACTATGGCTAATGTTTTAAAGTACTGTTACGTGATGTCATTGGTTCTTTTAATGCTTTGGAATGTATCGTTCTTCGTATTATGGCTGATAGGTTTCCTTTTATCTCTGAACTATACCTACAGCTTCTTTAGCAGCTGGTCATAGCAAAACAGTTTTACTTCAAATGGTTTCTATTTTCTTTTGTACTAGGTATTTATTACGCTTTACGGTTACGATAACAAAAACTAAAACCATAAATGTATATTAAAGGTAGTTTTGACGCCAATTCATCAAATAAAATAAATCAAACCGTCTCATTAGTAAGTATTACCACATCATCATCATCATCATCATCAGCTCATTTATGTCCCCACTGCTGGGGCACGAACCTTCCCTATGGATGGATAGGGAGAACGGACCATAAACCACCACGCGGGCCCAGTGCGGGTTGGTGGTTGTTAACGACTGCTAGTGCAGCCGGGACCAACGGCTTTACGTGCCTTCTGAAGCACGGAGGAGTTCGAGATGATTATTTTTTTGGTCACCCATCCGATGACCGGCCTTTGCGAAAGTTGCTTAACCTCAGCACTCGCAGACCGGGCGCGTTAACCACTGCGCCATCGAGATCCTCCATCAGAGATTACCACTACCACTACAGAGTACTGATATTACTATACAAAATAGTAAGCGTCTTCAAATTTTTGATTTTGTTTTGTTATAATATTTTATTGCATTATACCACAATATTCTAACATAACAACGACTAATTTGAAACTAGTTATGTTAATATGAAAAACTTAATATTTATTAAAGCAAATTCCATTGAGCTTCATATCAAGTTGAGTAGGCACGTCCAACCAAACAGTTTGATTCAAACTTATTCGCAAATTAAACATTTGGAACGAAAAACATTCCGGTACGAGTACTTACCGAGTTTAGGACGCTCGGTTTTACGATCTAATAGAATGAATGTTCAGCTCGTATTTTCTTTTCCCGGCTAAATATTTGAAACAGTTTCGGCGCCAATGTGCCTAGGAGCGAGCGCATTGGATGACTTGCGATTTTGCGAAATTTCAGGACCTCCCACAAATAAAATTGAGTAATTTTTTTTATAGTAAATTCGCTGCGCTGTTTTTCCGTTCATTTTCTTTTACCGGAACATTTGTCGGTCCGGTAACACGTGTGAAAGAATATTTGCACAGGCTGCAAAATCGTTCCATTGATCGCGGCCGATACGAAAATAGGCTCGACGGATGGGTTTTTCAAAAGCCTTTTCCATTTAGCCCTCGTTCAGCGTAGCGGTGTTTTGACACGTTCTGCGAGACGCATTTTCATTAATAAAAGTGGTGCTATATTATTATATGAGGGCATTATAAAGATAACTGTTTCGAGCTATATTTGGGACTCATTTTTAAGTACTATTATAAAATTTTTCCATCGTTTACAGCCGTTATCAAAAGGCGTTAGCATTTTTTTATTGTCTTGTTTTACTGCAATACTTTAGTGTAAACCACAGAAGTCTGATATTATCAGATTGATAAGTTTTCCCTATTCCTTAGATTTCTAACTTTCAATATCCATCGTTACTAGGCAGTAAAATCACCGCTTAGAACTTTTTCGTAGACCGTAATCTAATATGTCAATATTCAGTTGACCTTTCGATATACGTTTTCCTGTTATGTGTTTAGAAAATAACATAAATGAATTTTATTGTTCAATAAGCTGTCGACGCACATGTAGAATTACCAAATGGTATAACAGCTAAGCTTTCTATTTGTGAATTGAAACGTTAAGGCACGGACGTACTGAATAGTCTATTTTTGGTCCGCAGTTATGTATTGTAAAATGCTAAACGTATTTACATTAATTCTGTTTTAAACAATTATTATTCAGCCCCTATTTAAAGTTTCCCATGTATCAAGTACAAAATGTTTATTCATTATGATCACAAATAAAAAAATTGCTTTTCGTGGAAAACGAAATCGCAACCGTGAGTTTCATTGTTTGAGACCTATAGACCAATAGATCTATAGTCAATGTAGGTTTAGGTGTATAAACGTCAGTGTTCTACACTTAACCTCGTATGTCGAATAGCATTTACAGCGCTTCACGCTACAGCACACCGCTTTAACAGCGCTGCAGCGGTTGTAAAAAAGGCGTCACGCATCCTAGGAAAACAGTTCCGGATTACCTTTTAAAGTTATTGAAGTACATGTATATGTACAACAAAGATAGGAAATGTAAACACTTCAACGAAAGAACTGCTAAGTTAAATCCCTTCCTTACATCACAAGAAAGCTATGGGTAACAGAAATGCAAGATCAAGCCTATGTTTGAAGTTTGTTAGTTTTTCTTATACCGCTTAAACGTTACTGTTATACGTTTACTTTGAAACTAATAAGCAATAAAGCCCGTGTGTTTGCTGCCGAATGAACACGCACGCGCCGGGTACCTACTACGTAGTGCTACGCAATAAGTATAGTGGTGCTACGTATTAGATACTTTCGCTACGTACTTTCTTGCTACGGAATGGTCGCTGCTCTGTCTGTAGCTTACATAGTATGCTTGTTGTAGGGTACTTTTGTCTATTTATATTATTTCTTTTATTAAACATTTATGTCATTAGTAACGGCATTATTGGTATATTTGTTGTTGAGTTTGACTAGACTATCCGATGATACGTCTCAGTTGCTTGCGCCCTTTTTTTAAATATATTTTACGAGTAAGCACAGTGCCTTGATCTCACCTGATGTTAAGTGATGATAAGGCCAATGATGGAAGCGCACTTCACCCGGAATCCTCAACTAGTGAAGCACTGGCTATCTTATCTCTAGCTGCCTAAACCCAACAATGCTACAAACATTGATGTTATGGCGACATATTTAGATAAGATGGTAGCTAAAGCTAAGCTAAGCCAAGGTAAGCTAGTCGGGCAAACAAGCCCTACCACTAATCAAACCGAGTTGACAAACATGTACCCCCCACTGGGAATCGAACCCGGGACCTCTGGGTCTAAACCGGTGATCTTTATCACAAGACCACAGAGGCGGTTAAAACATAACAACATCCATTGATCATTATTTTAATGTTAGTGACCATGACAGTTTGATAAGTTAAAACAAACAATATTATATAGAGATACGTCCAAAATTAAACTCATTTACTCCAGTTTTTGGACACGTAGGTACTGCAGAAAGTTATGTATAAATCTGGTTGTACCTTAGATATTTAATCGGGTTCTGAAAAGGGTTGATTTAAGTCGGGATAGCGATAACAAGTGTGGAACTAACTACGCTTTTAATAATAGTGTTTGTGGCGCATGATGTTTTTGTTAAATCTACCGAATTCGTTTTAAAATTCACACAAAAGTTTAAATCATTTTCATTATGGAATTATGCAAATTATTATAGGTATAGTTTTTATTTAATATCGCTGTACTTTGTACATCTAATCGGATTCTGATCGTAATTGACCTTAGTTGGGACAGTGAAAATAAATGCACAAGTTACGATATCATTGCATAGTTTTTTTGTTGTATCTTCCAAATAAGTTTTGGAAGTTTCGTAATCTTTCAAAGTTTATTCTGTTCAACGATTATTTTGATTATGTAACTATGATTATTATTCTGGTACCGCAAAAGGTTATGATTCAATAAGATTTTACGTTACGTACCCTATCATAAAAAAGCTTAATTTAAGATAGGATAGTGAAATCAAGCGCGAAACTAGCTCAGGTAACGATAACGTAAACTCGTCTTAAATAGTGTGCTATAAGTTTGATTATTGTGTGCTCAAATGAAAGCGAGGACCTTTCCAGAAAGCCTCCGTCGATAATCAGGTTTATTAGGACGTAGGTAAGCAAGGTGCGGCGTCGGCCACCGTCCGAGCTGGCGCACCTCCATCGCATCGATCCCATTTTCTATTTTAGTCTCTTTTATTGCGGCATCCATGCGTGAAATAGTGAAATTTCCATTAACTACTCTGTGGGCTTGGACATCGCAAACAGCGAACAGCCCAATCGAGTTCGGTCAATACACAGCTTTCTATAAACTAACAGTGGATGACTTTCAAATGAAATTTATTTTATTTTGTTTCCTTTTTTTGCTAGTCTTTTCAATATGGAAATATTCGATATTTGATGCGGACGTGACGTTTCAATTTCTCCGTGAGCGTTTTTGCAGTGTTCGAATGGGGTTTTGAAATAAATATTTTTCTTTGTATAAGTCAGGACAAACTATGATTATTTAAAATTATACTCCCTCCTACTCACTAACTCACTTTCTCGAAATAATTTCTTCATTGATGGCCCCACTTTCATTAATTCAATAATATATTTTATAAATTGGCTCTCCAAATGTACCTGGTCTACCTCTCGACTTCGCATTAAATGAAAAAACATTTCTTTATGAAATTACCATCCTTACAATTACTAATTACACTGATGTTATACAGACGGCTTTTTTAATACCTAAGTAAAAAGATCTTTTATATTCTTCTAAAAAATACAATATCTTATGTCCGGCGCTGCCAAAAAGTTTTAAATTTCTTGTTTTTAGCTACCTTTAATTAAATGAAAGTGGATAACAAAACCTTTGAGATCGTAAGCAACCTGACATTTCCAAAGTAAATAAAGCGCATCACGTACCGTATCACTATATTGTTTACGCAGCTGTACATTAATTAGCACCCTTTCACGAGGCTAAGTAGGTTTCATTTGCGTTAACGCTGTTCATCAGGCCGGCCATTTCGGGCACAAACTCGCCATAAGGCTTATTACACTTCATTAATTCAGAGGCATGGTTCGAGAACGGCTCCGCCACTTTTAACGGCACCCTATTACTTTAAAGAGCAATTCTGAAGCAAATGAGTTTTAAAAAGCTTGGTGGGTGTGAGCGGGCTGCGGCGACAAAGTTCTGTAGCTTAAGCTCTCTCATATATTCATTCATATCTTTATTGCACTCCATAAGTTACAAAGATGTTAAAAATATAAGTAATCTGTTTTGCACAAAAGTGGAGATGTGCAGTGGGGACAGGTATTATGGTGATCGATAGGACTTCAAGACGACAGTCCGCTTAAATAAAATGCGAAGCAAGTCGTTAGATTCAATTGTTTCACTTTAAGTAGTATTGTGTCAATTTAGGAGACAATACAATATCGTTGGCGAAGAGCCGATACTTATATAATGAAATAGTCGATATAACCACATAGTATTGGTAGCTTATCGCACATCTCTCTCTTTATATTTTTATTTTAAACCAATAAATTAATTTATGAGTTAAATAAACATACTTTCTCAAATATAAATATAAACATAGATTTGAGTCAACTGATAAACCGTTATTCGGTATACAAGAATATTTTGAGTTTAATTCAAAATTTATTTTTCAAATTGAGGAACGCTAAAAAGAAACCTACTGCCTACTGCTGCGTTGATAATCTCCAGTACCGGCTTAAAAGGCCAAAGCGTAAACACCCATTTTTGTTATTGGCCTCTTCCAGTGACTTTACTTCTAACTACAACGGATTTAAAATGTTAATAATACTCTTAGGCTCTTTGCATAGGTTTAACGTAAGCTTGTTATTAGAGTCCCGGCTGTTTCCGTTCCAGCATTTATTTATTTTGTAGATTTACAATTATTAAAAGATCTGCTACAATAACATTTCTGGCTGCTCCATTATTAATAAAGAACTATTATACTGATTGAAATGGAGCTTGAAAGCTAAAACCAAACTTGGAATTGGTTTTATCATCTTATAGAGAGTCTTTCATTCATGTGCAGACGTTTTCAGGTCTGGCTTCTAACTTATTAAAGTAACTAGGTACGCTAGGGGTGTGTAATGTTTAGTAAGTATAATTAATATTATCAATATAAAGTTTTTTTAAATTATTTATTCTTACATTTAAAAATAATATTAAACATTACACACTTGTGTATTAGTTGAAATGTCATATTTTATGTCACATAACTTTATGAACGTTTGACGTAATTTTATATTCCATAATTTTATTTTTACTTTGTTTCATTGCAAACGAGGCCCAGCATTAGTGCAAGTAATCAGCTGATGGATAATGTTGATACTACAATTCTTTTGTTTTTTTGGTTAGTAAATTGTAAAAAAAAATACCTGCACTTAGTACAATGCCACCTTATCTCTATGATACATAAGTATGAAAATTAAAGATATCTCTTTGTCCTCGCGCAATAGGTTCCTGCGGTCTCGCCCGTAATCCCGGCTTAGGCGCTGTGACGGCGATGGGTTTGCGGCAAATCCTCGCACTAAAGCGATACATTAATTTAATTGTTGTCTAGTTGTGCTGACTCGTTGTTTATGTATGCCGGCGCTGGTGTAAGCGGCTGTGGTAATGTGCTCGATTATGGCAACCGTTTTGCTTAGGAGGATGTCTCCTTTAGCGGGGAAATTACTGTCGTGGAAATTGCTTCATTGTAAATGCACAAAGAACAGCTGTTGAACACCACGGTACTGCTAATCGTGGTAATTAATGACAGCTACAATTCAAATAATAATAATAATAGTTTATTTCAGACCGTTGCATTGTGTGCATATAGGGGTTAGTTACAAAGGTATTGAATTTTAGTATTATTATTAATATAAAAACAAAAATAAACATGGCGAGTGTGCGTGCCGCTACTGAGTCTATTTGGCTGTTAAGGCGTAATTTAAATAATAATGGGACTTCCATTTAATACCATCATAGGAAAAGCTTTGTCTCATCTCACTACGAGTAGTTCGTGAGTGACGATAAGACTGAAGGCTTATGCCAATCGCACATAGATCATACATTAGGAAAACAAAAATTTAATTAAATAATGTATAAACTAAACACATTCTCCTACACACAGCCATATTTGTTGATTTATCGTCGATTCTGTCCTAAGCGGTACCCCTGTCTGCGGGTTACACTTGCGGTCGTGTTTACAGTCTCGGGTTCAGACCCGTCTCCAACAGATAATTGAGAGGTGACTCGATCTTCGCCCTAACCACAACGGTCTAACCTGCGAAATATGTCTCACAATTTGAATCCTTTAAGTATAAAAGGCAGTGAAAGCTTTGTAAGTATCTATTGAGAGTTTGTTGAATAGAATACTCTTTACTTTATTGGTTCTTTTAAACCAGTAGTGGGTATCTGTCAGTCTGAAACCCGTCCATGACACCGTATCATTTGCAATACCGAGTGGGTGAACAAATTATAGTGTCTTGAGCTCCTTTGTGCTTCGTAAGGCATAGGTGTATTTCAGATTTGCCAATGCCTAACCTAGGTGATCAACAACATATCACATACCCATCAATTGTAGCGATGATTCGATTCCAATATATGCTATTTACTTATTTATATTTAATTATAGTTATTGTAGAAAGATGACAGGCGGTCAAACCCACCACACAAATCGGGCCAGCTAGACTGCGTGATTTTTTTTAAAAATTTTATAACTATCTCGGCTAATGACTACTCCACCTGATGTTAAGTGGAAACGGAGTCCAGACGCAAGGACAACTGGTGCAGCGTGAAAACAACGCAGCATCAGTCACACTCACCCTAATGGCCGACACGGTGTCGCTTCACGACTCGTTTGAAGGACCCCATGTCATAGGAAGGAGGGAAAACGTGTGCTGGTAGACTATTCCATCTTTTGGAAGCGCGACAAAGGTTCTTAATTTGTCAGAAGTTAATTGTTATGAAGTTAACTTTTAATTTTTCATATACAACTTAAGTGTCTGATATCGTATTATGATAAGGTGACATTTTTTTTTAACCTAATTTTTTTTCACAGCTTGGGACCTGCATTGATCTGTAGCAAAGTTTACAAAATTCTATTAGTCGTAAGTTAACAGGTTGACCGCCGCCGGGCCCAGAGACAATAGAAATTCAATTGTTTGTTGGTCAAATGGCGTTTAAGGTGTTAATACTGGGATACAAAGAAAAAAAGCAAAGCCATTTGTCATGGTATGTAGCAATCAACATTAAATACGAGTAAGTTCAAAGTTCGAAGTGCAAGAGTTGAGTCATCAAACTATATCAAGTCCATGAAATCTGGTCGTAAAACGTCTCAGCAATGAAACTTCGAGGCGAGATACGCCAGACCACAGTATATTACAGTAGCCAGCCACCAAGTTTTAGAAACTATAAGTAATTATAATTTGAAGTTTCCACAATAACTTTGATGATAACTGCTCTAAAAGTTTTAACGTAATTAAAACTTTTTACTTTATATTAGTCTCAATAAAAAACATAAGTATTTCTTTTTAAAAAATATATGCCATTTTAAATATAAAATTGAATAAATGTTTTTTCTCGTTAGGTATTCAGTTTGTATGCCAGAAAAGAAAATTGCTTTGCTGGAGAGAATATTATTAAAGTTTTTCTTGATACAGATCTGGCATAAGAACCGTACAACTTTTATATTTTACTGAGTAGTGTTGCCTATGAAATAGTTTATCGAAATGAAATAATATTTTGTTAAGGATTGTTAAATGTGTTAGTAAAAATAACTGCTTTATAATGTGAGATTTCATGTTGAACGCTATTCCCTTTTTAACTAGTTACATACATAAAGTACATATTTTTCAAGTGGACAATAATATAAGCATTCATCGATATTAAAAGTGTAATGTTTTTGAAATGTCTAAAAAATAATAATATTAAAAAGCAAAAATCTACTAATAAAAACAGAGAAACTCGAATGCCAGATTACCAGTCATCCTGTGATATACCTAGATATACATATTTAGTATAGAGTATGTATGACGGCAAAATGTAAGAAAAAAATGCTGAAACCTCATAAATAAGCAAATCACCATCGTAAATATCTCCGTTATTTTGTCCTATGGTTAAGGCATTTCTTCCAACAACCCCTCTTTCGCCTGGAGCACCAATCCTGCATCTTGCAAAAACGAGGTTAAGGGAGTTTCGTCATAGTGAAGACTCGCCATTCGTACGTCTGCTCTTAAATTTTGTAAAGACAAAAGATTGTTCAAAGTGAATAAACAAATACTTTTACTTATGGAGTTTCATTTTTTATCTGCATTCAAACCTCATTTTCAGTCATTTTTTTTCAACTGACTTCTATGTTTTAAAAAAAATCTATTTGAAACAAAATTTGTTAATCATAAAACAATACACGCTTATAAAAAATTATGTAGTTATGATAAATTTAACTGTATTTTTAAGTCTTTAATCGCCGTGGTGGTCTCCGGTGACCGACAAACAATAAATGTTCTATTGTGTCTGGTTTTGAGGCAGTCAACGTGTTTAGATAACGAATCTACACAAAAGCGAATGTCCCTGAACCCACATAAACGTAACGTAAGTTAATCAGATATTCTGGCGCCAAATAACAATTCCTTTTTATTTCTATAGAAAATAATACCGACACGAGGTAATAGAATAACAACTCGTAATATTATTAGGTTACACCATAATAATATTGCTGTGCACGTTATCAAATAACAATTAATATCAGCGTTTTACCTACAAATAAAACGCTTATTAAGCGGGTTACCTTATTCGAAGCCTACAATATTTGAGAGAAGCATTTCCGTTTCCGCTATGCATGTCGGTCATGATACTTACGTCTTAAACTACGTCACGTGCGCTGTCGCCTGTGGCGCCCTCTAATTTGCACCATGCACCAGGCAGGCGGCCAGCATGGCAGCTTAGCTCATTGAGTCTCAAATAAATTATAAGAGGGTACGAGTCCAACAAAGAACTGTTCAGTGATTATGTGAACAAGATATAAAATTTTCAAAATTACTGAAAATGGAAAAAGTGAAAATGTCGTACCCGAAAACTAAGAAACCAGGCAGAAGTGAACTTGTAGGCTTCGAATAAGGTAACCCGCTTAATAAGCGTTTTATTTGTAGGTAAAACGCTGATATTAAGCTTATGTACCGTTATTCGAAGCCTACAATATTTGAGATCTGTTTGTTATCGCCTGGTGCCACTTGACAGATAAATGGAAATTATGCCAATGTGAGCAACAAATTATCCAGTGAATGAAGATAAAGTTAGTGTTAATATTCTTTGAAATGTATGTAAATGTACCAATTATTATAATTGTGTTATAGACACAACTTTTATTTTAAAAGTTTGTTAAGCAAGGGTGAATAACTATATATGGTATAAAACAAATAAAATAAACAAATGAAAATGAATTAACTGTTTTATTACTTCTACAAAAAATACGATATAAAAGTCGCACAATAAGTCTAACAATAAAGACAAAGGAACATGTCTGGAAAAATGTCTTATTTGTAATTGTAATTTAAATAATCATAAAGCGTCTGTACAACCATAAATTTCCTAAAATCATAATAACATAGACACAACATAAGTGCTACAGTGTATTACAAGCACAATGTAATATAAGTTTTTAAATTTTTCAAGTACAGAGTAATATTTACAATAACAAAGTTACAATACATTTTAATTTTAATTTATGTTTTTAAGTCAGATCAACAGGAGTAAAGCAATTAGATATATTACTTCCTTCTAGCCGAGTAATAGGTATGATTTCTCGACAGTAATACTTCTTAAAGGTATTTTCCGATCGCCAGTTACCTCGAGCAAGAATATCTTCCAGGTTACAATTCTGAATCCAGCTCTTAGATGCGACTGCAGGCCGGATGCTACCAGGACTGGAATGTATACCTGCCCGCAGTAGTAGTTTCTTAACCCAATTTGCAATTACTGTTCGTGTAGCTGTTTTAGGGGAACCACAAGTAGTTAGAAACAAATTATTACTTTTACATTGTTCTCTTCTTTGTTTAGATAAGTATATAACTCTTTTAGTCCAGTAAACAGGGTCTAGAGATTTGTTAACAGAATTTTCTAACAAACGCCAGCCAGACTGCCGGTAACTACTAGAGTCGGTTTTAGAACCAAATTTTGGCCATAACAAAATTGAGTTTTCATTAATACTGCAATTCTCGGGGCCTATGTCTAGAAGGGTGAGGTCGTGGACTCTGCGACCAGAACATAATAGTAATAATACTGAAGCTCTCTGTGAGCATTCATACAGGCTATCGTGATTCTGATCGTTGTTTTGTAGCCATGATGTCAAAGTGTCCGTATCCCATATGGGGGGCTTTGTAACTTTAGGGGTTTTAAGTGAAATTGCTTTTAAGGCATGTTTTACTATGACATCTGAACTTAAACGTACACCTAAATTGGGGTCACAAAGAGTTGAGATCGCCGACTTATAGACTAATATGGTATTATATGACAGGCCTTTTTGTGATAAATCTATAAGAAACCTAGCCAGGTCCGAACCATGGGGCTGGACAGGGTTTATGTTGTTATCTCTGGACCAAAGATACCATTTTTTCCAAGCTGGTTCGTATGTTTTTAAAGAGGAGTCACGCCAACTTGACTTTAAAAAGTCTCGTTGTTCCTGGGACCAGGACTGTAAGCATTCTGTCCAGCCCCACATTTCCAAACTTCTAGAATCATGTTGTGAGTGTTGGGGGGAGGCAGACCTGTTGACACATCTATCAGAACTTTGTCTAGGTTGAGAATGGTAAATGGTGCTGCTACAGCTCGGTTCTTGAGGTCTGGCCTCCAGAACACTTTTTGCCACCTTGGTGCCACTACTAAATATAGGCCTGTTGCAGAATTTAGATGGGCTAGAACTCGAGGAATGAGAAACGGGGGAGGGAATACCCAGGCTAACCTGTAATTCCACTTCAGACTGAATGCATCGTAGATTTGGGCTTTTGGGTCTGATATGTCTAGCGTCCCGTATGTAGGAACTACGTGAGTTTTCGCTGACGCAAATAGATCGATCTCGGGGTGGCCCAATTTTGCAAAGATCATCTTCGTTATCTCCGGCAACAAATGCCATTCTGGGGGAGCCATTTGTCGGGACAATTTGTCTGCTTCGCAATTGAAGCGGCCTGGTAAGTGGTGAACTTCCAAGTGGATATTGTACAGGTCTAACATGTATAAAATTTTGTAAGTTAGATTCATTAGGCCCCGAGACTTGGTCCCTCCCTCGTGCCTGAGATAAGAGACTACCGAAGTGTTGTCGGTCTGAATCATCAAGGACGAGCCCGCTAAGCGCTGACAATGATCTCGTAAGGCGTACAGGACGGCCAACATTTCTCTTTGGTTCGAATGGAGGTTCGACTCCCTTGACGACCAATGACCGGCTAAGACCAGGTTGTCCAGTTGTCCGCCCCAGGCCCGCTCCGATGCGTCTGTCACTAGATAGTGAGTTACAGGTGGGTGATGTATAACTGATATGTTCCCTATGTTTTGGAACCACCAAATTAGTTCCTCCAATGCAGGCGTTGGGACCGGATAACGCTTCTTGGGATTTTGATAAAGCAGTGACTGGACATGCTTTAGGAGATATCGATGGTTTAGACGCCCGCGTGGAACGGCAAAGCTGGCGAAGTTTAATGACCCGACTATGCTTTGAATTTCTTTTAGGCTCGCTATTTTCTGGGTAATTATTGACACTATTTTCGTGCATATATCTATTTGTTTTTTGGAAGGAAGGTATTTCCGGTTTGTATGCGGGTCCCACACAATGCCCAAGAACTCTATTGTCTTTTGAGGAATGAAAATTGATTTCTTTAGATTTATTTGCCAGCCTAGTTTTTGTAGAGTGTTCACTACCTCGTAAGCCTGATTTTCCAAAGTGTGAGGGTCCTGATTCACCAATAAAAAATCGTCTAAATAAACTATTATTCGCATTCCACGTTCCCTGAGGATCTGAGCCACCCAATTGGTTAGAGACGCAAAAACCTTTGGAGCACATGAGAGACCTAGTGGTAGGCAAGTCATTTGTAGTAGATGGCCTTTGAACATGAGACGAAGGAAGCATCTGTGAGCTTTTGCTATTGACAGATGGAAATATGCATTTGAAAGGTCTATTTTCACTAACCAGTCCCCGGACTGTATGAAATCTGGGATTCTGAACATATTTATCAGATGAAATTTGCATGTCTGAACATAGAAGTTCAAGTTTTTTAAATTGAAAATTGGACGAAACGTGCCGTCCGTTTTTTGGGTCAGGAACATAGGCGAAATGAAGCTGGGGCTTAGGGCTGTAGGTTCGAGAACGCCCATTTTCATCATTTCCGTCACCGCTATTTGCATTTCTTTGGACGGTAGTGTTTGGAAATATTTTAAAACAGGTTTGCGTAACGGGGGCTTGTAACGAAAAGGTATTCGAAAACCTTTTATTATTTTCAACAGAAAGGGAGGGGCCTTCAACTTTTCCCATTGATTTACAAATTTGAACAGTTGACCCGCTTGGAATTTGGTCGAGTCAAAATTTTCTTTTATGAGGATAGTCCTTACGGGGGACACTAGACTTATTTCGGGATCTGCTCCCGCTGGGATAGTTGATTCCCTCTGGTCCCAAATGGTTAATCTGTTGACGTGTTGGCTTGTTGTGATGCAAGCAGTTTCGTCTTTGAGATCGAAAATTTCCTTGCGCAGGAAATGGTTGAGGGAACTGGTACCCTTGAAAACCAACTGGTTGAGAAGGTAAGGGTCTGATTCCATAAAGAGAGTCGAAAGAGCCTTGCGCAGGCCTTTTGTTGTTTAAAAATGGCTGAGCAGAGCCACCAGCTTGCGCAGCCGGTTTATTTTGTATTGACGCACGGAGCGGCCACATAGTTCTAGATACCCCACCATTCTTTTCAATTGCAGCCGATAACAAATCCTTGTTAAATATATTTTCACAAGATGGGGGTATTTTTCGTAAAGAAGCTCTAAGATACTTATCTTTAACTGACCTTAAAATACAGTCACGCCTTTGCTGTATTAAGTCGGCGCGATGGCCGCATGCAATTTGTAAGGCATCGTTAGAGATTTGTTGAAAATTACCCCCCTCAATAAAAATTTCAGTAATCTTAGCTTGAATAGCTTGTGGCGAAAGCTCGGCCGTTTTTGACCATGAAATGAGAGCTTCGAAGCCGCTCTGAGCAGCCAGTGTCTGTTTGATTAAAGCCTGGGATAAAGCCGCAAAACCGCGCTCGCAAAGGCTTAGGTTATTATATTTATCATAAGGCTTGAATTCCTCGTTAGATTCGAGGTCTGTATAGCCAGGATAAGAACAATACTGTTTTTGAACATCTACGTATCTAACGTTTGACCAATTCTCCGAATCAAAATGCTGAATTGCTTTAATTGTGGCCAATAAAGAATCAGACGTTCTAGGCATCGCAGGTTCCTTAAGAACCGTATTGATAGGTAGCTTTATAACGGTGGGTTCTGGGGAAGCCCGACCACAATCCGGTAAATGGGGGGAAGATGACCCTGCTTGTGGCTCTGAATACAGATTTCGACTTACGTCTACATCCATCCCCTCATTATAGGGGCTGGATTGGTAAGTAGGTTGGAAGCCTTGGTAATTATTTGACAGCATGTTCATTATACCACTGACCTGTTCAGAAATGTTTCTGATTGCATCACTATATCTGCGACGTTTGTGCGAGTGAGCCATTGGGGCAGTCTCCGGCGCCTTCCTCTTTGAAGATTCTGCCGCCGCCACCGGTGCCCGAGCATCCTCCTCTGATGACGAAGAGGAACTTGACGATTCAAATCTTTCCATTTCTATATACTTATCTGAAAATCAATGACGTATTAGGTAAAGTAATAAAAAGATGGCTCAAACCACGGTTAGCGATCGTTATTTCTTTGAATTAGAAAATTAAAACGTAAATGGTGACGTAGAAAAAAGAAAACTTTAAAAACGAACGGCAAAAACCGTTATTAACATTATAAACCAATTCTTTAAGATTGATAAACAATTTAAATTATGTTCTACAACGGGTTAAAATAAGGCTTCATAAGCCATATAGAGGTACTCACCAAGAAATCCTGCGCGGATTTTTGGTACGACCGAACGCTTTGAAAAACGAAATGCCAATGAGCTAAGCTGCCATGCTGGCCGCCTGCCTGGTGCATGGTGCAAATTAGAGGGCGCCACAGGCGACAGCGCACGTGACGTAGTTTAAGACGTAAGTATCATGACCGACATGCATAGCGGAAACGGAAATGCTTCTCTCAAATATTGTAGGCTTCGAATAACGGTACATAAGCTTAATAGCACCAACGGAAAAGGTTCTGAGACTCGATTCGCGTCGTTTTGTTAGACTCATAGTTCTCTAGTACCTACTTCTCTAGACTAGTATTCTCATTAGAATATCACTCACCAGTTCAGTTTTCAATTAGTATACCTCACTTTTTTTTCTTTAGTTGATGGCTTCGTGCGATTAGCACATTTAGCCAGTGTCAAAGTAATTTTTCTTACAAGTAATACAAATATAAATAAGCAATATTTCCATCTTGTATGATGATGATGAATGATAATAGAAATGAGAAGGGAGAAATGATATACCCCCCAACACCTCGAGTATCTCAGTAAAAATGTGGGGCTTTACTAAGTCCTCGGGCGGATTTCTTGAGAGAATTTGAAAAGTGACGTTGCACTGTTTTGTTTCATTTGCCAACACTCATGCACACTCACGATAATCCAACATTATTTCACATTAACATTTGACATAACACAAATTTTAGAAAATAATACAAAACCGCAGACTTGACTCTTTACTTTCCCGCCAAGAACCTATACCTCAATTGATCTTGAAGGATGTAAGTCCTTTTTTGAAGTTACGCCTGATAGAAAGCGGCTAGTGCAGCCCATGGATGCTAGCAACACTGAGAGTATGTCCCGACCGAACCCCTCGAAGAATCTATTAGGAAACAGGGACTCGCACAAGTGCGTGATGCCATTCGATTCACACGATTTGAGGAACCCTTTTAGTTTCTCGTCGCCGCCAAAAAAGTGATGCTGAAAATGCCAACCAAGGCAACCAGCAAAATCACTCAAAAAAAAACCAAAAGTGGGCAACGCGTGTTCTCACACGCGTTGCCCACTCTCCGTGATTCGGAAGGCACGTCAGGCGGTTGGTTCTGGATGCATTGGCAGACGGTAACCACCAATCTGCTTCGGGCCCGCGTGGTGGTTTATGGCCCGTTCTTCTTATCCATCTGTAGGGAAGGTTCGAGTCTCCGCAGTGGGGACGTAAAATGGGCTGCTCTTGGTGATGATGGGTTCCAGCACAGTATTACTGCTTTTAAAACTGTGGGTTCCAGACTCTGAAGCTTTAGTTCTTATGCATCTATGTCTAGCAATTTACCTGGATAAAATATTTCTGATTGGCTATCCAGTAGAATTCTGGGCAAATATTATTCTTCAAGCTGACGGCCAACCTAGGTACAAGTACCTAGGTTGGCCGTCAGCTTCTTGTCCAAAGCCAGACGGAACATCATATCGTAATATTTTGAAGCTACATGAATTTGTCATGCCTACAGTACATACGGTCAGAATATGGTGGTATATTAAGAATTCCGGATTTACCATCAAGGCCATGCGTTTTTCGTCAAAATGCGATAACAGTCTACAAGAGAGTACAAGGTTCTTTTCGGCTAAATATAAAACTGCCGCCAAAAAGGAACGATTTATATTAAATAGAGTTCAAAGATTCTTGCGTTACGATAAATCTCTATCAAGCCGCTTAAGCGCTTAACTTTTTTCGTGGCAGCTTTAGAATAACTGTGACATTTAATTTAAACGTGCTTCTTGCAAAAATATAAAAACCTAACGTTTTTATATTTTTTCTTATGAAACAACTTAAATATCCTTAGTTCCGAATGTCTGCAACGAAATATAAATGCTTGGTGATATTGTGCGATACTGGAAAATATTAATATATATTTTTAGAAGTCATTATCTATTAAATGTGAAAAAAAAGTGTTATGTCCGCCAGAGGCAGTTTTTGGTGGCGCTTTATAGTGTATTTTGGCTGCGATTACTACTTATACCATCGTAAGAAGTAAGGTCCCTAAGACCTAAGTAACATGCTTTTATGCACACCCATTTTCCCTTAAGAGCAATATTCTAATATAAACTTGGTAGTTAGATTGTATTATTCGAAACTTAAATTGAAAATTCAAGTGTACGAGTATATTGTACAGTCATAATTTGCCTTTATCACTCTTAATACGTAAGCACACTGATTGTAGGCTCTCTTGTCACTAACAAATATATAAAAACTAGTTTACTGTCGCAGAAAATAAAAGATCGAATGCTGAAACTGAGCTTTCCGAGACGGAAGAACAGAGAATACTTTGCTGCGGCCTACATAGGAGGCGTGATCGCAGCTTAGCTGCAAAACGCATATCATACATCTCAAAGTGCTCGATCGAGTGTGAAATGTGTAGGGGCGTTCAATGGAAATCAATAACGCTGACAAAGCGCTTAGCGCGGAGGTGCTAAGGTATTAGAATGCGTATTCTTATGCTAAATGACCTTGGGTGCATGCTAGTTTAACGTTGGTAGATATTTGCGTACTTGGTATTACATAACAAAGTATAAGTAAATAAACTGTCCCACTTCTAAATGAAGTCTTCACTACAACTGATGGTTAATAGCTCAATCACCAAGGTTGCTAAATGCGGGTTGGTGATCATAAACCCGGGCTATACGTCGAAGAACCCGAGACACTTTGCCCGTTCTGTAATTGAACCCGTGTTCTTCAGGTAATGTAATCTTCATAAAAGCCGCCATTAGAACTCTAAAATTCTACGACATTATTTGTATAATTCGGATCTGAAATGAGAGTGGCTATAAGTAAAATTGAAATGGTAATAAATAATTAGATAGAATTTACATTGAGTTATTTATGATCGCTTATGAAGCCGGCAAACGACAGTCAGTGATATAGTTGACAATAAATATCTAATTCCGAAGTGAGTAAAAATGGCATACACGAACTTTTTAATGTATGTTAATTTCACCAATGAACTATGGTGAATAGAATTAAAGTTTAAATTATTTATTAGAGAGAGAGAGAGAGAGAGAGAGGGAGGGAGGGAAAAATGCTTTTTATTAGATTACTAGTTTCTGTAAAAAATGAATAAATCCAGCTTACGCCTCTGGTGCTTAAATCTGTAAACTAAATACCTACTGATTACTTACCAATTTATTATTATTTTAATTGTAGAAAATTTCAATAAATACAGGGCTTGATACCGTTACCGAAATCCCACTATAAAAACCAGTAACTAACGTTATTTCTATAAAGGTAATTTGGTACCGGTAATTTAGGTAACGTTATCTAAGACTTACACTCGTTTGCACTAAACTTATAAATCGCCTAAGTCTTTGCCTGACTACTACCCGGCCGGGTAATAGTTAAGCCAAGACTTAAACGATTCATAAGTTTAGTGCAAACGGGTGTTAGACTTTTACTCTTTTCATTACCTTTTGCGCTTTACCCATTCCGCGTAGAGTAGTTTGTTAATTTACCGGTAAAAATGCCACCCAGGTAACGATACCAAGCATACCGGTTTTTTATCGTTACCTTCTTTTGACAGAAGTATTGACACCAATTTTTGCACGGTATTAAAAGCCCTGAATAATCATATCCTAAAAATAGCCTTCAAATGTTTAAAACATCTTTCTAGTACTTATGTTCCACGAAAGAAGTTGTGTATGAATTCAGTAATATATGTATGTATTATTTTCCGCCGAATACATAGGTAATTGTTTCAGTTGTCTGATAAACTGCGTCACCGTCGGAAATCGATAATGTTTGACATTAGTCGCGGTTTTGCCCGACAAATTGGGACATTAAGCCCGGCTGCAATGATTTGTCGATTAGAGACAAGCTTTTAGCATTATTAAATTGTTGAATTTAGGTTTTAGGATTGTCGTTTCGTTTCACACTATCCGTACAATAGGCTAATCACAATGTTTAATCTATGTTTCCTATAAGCATGGAAAATGGCTGGACGACATCAAAAAGTGGACTGGGCTTAGTTATCGCCAATTAAAACAAGTTATATGGGATCTCAGAAAATTTTGTATACTGATCTCCAAACTTCAATATGAAGATTTTTTTTATATATTTACGGGTAAGCACAATGCCTTGATCGCACCTGATGTTAAGTGATGATAAGGCCAATTGGTAGAAGCGCACTTCACCCGGGATCCTCAACTGCTGAGGCACTGGCTATCTTATCTCTAGCTGCCGGAACACAACAATTCTACAAACATTGATGTTATGGCGACATATTTGGATAAGATGGTGGTAGCCAGGCGGACAAACAAGTTCTACCACCAACCAAACCGAGTACACAAACATGTACCCACCGCTGGGAATCGAACCCGGGACCTCTGGGTCTAAACCACTAGACCATTATATATATAGATATGGCACCAAACGATGATGATGATGATAGGCATGTCTTGAATCACGTCTCCGATAATATTTCGATCTTCAGTAAATGAAGTCTCCGTTCCTTACGCGTTGTTTTTTTTACAATTAAACAAGTTTATGTGAAAAAAGTACAAAAATACAGGCAATATTGTAATATTTTTGTAGTGTACACAAAAGCATATTTACTTACGTAGCATATGCTACAGCGCAGCGTAATGAGTTAATTTTAGTTAGTTCAGTTCACGTATTAGACAAAAGACTTTTTAGAGATCACTCTAAAAAGTCTAAGAATCATCTTACCTTGTATATTATTTGTGAGTATCCGATATTTCAGCACAGTTGCATGCGCCATGATCACGGAATTACGGATTAGTATTTACCCCGTTAATAGTTACTCTATTACAAGTGACCATGTTAGTTTAAATTTATGTATAAAAGACATAATTTAATTAAAAAAATAAGTTTAAGGGTACAATGCTTTTAAAAATAATATTGCCTTCGCAAAGACAATTTTCTTTAAAATATTTTTGGTAGTTCCACTCTAGATAGCGCAGCGGTTCTTCTTTTCAATCCTGTATCTATAAAATCCTGTAAAAATGCTCATTCACAAGATTTCAATCATAGTTCCTCAGACAGACGCCTAGAGCTGTGTAGATTACTTGAAGTAGTCTAACAACATTATTAGCTCACAAGCGTTGTTCATCGAGCCAAAACTAAAGCGTGAGCAAATGAAGCGCGAAACGCGCAGCGCTGCAGCGCCCAACCATGAAACGACTAGGCGCGTCCACTGGAAATCAATATTGACTATAAAGCGCCTATTGCACCATGATTAGACGCCTCTGCACATCCGCAGCGGCAGAAGTAACTTAAGAATGGCTGGTTAGATATTAGCTAGTTAGTGAATGGTGTTGTGGAAAGTCGTTGCTTATAAATTCAAAAAATTCAAATTCAAAAGTTTTTTTTTTTCATTTTAAAAGTTTTATTTTAAAAACGAACGCTAGGCCTTTTACTTTAGAAACGGTAATACCCCGCCTTCAACCGTCCTAAAGGCAAGTGACCATACAGCTGAAAAAGCGATGGACACGTGCTTCATCAAAAATTTTACTCGTCAAACAGAGACGATAATATATAGGCAGCTAGCAAGACAGTCTCTTAAAACAAGTCCTTCCGTAAATAAAACCTTATTTATAAAATTGTACTTCTAAAGGGAATCGAATTTACTATCAGCACTATCAACAGCCTTGGTCAAAATATTCATAAGACTGCGTAACTTTATTGATACATTTAATTGAGAGGCAAAATTAAACAGCGAACCGCTCATCGCTAACGGTCTCTTCTCCCTTAATGGCCGAAGTATAAGATAAGCTGCTAATGACTTTATTAGACAGTCCGCAATAAATAAGCGGAGTTAAATGTTCCGACTAAGTTCGATGTTTCAATGTAGTCCGCCTCATTACATTGCTACTACAAGATTTATCGTATCGGCTAATAGCGCTTATAGTACCTTGTCGAAACAAGTCTGCTCGTCCGCAGTAATAGTAATGTAAGAGTGACCACTAACGACTTAATTAGCCTGAGCCTTTAATTAATGAGCGCTGTAACGTAATGTCCTTGCTAATATGGGTAGGCCGCTTCATTTTGTTCCTGCTCTTTGTTAATGTTAGTGTAGGCAATTACATATTTACTGAAAGATGTACTTATTGCTTAAAAAAGCCAGGAAGTTTGACGTTTTTTGATATTTGTTGTGTTTGAAAGGTATTAAGTAATTTCAAAGAAGCTGCTACTGGCTTAAGGCGAAGGGTAAGGCACACTAGCGCCACCAATTGATAATTTGACAATTACTAACGGACCGGATCTTTTTTTAAACATTGCGTACTGTCCGACAACAGGAAAACATCCATAGTATTTATTTAATAATTATGCACTACTTTTTGTTGCGTGGTTTATTCACAAAACGGGCTATCGCATTTATTCACAAACAATGGCTACTGTTGGTGTTAGCGAATGAATACAAAAACAAACCTAAAAGTAGTGCACAATTATTAAATAATAGATGTTTGCCTAATGTCGGAAGGTCCGCAATGTTTGAAAAAAAATCCAGTTTAGTAGTTATCAAATTAAATCCATTAGCGGCGCTAGTGTGCCTTACCCTTCGCCTTAAGGGCTCTGTCAATTTAGACGTTTGTTGTCGGACGGCTAACGTACCTTTACACTGCGTTCCATATTAAAACAGTCGTGCGGTTGTCGTGCGGCTGGCGTTTATGAAAACGCACGGCAGCGGTCCGACACGAAACGCCTAATTTGAAAGAGTCCTAATTGTCTGTTTATGAGTAGTTTATTTTAATATCGTTCTTTGAAGTTAAATAAAGGTACTTTATTTTATACTTTTAAAAACCACGCTGCCTAACCAAGCCATTATAAGTTTTCCACATTCACATGTTATAAATATTAAATCCAATTATAAAAATTAAATTTTTTCAACATTTGTGTTTTTGTAATTTGTTCGCAACAAAATTTGCGTTAAAAATGATTTTGAACATTTTATAAATCCAATTATGTTTTTACTTATGGTAAAATAACATTTTATTTTAGGCATGACATCATGCCAAATACCGCAAAATACGCTGCAAGCAGATTGTATTAAATCCTTACCTATGAAATTGACGTTTTGTATGAAGATATTTAATAAAATTATATTTTTCATACTAACGTTTTTTTTTAATTTTCTTAGCATCTATTTATATTTATGTTTATGTATATTTATGTTAACACTATAAAAATTTAAGGGTAGTGTGTTTATTTCACTAGCTAAATATAGCAGACATTAAAAAGAAAAAAAATGAAGTCCCTTCAAAGCTACAATGAAACAAAAGGTCAATTCCGCGAAACAAAAAAGAAGTCAATTTAAAAAAGAATTCGGCCATACAGACACAAAATGAATAATCGGGGACTTCTTGGCGGGAAAGTGAAGAGTCATGTCTGCAGTTTTGTTTTATTTTCTAAAATTTGTGTTATGTCGAATATTAATGTGAAATAATGGTGGATTATTAACCGTTAAGTGTTCGTGAGTGTGCATGAGTGTTGGCAAATGAAACAAAACAGTGCAACGTCACTTTTCAAATTCTCTCAAGAAGTCCACCCGAGGACTTAGTAAAGCCCCACATCTTTACTGAGATACTCGAGGGGTTGGGTGGTATATCATTTCTCATTTCTATTATCATTCATCAACATCAGACATACAGAACAGAATATCATACAGAAAAAAAAATATTGTTTATTTATGTATTACTTGTTAGAAAAATTACTTTGACACTGGCTAAATGTGCTAATCGCACAAAGCCATCAACAAAATGAAAAAAAAAATGAATAATCATTGTTATTACTGAAGCCTAAGTAACATAATCCTAATTAAAGGTGTATATGTAATAAATATTAACAACCGGTATTGACTTTTAGAAGTAATACACCTTTTAATAAGTGAGAAAAAAACGTCAATTTCATTTTTTTTTTGAGAGAGTTTGCGGATTGCCTTAGACGGCATTTTCATCTTCACCGGGCTTTTTTTGGGGGCGACGAGGAACGTAAAGGGTCCCTCAAGCCGTGTGAAACGAATCACCTTCGGAGGTTTTCTAGAGGGAACGGCATCGCGCACTAGTGCGCGTCCCCGTGCCCTACTAGATTCTCCGAAGGGTTCGCATCGGATCGGGCAGTCAATTTCATAGGTAAGGACCCAATATTACTGCCAGATTCATTACTGTATCTTTTGACTAATTAAGAATGCATCCGCAATGTCTCTGAAAGCGCCTGCCCAAAACAACCAAATTTATATGTAAAAGCTTCCCGGAAAGCGGCTAATGACTTATGACTACCGGTAGTGGATTAATGGTTACCAGTTGTTCACTAATGAGTGGAGTTTAATGTCGCGCCTTGGTAGAACCGGCCGTAACTTCTATGTACTTAAATGAGTGAGTATGATTGAAGTAAAAGTCCATTGATGTGTGTGAAAATAAAATGTTCCACATAACATGTGACATATGTCAATCGATCAATCGTCGTATAAAGAAGAAATTACAATATAGTTTTGACGTGGTTCATTTGGGCATAAGAATACTACATATTTCAATAGAAATTGTACATAAATTGTACAAAATATTAGGTACTAATATTTTGTTACAAGACAGCTTGTAGCGAAAAAAACTTTGAAGCTTTATTATAATATTTACGTGTATCATACATGCCACATTACAAAAAAAAGAATA
The DNA here is from genome assembly GCA_963082485.1 of Eudonia mercurella. Taxonomy (NCBI): domain Eukaryota; kingdom Metazoa; phylum Arthropoda; class Insecta; order Lepidoptera; family Crambidae; genus Eudonia; species Eudonia mercurella. Next base: position 17,262,454 of record OY720024.1, read on the forward strand.
TTAACCGTCTCTGTTTGGTCTAGTGTTAGATCACCGGTATTGTCTCAGAGATCCCAGGTTCGATACCCAGCGGGTGTTACATGTATTGTACTCGGTTATTGGTGGTTATACTTGAACAAGGCAGGCTAACTTGCTAAAACCATCTTATCTAAGTCTATTGCCATTAGAACAAAGTTTTACGTTGTGATAAATAAAAATAATGAATGACGTGCCTTTGCATTTTTCGAAAAATCTCCCCTAGAGGGGTGAAATAAGGGTGGAAAGTTTGTATGGAAGTCTGTCATTCCTTAAATTTCGATAAAAATAATGAATGACGTGCTTTTGCATTTTTCGAAAAATCTCCCCTAAAGGGGTGAAATAAGGGTGGAAAGTTTGTATGGAAATCTGTCATTCTAATATAAGGGTGGAAAGTTTGTATGGAAGTCTGTCATTCCTTAAATTTCGATAAAAATAATGAATGACGTGCTTTTGCATTTTTCGAAAAATCTCCCCTAAAGGGGTGAAATAAGGGTGGAAAGTTTGTATGGAAATCTGTCATTCCTTAAATTTCGGTATTTGTCCCGGTTAGAAATTATGAAGTGTTTCAAGATTTTAGGGGATGACAATTAGTACAGGAGGTTTCAAAACGGACCAAAATTACTTATACAGATTGTTTGAGAGTTTTTGAGAGAGTTGTTAGTTTGTTTTGTGTTAGACACTTTTTACTAATTCTAGCTCGCATGGATGGGATTTTTAATGATAAAAAATTAAAATCTTAATGATGAAATGACGTGACATGTTTAGTTGTCTAACCCTTTTTACTTATTATATTTACCCTTATGGTATTTACCTTTAATAAGTTTGGCTTTTGAGTGAGCAAAGCCGCGAACAAAAGCTAGTTTTTAATAAGGATGGATCGGCAAGGCGCATAGACTCTTTATAATTACTATTATTAACCCTTTTCGTTGTCAGTTTTACCTAAGTCCGATATTCAAGCCTAAAAGCTGGGCAATACAATAACACCAAATCATCTAATTTCCAACAATATTGCCAAAAATTTCGATAAAACTTTTGCCATTCAACGAACAAAGTTAACGGATGATTGTTCACGAGTTATCCATGTTTCATACCAAATTGCCGTTTTATTTTATTTTGTAATATGGCGTCTGTCTCAATAAATATGGACTTTTGAATGTTTCAAATGTTTTGTTTACTATATCAGGTAATAATTATACGACCCTCATTTATCTGAATATAAACTTTTCAAAATATAGTAAGTCCGGTGATAAGGCCGCCTGAGGCCATCAGCAAATTCTCCCCAAAAAAGATATACCTAGGATAGAATTAATGGATATAGGTGATTGTTTATGACGATCCCGGATTATCATGGCGATGGCGGCACGTGAAGGATAGTGCAAGAATTTTCAGTAGGTTTTCTCCTCCTTTACTCCTTCCTGACCCCCTTGAGGAGGTCAGAGGTAGAATTCCACACAACTATCTGCATATCTGCGGGCGCAGTACATGCCTTATGCATTTTAATGCACTATACAAAAAGGATGGATGACCTCCTTAGGGGGACGAGTGGCATTGAAAAGGTTGCTTTACTCGTAGTATAGTATAGTAACAAGATGGTAACCCAAACGCGCTGGCCGCATTGCTTATTGACTCCTTAAGGCGAAGGGTAAGGCACACTAGCGCCACCAATTGATAATTTGACAATTACTAACGGACCGGATCTTTTTTTAAATATTGCGTACCGTCCGACAACAGGAAAGCATCCATAGTATTTATTTAATAATTGTGCACTACTTTTTGTTGCGTGGTTTATACACAAAACGGGCTATAGCATTTATTCACAAACAATAACCTAAAAGTAGTGCACATATTAAATAATAGATGTTTGCCTAGTGTCGGAAGGTCTGCAATCTTTGAAAAAAAATCCAGTTTAGCAGTTATCAAATAAAATCCATTAGCGGCGCTAGTGTGCCTTACCCTTCGCCTTAATAACTATTGACTTTAAAATGCGACTATCATTTGTTTCACATTATATTTTCTTGTTTCCGGCTGCATTAAAAGTCGTTAACAAACACCGACCCGCATTTTGCGGCGTAGCTGTTGTGGGCCATTCTCTCTGCAGGGCTTCTATCCATTGGGAAGGCTCGTGCTCATGCAGTCATCATCTCAGCCAAAAGACGTCTACTGCTGGACAAAGGCCTCCCCCAAGGATCTCCACAACGACCGGTTTTATGCTGCTCGCATCCAGAGGCTACTTGCGACCTCTACGAGATCGTCGGTCCACCTTGTTCGAATCATTTATAAGAGGAACTTGCTGTAATCGTCACGCTCGACAGGCGGGTGGACAAGACGAGAGTAATAACAGAGAGTCGCTGAATGATTCATCTCCTGGAATGGTCCCTTAGTCGCCTTCTAATACACTTACCGGGAGAGATGAGGTGATGCAATTCTTTATCACCAGCACCACACGCGGAATGCAGTGGAGACATGAAACGAGCTAGTACTGATTATTTTCTTGTTACTACCTATTTTTCTTTTTCATTTATATGTGTTTCAATACAGGCCGACGAAGTGGTCGCTCGTGTCTCGCCATCTGACACCCGACAGCCGTCTGGCACAAACAACACGCCTTAATTGCAGTCCACTTCATATAAACTACGTGGATATTGATTTAATGATACCCCGTCTGTCGCCGGTCAACTATAATTGTTTAAAAAACTTATTGTTATTCTTAAGTTAACGCGAATAAGTATACGTTGAAATAAAAAATATTTCACAAGTCTACTTAGTGCTACGACACTTTTAATTTTTATACTCGTTTATAACTTTGTACCGATGATGTTTCGATTTATTATATTTAAAAACATGCCATTACTTACTTACTTACTCCATTGGCGCAGGAACCCAAAGTGAGTCTTGGCCTCTGAAACGAGAACTCGCAACATTCCCCTGTCCATTGCAGTCTTTTGCCAGTTGACGGCTCCGAGCCCGAGGTCGCGCAGTACGTTACGTTACGTTATCATAACGTTCAACAAAATTATATTTTATAAAATATTGGGCAGGTATCTTAAAAAAGGTGTAGCAAACGACCGACCCTTTTTCCATAATCATAAGAATATTATCAAAAGCGCTTTCAAATAATCTATATCTAATACCTATAAACGAGCAATTCTTGTATATAGAATCTCGGAAACGGCTCCAACGATTTTCATGAAGTTTAGTATGCAGGGGGTTTCGGGGGCGATAAATCGATCTAACTAGGTTTCATTTTTAGGAAACGTCGTTTTATTCGTAAACAAATACTGAGCAAAGCTCGGTTATCCAGGTACTTATAGTTAACACGAATATTTAAAACTATTTCTTATGTTTACTACTTTCGCGGCGGGTATTAACGATTTTATAAGCGGCGCCTTGACAGAGCTTGTAGACTGAGTACTGAAGAGCATCAGATAAGCCGCTCTGCTTGTACAGTTAGCAACGAAAGTCACTGAACACTTAGTGCTCACCGGCTAAAATCAATATAGAATCTAACAGACGCTTGTCAACTTCTAGCATAGTTATTACGATATGCTTCTGAAGATTGCAGCGACTTTCATTGCTAACTGTAAATACGCCGTTGTGAAGAGAAATCAACTTTGTGTATTGTATTTTCGTAAAGTGGCGTTTTTCTTGTTTTCTTCCTTAAACAAATTCCCAGAATCAACAGAATCCCGCTCTTCTTTACTATACTGTAAATTGGTGCGATGCTAAAATTAAACTAAAACTAAAATAAAATCCTTTCAGTCTCCAGTCTCCACTATTATGAAACCAATTTCGCAATCCGGGCAACAGGTCTCTTAATTGAATTATAAAGACATTGCCGATATTCACGATAAATTCACGATAAAATTATGTTTCAAGAGCTTTCTAAAGTTGTTTTCTATTCAATTGTTTTCTAAAGTTTACGCGAACACTACACATTGAAATGAAACAACTTCTACGGCTCTATTCGCGTTTATTTTATACATTAGTTTCAATTAATGTTTATCCTAACGGTTCGAACCCTTTGCAGTGTCCGTGGTCACAGGGAGACAACTAATGTATAAAATAAACGGGAGTAGATCCGTAAAAGTTGTTTCATTTCAATTTCAAGAGCTTTTTTTATTAGTAGAGGAGTGCTTTGTCAGCCATCTTTAATACTTATTCTTTAATGTAAAACAAAGTTTAATATTATTTATCATAAATCATGTATTTATTATATTTGACAATTTTATTTCAAGATCAATGGAAAAATAACTATGATTAATTTAACAGTTTTTTTTCTTGTTCACGTTTCCAATGTCATATCTAGTTTTCTATAAGGAAACTTGGCTGATTTATATTTTTGCAAGTTTCTATGCTATGTAATTGTTTGGTTTATATTATGTTTCCCAAATAAATAAATAACAATGTTCGTTATATAAACCTTGGATGGTTTGAAGACTCCCGAATCTATTACATTCGTAATTGGTGGGGTCCTTAATGAATAATGTAATTACTCTTTGTAATATATATTATGTAACTTCCCTTTTAAAGTTCTGGAGCGATAAGCTTAATTTCCTTTGGCTACAATTTATTAACAAGCTTATTGTCTTACATTTAGGCTTTGATAAGTATTTAAGAGCAAGAACAATGGATTGTGATCGCAATAAAGGAATATAATCTTGGTACCTAATTACATGTTAAATTACAGTTAATTCTTACAGCATAACACAAGTCTTAATGACTTCTAAGTCAAATAAAAGCTCTTAATATGCATATTAACAGCCCTTTTTTATTCCACATCGGGGAAGCTTTTGGCCCTTATCGTCACTTATCAAATAACCCGATAATAATAATAAATAACTTAAATTGCTTCTAACATGAAACCCAGTATACAGAAGGGGTGTTAACATCCAAGCAGAGTACAGAATAGAGACAAAGCGGTCTATGGCTCAGTGATTGTAGGAGACCCACACACCCTGTTATTCTGCTATAGCCGTTGCATTTATGCATGGTTCGACTGCATCTTAAAGTTAAATTATAGTATGTAATGCGAAACACAGAACTTATAGACAAATACAAATATTGAAAACGTATAAAATGGTATTGATATTTTAATCTAAATACTAGTGCAAGTGTCGATAAGGCCAAACGTGGTCGCGCACTTTACCTGGAATCCTCGAATACTGAGAAAATTAATGTTTTAAATAAAATAAAACACTTCCACTCAGATACTAACCGGGCGGTAACGCCCGGACCCGACCAAGCGTCTTAAAATTTAAATATCGTCTATTTAGAGCCTACTTTTGTATGATGAAGTTTGGCTATAAACAAACTAGAGAAAATTTGCTACACTCTAAACACCCAACAACTTTAATTCCTTTGCGTTTTCAATTTCAAATTTTTTTTTATCGCCATTTTGCGAATTGTTTGCGATTTGAGAGGTTAAGGATGTGCTGCAGCAGCTTATTTCACTTTTATAGTCGTTAAAAAGTCAGAACAGACTTTGAGCTAGCTAGCTAGCTAAGCCAAGTTAGACTGCTAGGATTCGCTCAGGAACACTGAGATTGAGACCAGTGATTGACAAATGGTCTAACAAGACTTAAAGTGCGGTCAAGCTGTCACGTTCCCCACATAGTTAACTTAGCCCAAATATGGGTGATTCGACATTGGATGACCTATTTACCTAGAACGTGTAATGTCACTATAGAACCTCATTGTGTCGGACTGTCGGTCTGTCGGCTAGGCAGCGTGGCGTGGCCTCGTTACGCCCGACACTCGACACTCGACACTCGGTGGACACAAACAATGCCTTAATGACTGTCAACCTCATGTCGCCCCGTCAATATTGATTTAATTACGAATCACGGTGGGGGGTTGAATTTGCTTACAAAAAAGATATAGGAATAAATAATTGAAAGGTTCACGTTCTCCATTTATATCTCTGCAGTTATGTTTCAAGCAGAACACGTGTTTTTTGTTGGTTTGCGAGAATAACAAAACTAGATCTTGACCCTTTTGGCACCACCGATGCATCGCTAAAGCGGCTCATGAGCCAAATGATTTTCGAAGGATTGATGGGTCCTATGTATAACGGCCAATGTGCAAAATCATAACTTTTTAAGAGAGGCTCTCAGAGTTTCAACGTGGTATATTTTTAAAATTTATACATAGGCCTCACCGATTTACTAAAAGACTGTTAAGAATGTTAGCAACATAATGATATTAAATGAGTATATATAACAGTAAAAGTACAAATTATTAAACTAAAAGCATACTTATTAGATCCGCATTAGTAACGCAAAACACGTTGCAAAATGATTCGAACCTAAACGCAATTTGGAAGGAAGGAAATCAATCAAACCAATGCGTATGTGACTTGTCGCCAGACGAGCGGCGCCGACCCCCCGCGGCTCAGTGTTATGTAAATTGGGGGATCGCCTATAACACGCACCTTTGAGATCACCACAGGCTCCAGAAGGTAATCTTAATACATACTGCGCTCGAGCATCGCACACATAATAATAATAATAAAACATTTAATTCAGATTATAGAATCCATACAGATGTTAGTAGAGTTCTTAATACTATGTTAATAAGGATACATATATATTTGACATAAATTAAAATTGAAACAAATTAATCATAATAAAATTGAACAAAAAATAACATTAATAAAATTGAATTGAAATTGAATTTAAATTAAATTGTATAACGAAAAATAAAATAAAAATAATAATAATAATAAAAATAAAATAAAAATACTCAATTTAGGAATTTGACTGTCCCGCCCATATGCATTCGAGTCCAATGCCGGCGAATGGGACAGTCTAGCCTATCATTAATCACCTTCAGGATGCCATTTGGGCTATCCCGTAATCTGCACACAATTGACGCAATTCGCTTCCTTATGATGCTGTGAAACCCATCAACACCTGCTTCAGCAAACATGCTTGAAGCGCTGCAGAATCTGGGAAGGCCCATCAGCATCCTGAAGGCGTTATTATACTGCACTCGAAGAGCATTGTAGGTTTTCTGCGTATAGTCGCACCACAAGCTGCAGGTGTAGAAGGTTTGACAGAAGGCCTTAAAAAGCGTAATTTTCACTTCTCTTGTACACCTAGCAAACCTGCGGGCAAGCATATTGCATCGAACCGACAATGCTCTCCGCTCTCTTTCGATATCACAGTTGTCTGTGAGATCTTCATTTACAATATGTCCCAAATATTTAAACTGGGACACTCTATTTAATGGCACACCAAGGAGTTCGACGGAGGGTACAACTAAGGGCTTTTTATTGTTTACACGAAAAACCACAAGCTCGCTCTTTTTTGTGTTATATACGAGTCCATGCGCAGTAGCATACGATTCACAAACAGCCACGAGTCTACGCAACGCACTCACTGATGGTACCTATTTTTTTTTTTGGAGAGAGATTGCTGATTGCCTCAGACGGCGTTCAGCTTCACCGGGCTTGTTAGGGGGCGGCGAGGAACGTAAAGGGTCCCTCAAGCCGTGTGAAATGAATCACCTTTGGAGGTTTTCTAGAGGGAACGGCATCGCGCACTAGTGCGCGTCCCCGTGCCCTACTAGATTCTCCGAAGGGTTCGGATCGGATCGGGGAGCGGAACCACCCGAAGGCGCCTCTTAAGGCTCGGACCTCGGTTCGGCCGGGCCGTGGAGGAGGAGAGAAGCGCCCAGGTACATGTCTGTACCTGGTATAGAGCACGTGTGAACCGGTTCTTCGTACCCTTGTTCTACGAGTACGGTGTCTTGGACCTAAGCTAGTGTGTATGTTTAGTGTATTCTGTAAATGTGTAGTGTCATTTATAGGATCGGGCGGGGGGGCACATACCTAGCTCTCACGACACCGGCATCTCGGACCATTTAAAACCCGTCCGAGCTTCAGTTTGTATTTATTTATTTATATTTATAGCTAATAAAAACCGTAATACGTAACCGTAACCAGGGTCTTCCCAATAATATTACAGTTTAAGTATTAAATGCTAAAGCATACAAAACAGAATCAAACATGCTTATTACATACAAATAATTTAAACAATTTAATAAAAGAAAAGAAGAATAGGTTGAATTAATTAAATTCAGCTAGATTAAGTTAGATTAGGTCAAAACATTGCAGTGTGTGTGTGTGAGGGTGTGTGAGGGTGAGGGTGCGTGTGCGTGTGCGTGTGCGTGTGCGTGCGTGTGTGTGTGTGTGTGTGTGTGTGTGGGGGTGTGTGTGTGTGTGTGTGTGTGTGTGTGTGTGTGCGTGAGTGTGTGTGAGAGAGAGGAGGTGTATGAAGTTTACCTTCTGCAGTCTCCCTATTTTGTGCTCGAGATCACCGCAGGCGATACCTTTAACAAACCCGCCTGAGCATGAAATAACTCTACGAGTATATAGCAATATACGTACGAACTGAATGACGCTTCAAAAAGAAAAGTAATTATGTTCGCAACGTACACATAGTACAATTTTAATTGGGTATATACAACTGTCTTTAATATAACGTGTTCGTATTTTGTGTATAATAAAGTACTCCCCTCTATTTTATTCTACATTTGGGTATGTCCATCGAGTACCTACTTTAATTTTAACTTTCTGAAGATTTACCGGTGGTTGAGATGCCGCAGTGAACTTGCCTGATGACTACTACCTACTATCTCTTTTATATCTGCCGCTATGCAACGGTGTCCTGCATTATGGTGGTCAAGTTTGAAAGATCCGTTCCGATCCGATCCTGGGTCCACCCAGTAAAAATACTGAGCATTCTAACTATGGTCTCAGGGTCAGCAATGCGAGCTATTGTGATTCTCGTAAGAATTAATAGACTGCGGCTTGCCATCAAGCGGTACAGTATAGTATAGTTTTATGAGGATTACGTCAAATAAAAAATCAACCTTTATTATTTTATGCCACTGATAGTACCGGTTAAATGGATTAAAATCACAATTTGGTTCATAAATAAGCATACATTGTGTCATTCCAAATTTTTTTACAAAAAGCACCAAACCGTACGCTAGTCGCTAGAATCACTACCATGCCACACCTTACCTCAGTTTCAATATTGTATAAGGCTGTATTGCTTTGTTATCATCGTTATTTAATCGATTCCTGATATAACAAGCCTAATAGACAGGTATTTAAGATATCCCCTTACACTGTTAAAATATCGAGGAAATTTTGGGAACCTGAATGCGGAAAGTAATCCCTCCAATTTGCATAATACCCGGCGCCGTGGGACTGAGCCGACCCCGGCCCGCGAACACGAACTCATATAAACGATGGTTTACATTCCGAATTAGAACTCTGAATATTGAAAGGCATTGTCACTATTTACTGATTATAATTTTACACAAATTTTGATATACCGGGTCAGTGTACTACCAACAATCAAACGCTATCGTGGCTTTGGCCAACCCGCTGAAATAATTCGACACTATGTACTTAGAGCATTTGGTTAAATGCTCTAAGTAGAGTTGCCTAATGTTCATTATTATTTTTCATTATTTACTTTCTCAACAAATGTATAGGTTGTAGGTATAAAAATAAGAGTCCTGATTCGCTCTCTGTCTAATGAAGCCATGTCCTAATACTGAACCTAGAAAGCTTAAATTTTGCACAGAGAGGTTTTATTTTTTTAATTTTTTTGGACAAGGAATAATACCATACGCACGCAAGTCTAAGTTGGTCGCTAGTAAACACACCGAAAAAATATCTACAATATTTAGCACAAGGTTCAGCATGATTCCAGGTGTCCTTGAGTTTAAAAGCGTTCGCGACAATGTTTATCTCGATATACGTCACGTAAAGCGCGATGTAACTTTTCACATAAAGAGCCAACGTTAAAGACTGTAAGCTTATTTATTAGTATACTTTCCTCGTCGATTCGTGTTCTAGACCGTCTTTTCACGTAAACCGTGAAAGTTGAGCGAGTTAAAAATGTTGCAAATAAGGTTTTTTCTTAAGGCGAAGGGTAAGGTACACTAGCGCCGCTAATGGAATTAATTTGATAACTGCTAAACTGGATTTTTTTTCAAATATTGCGGACCTTCCGACGCTAGGCAAACATCTATTATTTATTAATTGTGCACTACTTTTAGGTCTGTTTTTGTATTCATTCGCTAACACCAACAGTGGCCATTGTTTGTGAATATATGCGATAGCCCGTTTTGTGTATAAACCACGCAACAAAAAGTAGTGCACAATTATTAAATAAATACTATGGATGCTTTCCTGTTGTCGGACGGTACGCAATATTTAAAAAAAGAGCCGGTCCGTTAGTAATTGTCAAATATCAATTGGTGGCGCTAGTGTGCCTTACCCTTCGCCATAATGGATACTTATAACAGTGACAGTATAAAGATACCACCAACTCATGTAAGTCCCCACAGTAGTTGGTACCGTGGTTTACTCTTCCAACTAGATGGTACCTTTTTTTTGTTTTTTTTTGACCCTATGAATCCTCCTTACTGGGATACAAGAGCCCCTTAGGAGGGCCCAAGTTACGTGGTGGTGCTTCGATCCCTCTTACCCGCCTGGAGCCTAAGAAAGCATCCAGGAAAAGGTAGGGACATACCTACCCACAAAATACAGGAGGTTCAAAACCAACTACGTGGCGGGTTGTAGGAAATCGACTAGCGATAATAATTCAATTCAATTCTTTATTGCATTCCACAATGTAAATAATAGATGGTGAACACAAATAAGAGATCATCATGGACCCTGGCGGGCACGCAATATGGTTTAGAAGAGAGGAGGCGCCATGATGATAGCATATTTAAAAAAAAAAAATGTATATATATTCAAATATGACATAAAAGTAATAAAAGTAATTTTAGGTGAGAGATTTAAAAAGTAATTTTTATTTATTAGTGTCATTGAAGTATTCATGAAAACTGTAATAGCATTTACTTATTAGGAATTTTTCCAATTGGTTTATAAACAAAGAATATTTATTTTCGTTAATTAGTGAAGATGGTAATTTATTATATATTTTAATTGATGAATGCAATGTACTATTAGATGTCAGTTTTAGTCTGGAACTGGGTAATATTAATTTATTTTTGTACCGTGATGGATATTTAGACGGGATATCTTATAATTAAAATTGTAATGGCCATTTTCACACAGTACGTTTCTTTTATCTCGTAACAAATAATGGAGAGACGTACAAATAGGTTTCGTTCTTGCCGTCGTTAAAAGACTCTCATATGTTGACATTCAATCTCGTTACATACACAAGTCCATTGCACCACGCTAGTCAAACCATATTTAATTGCAAAACCAAGCAAGAGGTTGGGAGAGAGGAGCTCGATGGCGCAGTGGTTAACGCGCCAGGTCTGCGAGTGCTGAGGTTAAGCAACTTGCGCAAAGGCCGGTCATCGGATGGGTGACCAAAAAATTATCATCTCGAGCTTCTCCGTGCTTCGGAAGGCACGCGTCCCGGCTGCATTAGCAGTCGTTAACAACCACCAATCCGCACTGGGCCCGCGTGGTGGTTTATGGCCCGTTCTCCCTATCCATCCATAGGGAAGGCTCATGCCCCTGCAGTGGGGACATAAAATGAGCTGATGATGATGATTATGAAGCAAGAGCGCGTCGAATTCGCGTAGAAAAGTGTACGGTAGTCTAAAGGAATAAGCGGCGTATTTTTAAATGCTAATCCTAAAATTTCTTAATTATTACCACGACAAGGAAGGATTGGACGGTATGATTCGCATATTTTTACTTTTAAATTAGTAAGTTCTACGCCTAAAATCATATAAATATGTAGGTATATCTTGTCATTATATGGTGAAATTGAGCTTTCCAGCACTGACAGTTTATGAGTAAAATGGCTTTCCGAATACGGACAGGTAGTCAGACGGTCATTGCAAAACTTTAAGGCCAATATATTTTATTGGTACTTTTTCTTTAATAATATAAAATTATGGATGTACTAATACTGAGGCCTTACCTCGAGCTCTTAAAGCAGTATTTTTCAGTTGTGAAAACGAGACGGGTATCTAAATACGCCGACGCATGCTTCTCGCTTTGACAACTGCAATCACACTGCTTTAAGAGCTCAAGAAGAAGAAGAAGAAGAAGAAAAAGAAGAATATATATAATGCTTAGAAATTGTAAAGGTACCTGATTTATTACGGAACCCTGAAAATCTGTTCGGCGTTTGAGATTAACTTCGCATTCCAAGTAGCCTTTATAATTACCTGCCGCCTGGGGATCGAAACTTTTATTCTCAATGCATAGTAATGACGTCTCTAAGATAACAAATTGGTTCTAAATTGAGTGCTTGGAAACTCTGTCACCGGATCGTTCCCGCATAATTGGAACAGATATTGGGTTTCGATTTTCTATCATCTATGAAACGAAATCGTTATTATGATTAGTGCTACTTACTAAGGCTGCTGCGGAAATCTCACGCAATATTTGTTACGTTAACCAAACGTTGTTACGACGCTGTTAAGGCTTTTTAGAGTACATTAGATGTTATAATAATGTACTGAATGTTTCTTTTAAACGGTTCTTCTAACCCATCTTATAGCACCACTGTTTGTTATTATGAATAGTAAAACATAAAAAATGTTTGCCAAAATTAAAATTGTTATTATTTACTTTGAACTTTTTTTGCCATCCTTTATTTAGTTAAGTTTCTTTTGCTAAATTTATGAAACGTATTTTAATGTAATATAACCTTTACCTTTATGAAAACAGTTTCAGTACCGTCTGTCTGGCCAATCACAATTTTGCGGCGCAGTTTGATGGTTATCGATTGGTGTTAGTTTGATTGATTTGGGATAATCGAACTTTAACGATCTACTTACTTAATAAAGTCCAACTTTTGAAAGTCATCAATACTAAATAATAAAATTTTATTGATTCTTTAATTAAATCTGGCTTATCGAGAGCCTTTTTAGACATCTTCCGTGATCTCATATACACACTTCAAAGTTTAATATTTTTATATTAGCCATCGCACTATTTAATGAATGAGATTAATTTCTACAGTGGTAGTTTCCAATTGAATAAACTCAGGAGAAAAACTGTTTTTATGTGGTATTTTATCTAAGTAGATTGTTTTGAATTTTTTTTTGTTTTTTCATTAAAATTTGCTTATTGATTTGAAAATAAATAACTTGAAAGTGACTTTGCGAATGTGGATATAAAAAGAGTAAATTCATCGCAAGTTACATATTATTCTATCATTTACCTACTCAGCAGACCTTTTGCCTCTTTTAGCGCTCGCTTGCAGGGCTTGAACTTAATTTACAACCTTGATTAAGTGGAGGGCCCGATCTAAGCTGAATGGCCAAAAAAAAACTATTCTAGGTGCAGAAAAAGCTAGCTATTAAAGCTATCCCGATGGAATAAAGTCGTTAAAAACATCCAATTAATTGTCTACACGAACTTAAATTTGTAAGTACTGCAAGTAGGTAGATTGTCTTACAAAATGGCTACGAGATATTCCTAACACCGACACTGTTGTCTGATGTATCGATAATAAGTTAGTTCGAAGTTTGATAGCACTACACAACTTTGTATAAACCGTGCATTGTTTAGAAAGGCGCGTGAAATTCTATACTGTTTATTGATATTTTAATTACTAAGTAAAGATTAGTATTTTAAATGGGGCGTAGGCTACAAAAGGGCAAGCTCAGTTGGGATTGGGCGGGTCATGTTAGCCGCATGATTCCTAACCGCTGGGCAAAAGTCACTTTACATTATGATTATTTACATAATTTTACGCAAACATTGTTGCGAACAAATTACAATTTGAAAAAAAGACGAAGTGTTGAAAAAAATTCATCGAGCAGGATTTGAACCTGCACCCCATGACATGCCGAGTTAGGTGCACTACCAACTATGCTATCGTGGCTCAATCCAACTCGCCGAAATTAATCAACACTATCTAGGTACTTTTTACTTTGTAAGCTAAAGGAGCCCTATTCAATGTCAATGAATAGGGCTCCTTTGGCTTATTGGAATTTTTTTCAACACTGTCTTTTTTCATTTTACATTAGTTTCGCCCGGAAAGAGGTGACAAGTAGAGTTGGACACACACCAGACATGTCATGAAGTGGCTGGCTGACTGGCATGACTGGCTTTAGGTGGCTTGAGAAAGGGATAAGTGGAAGGACTTGGGGAAAGCTTGTATAGCGGTAGGACAGCGTATACTAAGGAAAAATTAAAGTAAAGATTCAACCACGTTTGTGTGAAACAAAATAGCAAAGTAACGCATTTATTTGACAATGAAGCACTTGGCTTTCATCTCACCTGATGGTAAGTGACGATAAAGTCGAAAATAGAAAGACACTTCACCTGGATTGTTCAACTACTGAGAAACTAGCTATTGACTCCCTATTGATGGAACACGACCATGTTGTTACCATCACAGCCAAAAGACGTCCACTGCTGGACAAAGGCCTCCCCTACGGTTCTCCATGAGGGGTATTTGCCGTAATCGCCACGCTTGGCAGGCGGGTTGGCGATCGCAGTTGGTTAAGAGTAACCTCAGAGAGATGCTGCTGCCCATCCTCTGGAATGGTCCCTTAGTCGGCTTTTACGACACCCTCAGGAAGATATGGGGTGGTGCAATTCCTTATCCCCGGCACCACACCACACCATGTTGTTAACACTGTTTTTATGGCGTCAAACTTAGATAAGATTGCGGTAGCTAGCTACCTTTAGGCTGACTTTGGAATAACATTCATCATCATCATCATCATCATCAGCTCATTTAATGTCCCCACTGCTGGGGCACGAGCCTTCCCTATGGATGGATAGGGAGAACGGGCCATAAACCACCACGCGGGCCCAGTGCGGATTGGTGATTGTTAACGACTGCTAATGCAGTCGGGTCCAACGGCTTTACGTGCCTTCTGAAGCACGGAGGAGCTCGAGATGAATCATTTTTGGTCACCTATCCGATAACCGTCCTTTGCGAAAGTTGCTTAATCTCAGCACTCGCAGACCGGGCACGTTAAACACTGCGCCATCGAGCTCCTCTTGTCGTGTATACTTATTATTAATTACAAAAGGTTATTCCAAAATAACCTTCTGTATCCTGCAAATTGTTAATCACTTTAAACTTTGTTAGCTAACTGCGAACCTCTTATGTGGTTCAGCCAATTACCTACATGACTAAGTATTCTGTGGAACTGTTACATCAAATCCAAGTTCGACAAACCACTCAATTAATTAGGCCGTCTGCCGAAGGTCTGTCTGTTCGACGGCTAATTTCACTCAGCCCCGGTCGCCCGCGGCCATTAAACTTACCTCTACTAAATTCTTGAATGAATGGAACGAAGTTTTATTTAAATGAGATGTAGTTACTACTCACTTATAAACATTTATTTCAATTTACGCAATTTGTTGCGACTCAAATAGGTATCTAGTAAAACCTCACATGCAGAAACTATTCTCTGAAATAAACATTTATTAAAAAAAAATATAATTATGTTTAGTCTTTTTATTTTTTATTTTAAGCACAGAATTTTATATATTACTCAGGTATATAGGTATAATAATTGCATAAAAAGCATCTAATTTCAAAACTGCTTACCAACTTCACCATTCGGCAAGGTTTATGTTACAAAGAATGCAAAAAGCATGTAGGAAAATACTACAAAATACTCGTACATACCCGAGATGTGCTTATCATCACTTAACATCAGGTGAGATCAAGGCACTGTGCTTACCCATAAATATATATAAAAAAGACACTTCTATTGAAGTTTATATAATACAGATTCATAACAGGTAGGAAGACTGTAACTACTGAGTCGTACCATTTCAATATCGTGTGTCCTTTCGAAAAAGAAATAAACAATATAATTTATTTATATTATTTATAATCGTAAGCCTATGTACATAAGGCCATCTGACACAACCCCCAAGTTTCAAGCGTACGTGTATTGTGCAACAACAGCTGAGAATAACGGCCGTGACGTCGTGCGTGCCATCCGAAGCGCGGACAAAGAGCGGGGAACGGGGAGATAATTATGTTTGGTCAGGCATGCTGGGACCGGCCATTGTGAAAGTTAACAGTAATGCTCATTTTAATGGTCTTGTATACATATATGAAGTTGCTTAGTTACTACGTTTTTCAAACACTATCGGTACTGAGCTCGTAAGGAGTAGTATGTAAAAATTGTTTCATAATCATAATCATAAATCTTTATTAATCTAAGTATTTGGTTTACATTATCTTAAAACAAGGTATAAAGTCCACAAATGGGCCTTGCAAGGGCATTTTAACATTGAAACGCAAACTAGTGTTATTTTTATTTATTTATTTATTTATGTTGACACATATATATATATTTAGTTATTTATACATGTTGACACATTAATATACATATTTTTTAAATAATATTAAATCTACCTATGTACTTATTAACAAATATTTATTATTCTTATATATAAATGCAAACATTTTCTTTAACACTACAATATTAAAGGCTATGAAACATTTATTTAACAGGTACTCCTTATTCGTTTACAAAACTCTGTTATCCCTTGTTTGTTTTTTAAATTATTTGGTAACTTGTTGTAAATTGTTATTGACATATGTTGGGCACCTGACCTGAGCTTACTAAGTGTAACTTGGTGAACGGTCGTGCAAATCTGGTGCGGAGACGAAGGTTACGCGTCTGTGGTAATATATCCTGTGCGTGGGTGTATAAATTAGAGATTTTTCGGACGAATTTGCATACTTAAAAATGTATAGAGATGTCAACGTAAGAATTTTTAGTCTTAAACGTTTGGATGATTTTAAAGTACTTATTTTTAATATTGTTTTCTAAAGTTTACGCGAACACTACACATTGAAATGTGTAAAATTTATTAAAAGTAATTTATAAAATAAACGCGAGTAGATCCGTAAAAGTTGTTTCATTTCAATTTTTTAAGTTTAAAAGAATTTAAAATAAACTTCGTTTTCTAGCATTCCCCTAGAGCTTTACCCGCGTGCTTTTTTATTTATATCCTACAGAGCGAAAACCTCTTAGACTTTTCGGTAAATTACGTAAAGCTTGAAGGTGAAAGTGCACTTCACCGTGAATCTCTCCTGAGGAATGAATGAGAAATCAGATGGATCTGAACATACTCTAGGTCAAAGCCAACACGAAGATTATCGTTCAAGCAGCCAGCAGCTTATTTCGAAATGTTTCGTTTTATCGATTAAGCTCTCTTTCAATGGTTCTTGCGGTCCATCTCAACATTTAAAGCGTTCAGCCCGTTACTTACCTCAGAGGTGAAATAAATACGAGTACTTACAAAGCTTAAGACGCACAAAAGTAATATTTAAGGCTTTTCTTCTTATTCCACGCAGCAGGGGCTCGTGCCAAAACAAAGAACTTTGAAGTAGCATCGTCACCGTCCATAAAATACCCAATCAACGTACCGTGGCGACGTCGTACGTGACATACGATCCAGTGAAACCTTCTCTGCGATACTCAATTTTGTTTTTTACCCTCATGGACATAAGAGCTACGGGGTTGCACAAAGAGCCTCGCTGATCGGGGGATTTAGCTCGTATCTCGACGTGATGCATCGATTTACTCCTACAATTGGCTACTCACACTGGAATTATCGTTTTAATTCCAACTCTGTTACAAGTGAATAGGGTGCACGTGGTGCCTACGTACTGGAATATTTTAGCTCGACCTCGAGAATCCCTGTGTATAATCTGGTGCTTATTCATGCCAAATAATTTTCGCGGTGAATCTAAATGAACTGGTTATTGGCAGGCAGCTGTTCTTGTTTCGTAATTATACCGCCTTCATGTAATTAATCACGCCAAATAATTAAAATAATGGCTAAATCTCTTGCTACAGAAAATTTGCACCAAATAATTACAATGCCTGCAAAAACTACGCATTCTATTATGTAGTGAAAACAAAATACGAAATTGCATTAAATAACAACGATTTTTATGCTATATAATATTTTCAAAACTAAAAACTTCTCTCAGTGGTCTAGGGGTTAGAATACAAGTTTTAGACCCAGAAATTGTGGGCTTGAGTTGTGCTCGATTAAATTGGTGGTAAGGGTTGTTATAAGTCTAGGCGCCGGACGGTCTAGCTACAACCAAATAAGTCTGTCGCGAGAAGGCCAGTTTATCAGTAAGATAAAGTATGATAGCCGAAGGTTGATATTATGCGCTCCAATCTTTGGCTTTATCATTATTTACCATCAGTTGAGATGAAAGCCAAGCGATTCTCCGTTGCAGACTAAAGCAAAATGCAATCACAATGACTTTTTATGGTACGAGTAGTTGTCCTTTATAAACGATGCCCATTAAATATAGTTCCAAAGCAAGCACCTTAATCCTCTTAGTTGTATTTAGTGCCGACAAAAGGAAAGCTTGCAGCTACGTAGCGTCTAGAAAAAAAACAATACAATTTAGCTTTTAGCTAGATTGCAACGGAACAAAACAAAGTGTTGTCTCAGAAGAGGGGAAGGTGCAGACTGAAAACTAAAAGAATTTCTTACTTTCAGACGGGATATATTGTATCTGGTTGCCAAGCACGTACCTAAATTAAAGTACCTGAATGACACGTAAAAGCTTCTCGGAAATAAATAGCAAATCAATTTTTATAGTGTGTGTATATGTATATGTGTGAGTGTGTGTATGTGTATATGTTGTAGGTATAACACTTTCAGGGGGGGGGTCCCGACCCCTTGGACCCCCCCTGGGTATGTCCTTGCTGGTTGCATCATTGTTGTTTCAAGTGCGTAGTACAGATCATTTACTATTACAACTGAATATAATAATTGGGCCCAAGAATCAGTAGGTACAATTGATGCGATAGTTTACAAGACTGACGATCGGCGGCTATCGACACAAGAAACATCATGCTCACTATTTACACTACAGAATGTTTGTGTTGTTGTACCAATTATTTTTGCGACTTTCACTATGAAATCGCGTGAAATGTGAATGAAAATGATAAAATTCAAATTGGAATTGGATTATCATTTAATTCAAAAACAACATCTGATTAAATAAATGTGAGCAATGTTAGCATGCTTAAGTAGATACAAGATACTAATAGCCAATAATAATTTTAGTTAAAAACTGCATTTTTCCTTTTCTCTTCACCGGGGAAGCGCTTAGCTTCATCTTACTTGATTGTAAGTGATTCGTCACTTCCTATCGAATGAGATGAAGCTAAGCTTAAGTCTATAGCACTTCGTATTCTTCGACCACTGTGAAACTCGAACTGTTAGAACAAAGCAATACTGCGAACTGGATTATATGGCGGCAAACTTGGATAAGACGGTGTTGGTTTACCTGGCGGACGGACAAGTCGCTTTAACTTAACTTTTAACAAGCACTATTATCATTTTTGATTCAAGCAAGAACATGCTTTAATAACGATGTTTTTGATTCGATATTTCAATGACTTTGACTTTTTTTTTGTTTTTTTCGTGTTTTTTCTTGCTTGTAAGAGAACCTGTAGTTGTCTAAGGTTGGTGGTGGTAAGACGAATAAACAAATTAGAGATTTTTTTCCATGTATACAAATTTACATTATGTGCTAAGTGTAAAAAGTAGACTATTTAATTGCACAATACCGTTTATAATAACAGGCCCTTACAGTCGAGTTACCAAGCCTAGGAAAAAAACAGTACAGTGACGATTAGGTTCTACAAATTTTTCGACGATATGGTTCATTAGAAAATCCCTATCACTTATATTTATAGAATTCCTTATACTGACCCTTTCGGATTCCTTACCCCGTATGTATACACAAACTATTTTAGATGAATGTTCGGAGTTCTATGATATTCAGTTTCGTTGTAAGTTCAAAACAACTGTATTACAGCTACGAGTAATAAGTAGTAAGAGCAAATCCCATGAACAGGTCCCATGAACTGCTGGTCGAAACTGTAAGTGAATTTCAAACAATTCATGTTGGACAGGACTACACAAATCGTCCGACGGTAATCTGTGACAACTCGCTGCGACTATACAGTTCTATTTGTCTCGCTAAATCTTTAACAGAATTGTGCTGATGTTTCCCGGAGCTAAGACAAATTTCCTGAAACCGGCGTCCCGGGGGCACAGACGCAAGTTATGACTCTCGAAGCAATAAAACGGAAGGAACATCGGTGTTCAACCGACGAAACAAGTAAACAATATTCATACTTTTAACAATGTTATCTAATTAGCAATTTCTATCAGTGTCTATCAAACTTCTTAAGTACTTTGTTCACTTTGAGTTTGAGCTTGAGTTTTGTTAATAAATTCTAGTGAAAGTTTGAGCTATTATTCAATCACTTTGATGATAAAATCTCGTTTAATTATTCAATAATCTACAGAAACGGCGGTAGTACCTAATGCTTAAGTTATCCTTGGTAATTAAACTAAGTAATCCGTCTAGATGGATACCAAATACATTATCTCTTTTTATTCCACGTCTCGGTGGCCGTGTGGCGATCGGCCTTATATTTGGAACCATTATTGGTTCAGTTCCCAAATCGGGCAAAGCGCGACTTACTTTTCCAGGCAAAAAAACGGGTTTGTTATCACCAACACGCAATCGGCAAACATGCTGAGTAAGACAAAATATACCAATAATAGAGATGATTATATTTCAAAGATTAAAGATCAAAAGCCTTAGCCCAGCTAAAAAACAGAATATAGGCGAATTACGAACTGTTTATTCAAGACCGGGTAAGCGTTTGGCACTCATCACAAGTGGGTGAGATGAAGGTGGTGTCTAGTCAATTTCTGTCGTCAAACAGATTGTCCTACATTCCGGTCTTCTGGATATAAGGGCATAAGAACCAGGAAATTAGGTGGACAACACTTGCCTTTTTATGTTTATCAATTTGTGTGTGAGTGTGAGTGCTTAACAATAGGTTGAACTATAATCATCAGCACTGTTCAGTACAAAACTGTTTGCAAACCCAGTCAAATTAAAGAAACAAAGAAATAGCGACAAAGATTCATACATCGACAACATTTGATTCAACTTCCAACGCGATTATACAATGCGATGCTGCCAACCGTAAAGTTGGAAACATCATTTTCCTTTTACACCCAACACGGCTCACTAGTTCCTCGGGGTGTGTCCTGGGCCGTGTGGAATTATAAAAATATTTCATCTCGCCACCGCGGCTGGCGAGCGGCGGCGGCTGGCTTCGCGCCAAGCTCCGTGAGCCGTACGTCTGAACCACTTGAAAACTTTCTACCGGACAAAAAGCATAAAAGCGATAGATCACACCGACTAACGATCTAATCTTAGAATTCTTTGTTTGTACGCCATATAGCGGTTTTCCTAAAAATATTTATAAGTTTTATGAAAGGTGAAACTTGAATGGAGAAAGTCGTTCGTGTGTATTGTGAAATTGTAGTAGCACCGTGCACAAAAATATTAATGTCTATAAAAATATATTTATATAAATTACAATATGGTATCATCATCATCATCATCATCACAGCCAAAAGGCACTTACTACTGGACAAAGGCCTCTCCCAAGGACCTCCACAACGATTGGTTTTGTGCTGCTCGCATCCAACAGCTTCCCGGGGCGTTCACCAGATCGTAGGTCTACCTTGATATACATACATACCTAATACATGCAAGAAATAGTACAACTATTAAAAAAATATTGTGTAGCAAATGTACATCAAAAATATTTTTTTAAATTTATTTTATACATAGCTCGGCAAATGACTCCACTTCACCTGATGTTAAGTGGAAACGGAGTCCAGACGCAAGGACAACTGGTGCAGCGTGAAAACAACGCAGCATCAGTCACCCTCACCCTGCCGGCCGACAAGGTTCCTCTTCACGCTTCGTTTGAAGGACCCCATGTCATAGGAAGGAGGGAAAACGTGTGCTGGTAAACTATTCCATCTTTTGGAAGTGCGACAAAGCAGGGGGACCGTATGGCGGGAGGTTGGAGAGAAGAGCTTTGTGCCAGACCCCATCAAAAGCCTTGGCTATGTCAAGACTAACAGCTACCGACTCGCCACGCTTATCAATAGCCTCACCCCAGAGATGTGTAACGAACGCTAGTAGATCACCCATTGACCGTTTCGGCCGAAACCTGTATTGGCGATCGTGAATTAAAGGGTGTTCTTATAAGTAGCGGATAAGCTGTTTGTTTAGAATCCGCTCCATGACTTTACACAAAACTTAAATAACGGCTATTGAGCGGTAGTTAGTCGGATCTGACCGATCTCCTCTTTTCGGAATCGGTTGCACATTAGCATCTCTCCAAGATTCCGGTACACAACCTGAAGAAAGCGAGAGACGGTAAAGAGGAGTTAATACGGGGGACAACTTCGCTGCACACATTTTTGAAACTATTACTGGGATGCCATCAGGGCCATCAGCTTTCCGAACATCGATTGACTGCAGCTCCGCACGTACATCACACACACTGCCTGATTTTAATATCAGGCATTGTGTGGCCACAGTAAGGAATTGTAGGTGGCTGTGCATTGCAGTCATCGATTCGGAAGTTTGCCGCAAAGAGTCTGGCCAAGAGATCGGCCTTCTCCTGCGGCTTGTGAGCTAAAGATCATTCAGGACATCTCAGAGGTGACAGCGAGGGTTGGCAGAAGTTAGATTGCACGGCTTTGGCTAGACGCCAGTAGCTACGGCTGCCCGTAGGATGCGTTAGTAATTCTTGGCCAACACGTGCTACGCGCTGGGCATCCGCTTTAATGTAAGCCTTCTTACAGAACTTGGTGGCATTGTTATAAGCTGTTTTCAGTGTGCGGGTCTCAGGATCTCCTTGGGCTGAACCTCTGATCCAAGCGCGGTATGCCGCCTGCCTGTTAACAACAGCTTTGGCGCACTCGCGGTTCAACCATCGGTTGCGTCTGCCTTTGATGATGAAATAGGAGTGCGGAATATAGTATTCCATTTCTAAGACTATCTCATCAGCAACTACAGTCGCACTAGCTGTCGGGTCCATCCCACTGAGCAGCTCTGCCTCCAAGCAACGGGTATGAAATAGTCCCGCATACCATCCCAGTCTGCCGACGAGTAGTGCCAAATCTGGCGTTTCGATACCGCTGAAGGCGGTAGCGGGGCCAGAGGCACTTTGCTGTATACCAAGCAGTGATCCGAAGATCCTAAAGGAGCTCGAACTTCCACTCGGTAACCAGCTGGGCGACTCGTCCGCAAAAGGTCCAGCAAAGAGAGCGCGTGACCGACTATATCTGGGATACTGGTGGGCTGATTCACCTACATACACATACATACAAAAATACAAAGGTTTCCTCTTTATAATATTAGTATAGAAAAGGCGGAAATCTCTACCGGTTCCAGAATCCATCGTACAGTGCGGGCGGAATGCCTCCGCGGCACCGCGCCGCGTCGCCGAGTCAATATTTGTGATGCCATTTAACTGTCCCACCACCCACTCGCGGCGTTTTATCGCTCGCTTATCTACTTTAAGTTCTAATTTCGATATCGGAAATATGTTTACCGGCGTATTTACGCTTCCCGCCACGGAGTTTTCCCACTTTCCGGTATTCAATTATTTGTGTTCGATAAGGATTATGCTGTTTCTTTTTAAATGGCACAAAAAAATATTATTTACTATCGACCGTCCGCTACTTGGTACGCGTAAACAACTAAATCCCGCAATCCAGTGGGAATGTAGAAAATAACGCCGTTCCTTGTTTAAATCATAAAGGGGACCACAGTGGTGGGTATAGTGCGCTTCCACCTTTTAACTTATCATCATCAGACATCGATATCAGGTTAGATGAATGTCAAGTGCTTACCCGTAAGGAATATACATCATCATCATCATCAGCTCATTTTTATGTACGAGCCCTCCCTATGGATGGATAGGGAGAACGGACCATAAACTACCACGCGGGCCCAGTGCGGATTGGTAACGACTGTTAATGCAGCCGGGACCAACGGCTTTACATGCCTTTCGAAGCACGGAGGAGCTCGAGATGATAAATTTTTGGTCACCCATCCGATGACTGGCCTTTGCGAAAGTTGCTTAACCTCAGCACTCGCAGACCGGGCGCGTTAACCGCTGCTCGATCGAGCTCCTCCAAATATGCTTCAAATATAAGGTCACTTTTTATCAACTGCAAATATTTTCAGAATAAATTCAACAACATATGTATATATACTATATTTATGAAAAAACCTTAAATTTTTATACGCTAGTTTTCAAGTAAAACGCCAAAAGACATTTCGATTAAATAGAAAAATAAAGCACTTTCGATAGGTAGTTTCAATTCAAAGGAGCCGAAACAGAGAGGCCGCAATGCCTTCACCGCTTACACGTGCCCCTAGTTTCATTCAAAAGAGCCGACAGAGAGGCCGCTCTTAAAAATATTACAATATTTGTGTCAGGAAAAGTAAAAAAAAAAACTAGCCGAAATTTTTTTTTAAATGCTAGGGCCTTATTTCTCTGATATAATTAGATGTGTTATCAAAATATTTGCAGTTGATAAAAAGTTAACTTATATATAAATATTAAAAACAAATTCTAGGTCCAAGGGTTCAGACTCTGCCTTGATAAGACAGTCAGTGAGTCTAAACTTTTTTTAAATGTATTGATTTATATAAAAATTGACACTGCCTGTACTATTCCGGTAGAGGCGGTAGGTGTTCCTATCGGAAGAGTACAGGTAGTGCGGGCGGCTATAATCAAGGAGTGCCAAAAATTAATTGAAATGGCGTGAGCACGAGAATGGAGAGGACCCGATCCGATCCGAACACCTCGGTGAATCTAGTAGGAAACGGGAACATGCACTATTGATGCGTGATGCCATTCCCTCTAGAAAATCTCTGACGGTGCTTCGTTTCACACGGCTCGAGGAACCCTTTCAGCTTAAAAAAAATGAGGAGAGGAGGCCTATTGCCAATACCCAACAATTGGTGTTACCGAGGCTGGATAGATCATCCAAGCAAATTATCAAGTTAAAAGTGAAAAAGAATGATAATCAATACTTCTATGAAATTAAAACAGTTTTTTAAGTCTTTATAACTCTCTTACAAAACACCTGCGTAAAGCGACGAACTAAAAATGTTTATAGTAGATTTAAAGGGTACATTTTTAGTTTCATTAACTCAGCGTTTATTACTCAACTTGGGCCCGATGGTATAAAAGTTTTAAACTTTAAAAAGATTAAAGCAATCTTCCACTATTTTATACTACTAGCAGTCTGCCCGTGACTTTGTCCACGTCGATTTCAAAGTTAAAGCAGCCGAAAAGCGTCTATCTTGAAATTATATAAAGAAATATTTTTTATTAAATCAAAATATAGCCTATGTTACCCACAAGGTATATATATATAGCATTGAAAAATTTTTTAGAATTGATTGGACTAGTAGTTCCAGAGACTAGCCTCGACATACAAACGAACTAACAAAGTCACAAACGTTATCTCTTTATTAATAGTATAGAAGGTATATTCGTCCCGAATTTAAAGTATAAAATAAACATTTTGTTTAAAATAATAACACAAACAAACTCATTAGTAGAGTTTGTTTGTACTGAAAAAAATATTCTTCCGTGAACGCTTCCCTTTATTTAGACTCATTAAAGTCTAATCTACGCAAACGAAGGGCCCCATTATGCACTGTCATCGTAATTATCGTTACTTGTAAAGGCTAGAAATTAAAATTTCCTGTAGCGAATTGGGAACAACGACTTAATATCTTAAATTAATTAAGATAGAATTACGCTTTCACTGTTCAGAACCTTAGCTACTATTCTTTTTAACTACTACTTAAAGGACTATTTTCTATTTTGGTCTAGCCAATTTACTTACCTATACATTAATTTGTACGACAAACAGACATTTTGCCAAACAAATTCTCGTTTTCGTTACCGTGATTGAATGTCAAAGGCAAATAAAACTATGGTTTGTAACACAAAAAAGATTTGATACTTTAAGTAATAACCTATGTTAGAAAGGTAATCACTTAGATGGATTATGATTGCTGCTCCACTGCTAGTGACTATCACTAAACAACATTAGCAGCATATTTATAGGTATATTAATACGTGAAGAAAAAATTTGTACTCCTTTTTACGAAAATTGCGCGGACGGAGGAGTATGAAATTTCGCGCACTTATAGTTTATGTAGAGAAGGATTGCAGAATGTTTATTTTTTTTTAAATTATGCATAAAAAATACATTTAATTTATAAACTAAACATTACACACACTACCATGTATTTACACACACGCATATTATACTCTTTTCAAAAATTTCAAAAAGGGAAGAGGAGCGGCCGAAATCTGTCACGGCCAATCAAACTCACATTCTATCTTTTTTTAATTTTTCATGGCTTACGATACAATCCGTGCAGCCTTAATAAAATTACGGTCGAATTTCGACTACTGGGCGACCACTAATATAATATAGTTCGTTATTATATAAGAAGCTCGATGGCACAGCCGCTATCGTGTTCAGGTTACGATCTTATAAGTTAAGCAATCGCAAAACCGGAGTATCCAATGGGTGACCAGATTATAATACCTCAAGATCTCCTTCCTTCCCTTCCCTTCTTTGGAAAGCACGTTATGCCATTGGTCCTGTTTATTGTCTTAAGATAGTTAAAATCACCAAAAAAAAATGTTAACATCACATACATTGTTCTGATCCCAAGTAAGTACCTTAAAGCTCGTATTATGGAACTCCGAATTAACGACGGTACCACAACCACACAGACCCGACACAATATCGAAAAAATCGTTTTCGACATTGACCCAACCGAGAATCGAACCCGGGTTCTCAGAGTTAGCGCCGGCCTTCGGGCCACAAGCTACTCGGCTACGGAGGTCGTCAAGCAAGCCGCAACGGGTCAGCGAACCCCAAGTTCATGTAAGAAAGCTGTGGGATGTTTTCTATTCTGATTGTATGATAAGCTAATATTTTAAACACAATTTTAAAGATTTTACTTTAAAAAAAATAGAAAAAAAAAATATTATAGCGTTGTGTTATCAAATTTGTGGTATTTCATCTGTAAAAATAAATCTACATTGCCATCGGTTGCAATGACCGTTGGATAGATGGCACTCTGCTGCTATAAAAGCATTAAAAAAAATTAAAAAAACAGTGACAAAATTCAGCGCTTACGTCAGTCAGCCTTCCCGGTATCATAGCGGTCAGTGCAGCCGCCCGGATTCCGGAAGACCCAGGTTCGATTCATGGCTGGGTCGGGTAGGCGTTTAATTTTTTCACTGTATTTTATAAGTATTTAATAATATTAAAGGTCATAACCACTGCCAATTAAAGAATTTTGCAAAGACATTATCTGTACAAAAGGCTAGAAATATTAATTAAAACTTTTAGCGGCCATGAGAAATCTGCCGAGTCTTTAGTAAAAACCGCCCGGATTGTGGCGCAGTGTGTTATTATTGCAGACCGAGCTAATCCGCTTTGTTATGAGTTCTGAAAGGATTTATCAGGCTCCATTTCTTTTATGCCCGACTCAATAGCGCGATTACACTCTGACAATACCAATGATACCAATGGATAGAATTACCTGTAAATGTTCCATGTAGGTTTCATTTATTGGTTTGCTTATAATATAGCAACGCTTAATTAGAAAGCAAACAAAAGACGAATGAAATAATTCTGGGAGCGTTAATTTTAATGTTAGATAATTTTATATTACTAAGTGTTTAGTAAATGTTTATTAGTGTTGATATAAAATATGCAACGCAACTTTTCTATTTCTTAATAAAGAACGGGTGAGCTCTCATATAAGTACCTAGCACATTTTTAAATATCTACTGAAACTTAACCTTTGACAGGCGCGAGCGCTGATCAGCGTCGCCAAAAAATTCAAATTCTATTGTCTGTATTCACGGCAGATGATGGATTAAGAAGGAATTAGGG
Source organism: Eudonia mercurella (assembly GCA_963082485.1). Lineage (NCBI taxonomy): Eukaryota > Metazoa > Arthropoda > Insecta > Lepidoptera > Crambidae > Eudonia > Eudonia mercurella. The sequence continues at coordinate 17,290,298 of OY720024.1, forward strand.
GAACATAATAAATGTATCATTCGACATTAATATCATCACTCATTATCATCTTATCAAGTTATAAGTATAAGTATATGACTTATATTAGTTCATTTCCTAAATTTGTCATGTCTTGTGCAAACCCAAATTAATTTAACCAAACAAAATTAATTTAAAAAAGGGGTAAAAACTTAATTGTCTGTAAGTATACCTACATTATCCCCTTAGGGTCTGCTTCAAATTCTTATTTCTTAATAAGTAATCGCTTATTAAAAATAGCAGGGTTAGCCGCAGGGTTGACGCAACCCTGTTTTCTCTAAATACTGGTTCTCATTAGTAAGTGTGTTCCGACGAGCGGGCGTGTGCGCGACTTAATGACGTCAATTTGAATACGAGCGACTTGTATTATACCTCGTGCCAATATAGAGCTATGCACACACGAGCCACTAGCGACGGCCGCTAGCGACGGCCACTAGCGATGGCTACAAGCGACGGACAGCGACTAACTGCTTATAATGTCCCTATCTACTGGCCCTGATAGGTAGGGTATGGCAGCTGGAACTACGGGTCCGGCTGTCTTTTCAAGGGTACCACGGAAGTTCCGGATCCAAGGCTCCTGCCGGTTTTGCCTTCGCGGGCGTCTCCGGCGGGTCCCGGATATGGGTTGGACTCGTGGTGGCATGTGGTTAGCTGTAGCTGGTTAGCTGTGGGAATGTTCGTCTGCCTGGTTGGTGTTGGCCAAGCTTCCATCTCATAGCGAGCGGGTCCGAGTAGCGGTCTCGGTGGGGCCCGAAGCGAAAGGATTTGCGGGGCACGTGAGTTGTCCATAGTTGGTTGTTCTGCTCGGTGGTTTTCATTGAGTAGGCTTCCAACATCTCCGGCACTAGTCTGAATAACTAGTAGAGGCGCCCGCTACATGCAATGTCTCTGGCTAAGCCAGCCGCGTAGGATTGTGGAACTGGCGAGGTACCTGGATGGGTACTGAGAAGTGAGTGGGTTTACAACTCCGCCACCAAAGAGGACATTTAGTCGACTTTAGAGTTGACGACCCAAGCAGTGAGCGAGCTCGCTCACTTCTTCTATCCAGATTGATATTAGGTAGTGGACTATACGTGTCCACGGGGCAACTCGCTCGAGACACCAGTCTTAAGAGTTCCGGATGAAGAATGCACTTCGGCGCGTCCTGATCTAGCCTTAAGACCTGACGCAGATGGTCCCTTGTGCTTGCGTAAGGTTGTCTGACACCTACTTTGTAACCTAACGGTTGGTAGGGGGTGTCAGTATAAACTTTAAAGTCGTGTGTAGCGGGGGTTGTTAGCTGTTTATAATGTTTGTTCTTATATGCGCTGCACATTGTGTAGCTGTGATGACGGCCACTCGCTACAGTAAATGTATGAGAAATAGTCATGAGCTGTTATTAGCTGGTAAGTTATTTTCACCATTTAACGAAGGATGGCAATATTCCATTTCACCTCGTTTGTGGAGGAAGCGCTGCTTCAGTGTCATACAATATTATGAAGTCACATCATCAACATTAGGTTAGGTAGCGTTGTTTGGTTCTGACAGTAAGATAACTATTGCCCTACCTTCGATCTTATGTGAAATTAAGGCCAAGTGCTTGCCAGTAAGGAATTTAAAAAAAAAGTCTGATCGCATGGTAAATTTAAGTCATGCTCGACACTCTGGTGACTGTTGCAGATGGATCGTGTGCGTGAAGCCTAAGCTTCCCCCTACAGCGGCAGCTTTGAATGACGTAGCTACCAGATGTTATTTGACACCTGAAATGGGCTGTCAATCAGGTCGATTGTGCCGGCCGTTTGAATGGATTTACCGATTAAGGGCCTACCGTTCATCATTTAACATTTACGCTGGCGTCACCGAATTGGTTCTCAAAAGCCAGAAGTAGGCAATACGTTTATTCTAAGGTAATTTGCTATTCGGATTACCGTTAAGGAATTGGTGTAATTAATTGAACTTTCAAGTTAATGTACAGCTGTGTACTTTAAAATATGTATGTTTGATTTATGTACCAAAATAAAATTCTGTAAGTAACGTAATAGTAATAGTAGTAATAATAAGTAAATAATTTATTGCTGTATAAAACATAGCCTAGATACACAAAAAAATAAGTTCATAAAAATAAAGTACATTATCATGTTAGTAGCATCTGAAAACCATATGAAAGAAATATATCTTAATAAAAAATATAAAAAACCTCATAGTTTTTTTAAATATTATTTTATGAGTAAGCGCAATGCCTTCATCTCACCTGATGTTAAGTGATGATAAGGCCAATGATGAAAGCGTACTTCACCCGGGATCCTTAACTACTGAGACACTGGCTATCTTATCTCTAGCTGCCAGAACACAACAATGTTACAAACATTAATGTTATGGCGACATTTAGATAAGATGGTGGTGGCTAGCCAGTCGGATAAGCAAGTCCTACCATTAACCAAACCGTACCAAACATGTACCCCCTGCTAAGAATCGAACCCGGGACCTCTGGGTCTGAACCGGTGGTCTTAACCACTAGACCACAGAGGCGGTTAAATCTATACTAATATTATAAAGCTGAAGAGTTTGTTTGTTTGTTTGGTTGAACGCGCTAATCTCAGGAACTACTGGTTCGAATAGAAAAATATTTTTGTGTTGAATAGTCCATTTATTGAGGAATACTATTATAGGCTATATTACATCACGCTGTGACTAAAAGAGTGGAGCAGTCGCTAATTAACGCGGGTGAATCTTATATAAACATAACACTAAATATAATAAGGACACGCGTACAAAGAAATAAAGGGTCCAAGCGGTTCTAATGGAAATGTCGTTTCAAATCAAAAAGTGACAAGATGCAAAAAGGGTAGACAAGGTAAAGTTCCAACACAGCCCTTTGATACAATAACTAGTTTCCAAACGCCGCTTCTCCTGTGTACAAAATTATTTGGGAAACGCTTTATTATTTTTACATACATCTGTTACTTACAGAAAATATGTTTCATTGACGAAATACAGAAAATATATTTATATTGTTGCTATGGGGACAGACTTAGATAGACACTCGTCTGTCCATAACGTATAACAATGGTTAAATCAATTGTTACGTACCATAATATGGCGTTTCGACAAACTAGGGGATAGCGATGGTGGTAGCTAGCAAGGCGGACTAAGAACAAAGCCTTGCCGCCAACCAATCAGAGTAGAATATGCACTCCTCGCTGGTAACCAAACCAGACTTCTGGCTTTATGTTCGGTATCCTCATCGCGTAGTAGATCTCAGAGGCGGCTATATAAACGGTAGGTATATAAAAAACCACTTTTAAATCTAGTTTTTGAAGTAGTTGATGCGCTTTAAATAAAATAATTAAAGTTTGATGTCAATAACTTTTAACTTTAAAGAGCTTGATTAACGCGCCCGGTCTGCGATTGCTACCGGTCATCGGATGGGTGACCAAAAATTTATCATCTTTAGCTCCTCCGTGCTCCAGAAGGCACGTTAAGCCGTTGATCCCGGCTGCATTAGCAGTCGTTAACAACCACCAATCTGCAATGAGCCCGCGTGGTGGTTTATGGTCCGTTCTCTCTATCCATCCATAGGAAAGACTATTGGGGATTATAACTGGTGATAATGATGATGATGATGATGACGAATAACACTACGGTCTTATATCGATTACCAAATTAAATATTAAAAATATAATACCCAAATAAATTAATTAAAAAAAAAACAGTGAAAAAATTTATTGCCTACCCGACCCAATTCAGCTTCTGTGTAGCAATTTGCACTTAAAAATAAATAGTAAAATCGGTTACCAAGTTAGGTAGGTACTAAAACTCACCCTTTCTCTATTTATTTTTCTGTTGATGTTTCTGCGAAAATTGCGAAGGAATTAACTAGATACATTTTTTTTTATTTCGATTCGTTATAAAGCTACAGTGTGCTATAAATCTAGCACCGGAGATACCAAGTTTTATGACTGAGTAAACGGGATATTAAAAAAGTAATTTATTTCGAATGATGTCCTTATTGGAAAATCATGGCTCATAAAAAATAACGTTTCTACATTAGTGGGGCAAACTCATTTGTACTGGAGGTTGCTATTGCGAACAGAAATTTTTGTTATAAAAAGATTTTTTTGTAGGAATATTTATAATGATTTGAAAATAGATTCGTAATGTTTTCCTAATTTGTTTTTAATAACATTTAAAACTTTTTGATGCTTACAAGGTAGCTAGTAATGTGCGGAAGCGGAATTTCCATCATCGTCACGGCCTTGTTCCTAATACTTTAATATGCAATGATGCAACCGCTACGACGGCGAAGCTCTTACTAGCATTACCCACAAGAGGGTAGACAAACAAAAAAAACGAAAATGTAGGCACTAAAAACACAATATTAAATACAAATAGTGAAAATAGAAAATTTGTAAAAATTTAAAATAAAAATTCATAGATATTTGAGGTGTAATATGTGAGGTGAATGTTTGAGGTTTGAGGTCATGAAGCTATTACAAAAAAAATATTTATAAAAAACAACAAATCATTAGAGGAATCGGATTGAAGGATAATAAAAAAATAAAATAATAATAATAATTGGGGTTGGGAAGGCATTGACCGTGACCTAAACAACGAAGTCCGCCACCGAGTACCCGTTGGGTATACCCACGCATTGCTTCTCAAAAAGAAAAAAAATTTAATATTAAAAATGAAAAAAAAATCGGTGCATAGCCCACAGTTATAGACTATTTACTTTTTTATTTATTTAATTTCACCAAGGTCTTCACTCATTAGATGATAAGAAAAATTTGGACGTACTCCTCGTACTCGTCCCGGGATCCTAAACTATTAAGGAACTGACAACCTTATCTCTAACCGTTGCTTTCGTTGTTGCAGTTGACACGACGGCCCAGTACGACGCGGTCCGGGCGTACCTGAAGGAACTGGACATCTCCAGCGCCGTGTGGGTCGGCCTTATCCGCAGCAACCCTGACGGCGACTTCACTTGGACGTACGTTTGCGTTACGTTTTTGTGGATCAATTTAATATTTCTCTTATTATTATACAAGTATGTGGTATAATATAGTGTGTATATTAGTGAGTATACACCGTCACTTTTTGATCGTTATAATCCCGTAGGTGGGTTGTTCAGACCATGAAACTAAACAAAAAGTGGGAAAAGTCCTAAGAAACATAAGTCAAAAAACGAGATTTTTTTTTTACTTTCATCATACAAACCATGCTCGGTCAATAGAGGCTTTGTATGGGAAAAAAAAAAAACGTTTTTTGACTTATGTTTCTTGGGAAAAGTTGTTCAGTTTCATGGTCTGATCAACCCACCTGCGGGATTAAAAAGATCAAACAGTGAAGGTGTATAATACAGTGTATACACAGTTTTGTAGTGTAACTCCGAAAAAATCTTTACTTAATTCTACAGAGAATATTGAAAAAAAAAATAATTTAGTTATTTTTTAAATTAATTTATATTAATTTTGTGAAAGCGTCATAATACAAGTCGTTGATATAATGTTTGCATGCAGTGATTACCGCGGCCTGAGTCGCGATGGCTACTGGAGCGCCGCACCGGACCCTCGCGCGGCACCCCTGTGCGCCGCCGCCGACCCCACCGCCGACTACCGCTGGGAAGCGCGTGCTTGCGGCGGGCCCACTGTAGCCTCCTTCATTTGTGAACTACCAGGTAATTTGTTTTCTTTTGCGAGACTAAACAAATAGCCACCTTTACTCCAATTGCTTTATTTAAATATTTTTTCGTCTAGTTCTATTTCTTTAGCTAACGATAGATTTATAGAAAATTACTTCTACGCATCTTATCAGCCGTAACTTTATGCGTTTTTGTATAGGCGTCAAGTTATCTTTAGATCTTTTATAATTTTTGCATTTTGACAAAAATAGCCACGATAGCATAGTTGGCAGTGCACCTGACCCAGCATGTCATGGGGTGCGGGTTTGAATCCCGCTCGTGGAATATTTTCAACACTTTGTCTTTTTTCAAATTGTAAATTGTTCGCAATAATATTTGCGTAAAATTATATGTAAATAATCATAAAAATAGTTTAAAATACATTTAGTCGAAGTAACATTATGCTAATTGCCATATTTTTGTTCACAGTTCCCCAATGGGCACTTGGCAACGAAGGGTGTATGGTTAGGGCGCTACCTGCGCTCACAGTTTTGTACTTGCCTGAGAGCGCTGCAGTTCAGCTCACTGCTGATTGCGGGCTAGCAGGCGTGAAAAGAGTCCAGTGCACCGGAAATGTGGTATAATTACCTTTTCTTAGCAATTCAGATACATTTTAAAGTTTTCTTTATCGTACATTTTAATTAAAGATTGTTAATACTTTATTTTTACAGCAGCGGGAGGAACTTCTACGTGGTCTTTCTTGCGCCGAAGATGACATGCAGTCTAGTACACTTAGCGCAATAGCAACAAGTGCTTCGTCGTCCCCTGTTTCTTCAGATACCCCCTTCACTGATCAGGATTTAATAAGCGAAATTACAACCGAAGAAAATACTACAACTGAACATGAAGACGACATTAATCAATCTAGCACAATAATACCAACAATTGCTCCAATAGCTCCCAGCATGCGCCCTGAGGTTACTGCAATGCAAAATATTAAAAACCTTAATAAAGTATTTATTAATAAAAATATCGATTTATCCTATCATTTTAACAACAACTTGCAAAGTAACGTTATACCAAAAATTGCTGGAAATGATAATTATTTGACGAGCGATTTATCAGAAAAATTAGAAGATGAAAAACATATGCAGCACAAAATGTTGCACGATGAAATAGCAAGACATGGTAACATTGAAACTATATTTACGCAGCCTACCGATCACTTCGTTCCTCCTCTAGTTATGGCGAAAGCTAAAATTAGCGATGATATGACAGTTCTATCCTTGGAAGAAAAGCATGCTCAACAACTTGCTGAGCAGCGATATATGAAACATTACCACGATGATAATTTAGATTTAGAAAATAAACTCTTGACATCTCCAACAGATAAAGATGAATCACAAAAAGCAGATCTTGCTGATAAACCTCTTATAACAACTACATCACCAAGATTTTCAAAAGACAATATCAAGAAAGATGTAGTCAAAACCATAACACCCAAAAAGTTTACTGATAAACAATATGGTCTTAAATCCAAAACGTTTAAAGTAATGGAAAATAAATCATTCAAACCTGAAAAAACAACGGAATCTTTTTCAACTGCTACAGAAAGAGCATCGACAGAATTAGAAACAACGACACCGAAGAATATAAACTATACACCTCACATTAGTACTTTTGAAGATCAACCAACCCTAGATCTGACAGTTATTATAAAAGAATCTAATTCCGAACAAAATAAAAATAAAGAATTTAATAATAGCGAAATACCTAAAGTTAAAATAGTTCAAAACGATATCTCATTCACCGATCCAATAATTAAGTTAAGCAATCAACACAATACAAATGGCGAAGTAACACAAGAAATATCGGTTAAATTACCAGCAACATCTGTAAATAATTTTACATTAGCTCATGAAATCATCAAAATCACAATTCTTAAAGAAGAAAACACAAGTGAAACATTAACTGCGTTTGATGTCACGACTAAAACGCCAATTTTCGATGATAACACTTTTGAAACTACAACTGTACCATTATTTCAAGACTCAGCAAACGAAACTACGAAAAACAACAGTGCAGCAAGTGACTTTGCTACTACAAAATTAATTTTAGAAACAATAACTGAATCTACTGTAACGTCTCTTGCTAATGAGTTTACCTCTGGTGCCACAGAACCACTAGCAACACAAAAAGAAATCCATGAAATGAAAACTACTCATTCTGAGGAAATTCTTACTACAACTGCTTCAACACCTGTAACTACACTTATTAATGACATCACAACTGATTTTACTAATACGACAAATCAGCTAATATCAGATAATAACGACTCGAAAACAAACCCTCATATAGAGGCGGATGACATAGAGGGAAATGCAACCGACACATCGGAACCCATTGATGACTTGAACTCACCGCTTTTATCCGGCGCAAATGAACCTTTACACAAACCAAATAGGTCGCGGAGACCGCAACCAGCAAATCGAATAAATAAATTTAATCCATTTCGCATTTTAGGTTAAAGTACAATGTGATTCGCCTGCTAGAAAGGAAATAAAGGTTAATACTCGTACCAGCTATAAATATGAGGTGTACCGATAGTTAATAAAACTGAATGTGATTTGAATTCAAATTTGCATCTTAGCACTTATGCGATATTATTGAAAACACATGTAATTTTATTAGTTATTTCATCATCATCATTAGCACATTTTATGTCCCTACTGCTGGGGCACGAGCCTTCCATATGGATGGATAGGAAGAACGGGCGATAAACCACCATGCGGGCCTAGTGCGGATTAGTGGTTATTTACGACTGCTTATGCAGCCAGGGCCAACGGCTTTACGTGCCTCCCAAAGCACGGAGGAGCTCGATGAAAAATTTTTGGTCATCCATGCGATGACCAGCCTTAGACCGAGCACATTAACCACTGCGCCATCGAGCTCCTCTAGTTTTTTCAAGGAGTAACAAAGTTATGTAATTGGAATTTATCCCAAACTCTATTCGGTACATCTCTAAATCTTAACATTATTAACTAATGGTAATGACTGACAATCTACAATATCTAATTGGATTAGAAATGGTAGATCCCAGTCACATTATTATTGTGATCGCACAGTGCACTTAGAAAAATCAGTAAAGAGGTCACGGTCTCTTAGCTCTGTTCACCACTTACATAGTTTCTTTAATACCTTAAGTGTGCACTTACATAGTTTGATAAAATTTTGTAGATAAGTGTTGATTTATATACTAGGATTCTTTGCTTATTTATTGTTTCGCTTTCAAAACAATCTAGTCATAGGTCAAAAATAGTCACAAGTAACATAGTCAATTGGTATAATTCAAGTGTAGCATATAGCTATAGATAGTAATCAAGGTTTAGTTTAGGATCTCAGAAACTTAGTTGTCTAGCGATTCGAAACAGACGTTTAACATATTTGCCAAACTCAACTTGGGATTTAGAATAACGCATTCAATAGGTAATATTCATGTCATGAAACGTAAAATAATTATTCTCAATTCATTAAAAATCTTGTAGTTAAGAAGTGTCACAATCACAAACCATATCATTTATGTGTAAGAATCTATGTTTAATGGATGTTATTTTTGTGGGGTTTTTAATGTTTTTAATTAAAATATATTGTTGCACAAGTAAATTCTATGTGGATAGAAGCTACATGCCGAAAATAACGTCACGGAAGAATTTATCGAAAGCTATATTAAGGTGTAACGTGAAACATGTACTTTTTGTTTTTTATATATTTTATTGTTTTTCAATTTACAATAATTTTTAGATTATAACATTTTTTACTAATAAAAAATAAACGTATGTGGATGTTTTATTTGTTAACTTCATAGTTTAATGCGATTCGCTATTTCATGCGCTGTGAATTAAAAAAATAAAGAATAGCTTTTGGTTATAGCTTCATAAAAAAACATCATAATTAAATTAAAAACAAAGCCCTCAATGAAATGCTACATAATCTAATTCACAGGCAAAAACATTCAATTTCAAAATCATGTATTCAGTTTAGGCATGGATTAATATTCTTATTTCATCTTTTAATGTCCCCACTGCTGGACACAAGCTTTCCTTATAGATGGATAAGGAGAACGGACCATAAACCACCACACGAGTCCAGTGCGAATTGGTGATTGTTAACGACTGCTAATGCAGCCGGGACCAACGGTTAACGTGCCTTCCAAAGCACGGAGATGCTAGAGCTAATACATTTTTGGTCACCCATTAAATTATTGGTTTTTTCGAAAGTTGTTTAAACCACTGCGCTATCGAGTTCCTCCTCCTTTTACAGCGTCACATATTGAAAAATGGCCTCCCTGTTATAGAGGGACACTTTCGAACATAATCAGGACTTCAAAAATCATGATGGGTCGCGTTGGTACCTATCTTACGACACCACGCAGACAATATGGGTTCTTATCTTACGATGTATCATCATCATCATCATCAGCTCATTTTTATGTCCCCACTGCAGAGGCACGAGCCAACCCTATGGATGGATAGAGAGAACGGGCCATAAACCACCACGCGGGCCCAGTGCGGATTGGTGGTTGTTAACGACTGTTAATGCAGTCGGGACCAATGGCTTTACGTGCCTTCCGAAGCACGGAGGATTACGATGTATAACTGGGACCAATGAGGTGGAGCTCAGAGATCTAGATACGCAGCAGCGTGTCAAGCCAAGTTAAGCTAACAGAACTGGCGAGCAGAAACGTGTCTAATATTATCCCCTCAAAAACATAAATGTGAAGTGAGAGCCAAGTTCAATATTATGATATATGCCTTGGTTGTTGACTTCAACGACAAAAGAAGTGAGATCTATGTAAATGGGTGTCAAGTTCAAAGCCTAGGTAAGATCTGACTTGGCTTGTTCTCATATATTAAGTACCTATATACCTACTAAAACAGTCATGGAAGAGCTTTATGTTCGATGGCAAGTTTCTACCAGCCAGCCAAATTTCCGGAAGAATAAAATAAGAACTTACAGCTTTAGAACTTGCGAAGGCTATAATAATTCGTATATGAAAACTAGCCAAGACCGACCTTAGGCTTTGAACTTGGCACCCATTTAGATCTCACTTCTTTTGTCGTTGAAGTCAAGAACCAAAGACATATATCATAATATTGAACTTGGCTCTTATTTCGCATTTATGTTTTTGATGGGTACTTTAATGTCTTCATCCATCCGGTGACCCGACACAGCGTAAGTTACTTAACTTGCAAAATCACGCTTGTCTGCAATTAGCCTAATAAAGGTATCTCAGATCAATCTGATTACGATTTCATCAACAATAATATCATTAAGACCGTAAAACTCTGAAAAGATTTTACTTTCCCGTTTAAGGCTTCAGTTAGAAGTTCCACGGCAATATATCTTGGGAAATTCACGAGTTTCGAGACGCTTACCCACAGGCCCACAGCCAATGTTTGCGGAGCTCTTTGGCAAAGCGTGGCGCTGAATTGTGGGAGCGCAAATGTGGACCACAATTAATTTATTTTTCATCAATAGACTGTGTGATGAGTACGCATTATGGAGAGTAGTGTGTTGGGCAGGAATCTCCTGTTGGAAATTAGGGGTCAGCGAGTGATTTGTGACTTTAGCGACCATTCAATACAGACCACCTGCTTCCTAACTGTCACCTAGTAATCATCATCACTGTCATCACCAGCTCATTATATGTCCCCACTGCTGGGGCACGAGCCTTCCCTATGGATGGATAGCCCAGTGCGGATTGGTGGTTGTTAAAGACTGCTAATGCAGCCGGGACCAACGGCTTTACGATTCGGTGCCTTCCGAAGCACGGAGAAGCTTGATATGAAACATTTTTGGTCACCCATCCAATGACCGGCCTTTGCGCAAGATACCTAACCTTAGCAATCGCAAACCGGGCGCGTTAACCACTACGTAATCGAGCTCACCACCTAGTAATATTTCAAGAAAATTTTATATTATTTTTTAACGACAAAAACTGTGTCGTACATTGTGTCGTACACTGTGTTTAAAGTGTCGAGTCGTGGTGCCACTGTGATACCTCAATCACTGGGCAAGACAACCAAACCGAAACTTGTAATTTACATCATACCAATGAAACCGTAAGGTAAGTTAATAAATACTTAGCCTACAGGTGACCATTCACTTTCCATAATTAATCGTCATTTTGTAAACTTTCAAATTCAAATTCAAATTCAAAATCATTTTATTCAGTTTAGGCTACAAGTAGCTCTTATGAATGTCACTAGGTATGCCATCGGTTCGTAAGTCTACTCTGGGCGGGAGATCTTGTACTGAGAAGAACCGGCAAGAAACTCAGCAAGTGTCCAGATCTTTTCTCCCTTACAGCGTCAAAAATATTGGAAAACTATAATATTCAAATACAAAAAATATTATAAAAGTCAAGTTATAATGATTATCTACTAGTTATTGAAAGAACAAATTACTTTAAAACTAAATTCATACAGCTTTGTCTGCACTGGCCTTCGATCATTTATGCACAGTTTCCCGATGAGAGCTTGACAAACGGTAGGTACGCGACTTTCGTGCTACGGAGCCACAATGACGTTTGTGGCGATGACAGTAAATATTAAGTGCAAATATTTTGCAACCTTAACATTATGATTTAAGGTTCACAATAAGCTGAAGTTGTTGATGCTATCCAATGTTTTTTCAGATGTTGTTATTCGAAATTTAAATGTATAGGTATGAGCAAACAGGACCGCTTTCGAAATGCATTTTTGTTCCGGATCTTTTATCTAGTATTATCCGGTTCAAATGCTGTTAGAATAAGACCTTTTCGAATGGAGCGGCATATGACGTCAACTGACGCCTGTCGGTACCGTTAGCAACGCCTGTCGAGAAAGCGACACGTAAATATATTGATCGAAAGCACTGGCACTTGTTTGATAGGTGATAGATTTTGCCCGGAGGGGGTCTAGACAAGTGGCATGACGCTAATAAAATAGATGTTGGATAGAATGATTATCGTATGAGATAAACATATACATTATGGGCTTTGTATCAATCTCATACGTTTGTCATTCTATTACATTCCCATGTTTAAGTGTTCTGTGATTACCATTCTACTAGCGTTACGCCCTTAGAGCATTAAACCAACGTTACGCCATTTGTCTAGGCCTCTGAATCCAATTTGATAGCGATCACTTTTATGGCAATAGCAAAAACTAATATAAGCCATAATAATGTCTGCTAATTGTAAAAACTAATTTAAACCATGAAAATGTAATGCCTTTTGGGAAATAAACTTTTAATATTTATGCCAATAACTAATGTTGAGACCGAAAACGACATCGCGGCCGACCTAGACGGAGATGGCGGGACGAGTTGGACTCATTTTTGAAGGATTGGTCCCAGAAAGCTACAGACCAAGAATGTTGGAAAAAGGGAAGGAAGCTCTGCTTTGCAGTGGGACGATATTGGCCGAAAATAATAATAATAAAATATTGAGGCCTAAAAAAATCAGGAAAAATTGGCCTGTGGTATTATCACATTATTGAACACTAGCGGCTCGCTCGCGACTTCGCCCGCTTGAGTGAACACCCGTATTCTATAGAACTCTATATCAGTGCCACCTATTGGGTCCAATTATATGCATTATACATAAAAACCTTCCTCTTGAACCCTCTATCTATAAAAAAAACGACGGGTTGCACTCTGGGAGTGCCGGCAGAAGTGAAAACTTGAATATTAACGTTGTGCATTTTTGACATTTTGGAATGGTTAGAATAATTTTGCACGAATTGCTTTAATTATCAGTATAAAAGTACTCTCATTTATGTGGTAGAATACAATATTTATTTATTGGGCTATCGTACACAAACATGACAATTTATATTACATTAAAAAGTTATATTAAGTTATATTAAAAAATTATATTACGCCGCGCCAGCTGTCTACTCTCCATCCGTCTTACGAATTTTCGATCAGGTCACGTGTCCTGATGGTCACGTGTCCTGACGGTCACGTGTCCTGACGCGAGTTTAACATTTTTTACCCATTCCAAAAAAAGTGCACAACGCCGCTAAAGAAGTTTTCACTTCAAAAAAACCGCATCAAAATCCGTTGCGTACTTTTAAAGATCTAAGCATACATACATACATACATACATAGGGACAGCGGGAAGCGACTTTGTTTTATACTATATAGTGATAGTGATAAGAAAGTCATAAAAACAACGTGTCTTCAACTTGTCTGACTTTTGTACGCAGCTGTTCAAGATAAATTGAAGCCCAGGGTAAGATTCTTAAATGTTTAGGTTCAGACCGCAACATATTAAATTCTGAAAATGAAATCTATTAGGTGTTAGCCTTGATATGCTCATAATGTTCAATGTTACTGCGGAGTTTCCGCGCCTACTCCACAATAATTCGAAACAGCGATAAATCACTAAGCCGCGCTGTATTCGAAGTAGCGCCCTCGCACAATACACATTTAGAGCGAAATAAAAATATATACGCTCACCTTTATTCGCGTTCATAGATCTTAATGCCTCATGAATGGAGATATACGATCTTTATTAAGAGTAGTACATGGAAAAGCTATAAAATAATGGTGCTTTGGGAGAGTTTCCCGGGAAACGCAATTGGAATAGGAAACATTGGAAATACCTCGTCTGCTATTCTATCTATGATCTAAACTCGATGTTTGACATTAACGTAAACAATGCTAAGCCACTTTTCCTAGTTGTTTTTAGATTAACTCAAACCTCATTCGAGGCAAATAAATGTTTTCGAAATATTTAAGACAATTTAAATTGTGAAATCATCATTTCACAAACTTTTGGCACTATTTTTAAGCAAGTCATGATATGACTATGTATGGTACATCGAAAGACTTATGGAGTCTTAACTATGAAGTTAACCATTTTTTACGGTACTTATATGTATACATTTTATTTAACTGCCTCCTTGGTCTAGTGGTTAAGACAGGTCTCAGACCGAGAGGTCCCGGGTTCGATTCCCAGCGGGGGTATGTTTGTGTACTCGGTTTGGTTGGCGGTAGGGCTTGTTTGTCCGCCTGACTAGCTACCACCATCTTATTTAAATATGTCGCCATAACATCAATGTTTGTAGCATTATTGTGTTCCGGCAGCTAGAGATAAGATAGCCAGTGCCTCAGTAGTTGAGGATCTTGGGTGAAGTGCGCCTCCACCATTGGCCTTATCATCACTTAACATCAAGTGGGTAAAAAGTAAAGTGTTAATAAGTAAGAGAAAAGTGCTTTTAGTGAAAAAATTGGTAGTAATTGAAATAATAAAAATCTACGCTTTTTTTATGGTGTTGATATTATTAAACATACCTATAATGTTGAAAAAAGCCAACGGTAGGTTTTTGCTCTACGTTAGTCCTTATTTTTTGCTGACAATAATTAGTATCTGGATGACCGATCTTTGCTAGGTATTTTTTTACGGATAAAACGACGGTTTCTAAAAATGAACCCTAGCTAGATCAATTAATCGCCCCCAAAACCCCCTGCATCCTAAATTTCATGAAAATCGTTGAAGCCGTTTCCGAGATTCAGATTATATATATACAAGAATTGCTCGTTTAAAGGTATGTATCTAATAAGATACATAACATCCTTTACCGGTTGTTACATGTAAAATAATCCACATTGTAAAAGTTGTATCTAATTATTGACAGCTTATGTCATCTTTTTTCGAGATGTCGTAATCTTTTTCAAACATTCTGAAAAATTAAGCAAGAGGAAGAAGCCTACACTAAGTTGAATTACAGATAAAGAGAAGCAACATGACAATGCTCCTTACATTGGAAATTGAAATCGATAGACAAAGTTAGACATCTACTACACAAATGCCAACTAATTTGAATATCAAATGAATATTAATAACAGGGGAGATATCTTTACACATTACGGAAGTTTCGGAGACTCGTAACTTAGAATGGAAGCTGATAACGATGTTATTAATGTTTTGTTACATACGAGTATAGCTGCGAGAAATCAAAGAGACGCGACGAACGTTGTATTTGATGTAATATTCAAATTTTAATTGAAACAATTTATTGTTGAATTTATTGTTAATAATTTTATTTAAGCACTGCCTTTTTGTAAATTTAATGTGTTGAAAATTTTATTTACTATTTAACATTTATATATATGTATATATATTTTTTCTTAATTTTAATACGATACGGAATGGAACGGAGCGCCAACTGACGCCGCCTTTTATACAGCGTTACTCGGTCCAGGCTCTTTGGTAGGAGAATTCCCTAAGAAAAATAGTGAAAGTTAGATTCATAATTAATTACATACTTTTTTACTTTCTTTATTTTTTTTTCCTTTAATCATAACAATCATAACGTAAAATTTCAATAAAAATCTTTCTTATTATTTGGCGACGAAAACTGTGTTGATTGGGCTGCCCAGGGCTTAAAGTGTCGAGAACTGATGCTAACTAGTAAGAATATTATACGACTGTATTATTTTTTATTATTACATTTAGAAACACTTAGTACATTTGTTTTTAATTTACTTATTTTTTTATTTTTTTGAATTCAACAAAATTTAAATTAACCAGCCGCAAGAATATCGAGTGGGATTCCTTGTCTTGTTACTTATTTTTGTCTTTTAAACACTATTTCCACTTTTGTTTCCATCAATAAACAAACCTACCTATACAGCTGTCTACCGAATAAACACATCAGGGCAACACTTTTGTTGGGATACAAACACGAACTTCGATATCAACATTTACACGAATGTTTTATGACCTGACCGTCTGTTAGCTCGTAAACCCTACACCGACCTACCTTTTTCCGAAATTGTTTTTTTATGTGCTCCGGAGCCGGCTGGAATTTGGCCCAACTAATGGTAGCATTTTCCAGTTTCTAGTTGCTTTCACCTCACTTTAACATTGCGTAATGGCCAGTTCTGTGGCAGTCGTTTGAGCTCGTCCTCTTTATATAAATGTGACGTTAACTAGATTGTATAAAGTACATACATATATATAGTACATACACAGTAGTAGTGAGTACATAGAAAAGATACATTAAGATTTTTTTTACAAAGAAAATAACTAAGTTTTTTTAAATTTATAATACTGACGGTAAATTCATCAGCTTATTGTATGTAGTTTCGAAATGTGAGACGGGACGATGATTGATAGCAATCATACTTCTGAAATAACATCTTCCATTAACCTTAATTAGAATCTAATCAATATATTTAGGCTATTTCCAGTTAATTAATAATCCAACAGTGGGTGGTTACGGGTTGAAAATGATAAATGATAATGATTAGGTACCAGTAAATCGTCCACACATTTGGTTCAACAGAAAACTACTATTATTAAAATGCGTTCACATTAACAATATATACCACAATAGAATCTATAGAACTATTCGAGACAAACCTAAAAACCTGACATGTCTACTACGGTAACAGTTTAAAACAGAAAGCCTATTTTGAAAGTGTTACAGCTCTTGAACAAATATTATGCGCCAGTTATGTTTGTTTTATAAGTTACTGAGCCAACAAACTGATGGAAATCATGCAACACCAAGACAAAACCACTCTAAAGCGCTGGTTCTTATGCCTCAATGCTTGCCAGTTCGATTCTGTGCAGTATCCTACCAGGCAAACAGGATAGTGACTCATCATCATCATCATGATCATCAGCTCATTTTATGTCACTGCTGGGGCACGAGCCTTCCCTATGGATGGATAGAGAGAACGGGCCATAAACCACCACGCGGGCCCAATGCGGATTGGTGGTTGTTAAAGACTGCTAATGAAGCCGGGACCAACGGCTTTATGTGCCTTCCGAAGCACGGAGGAGCTCGAGATAATACATTTTTGGTCACCCATCCGATGACCGGTTATTTCCTTAATTTATTTGGTTAATGACTACTTTCGATGTTTTTGATTCTGTCGTAACACAGAGTAAAGCTCCTGGTAACACAGACATAACCCCAACCCTTCTCTATGTCCGCGTCGGCTATTCGTAGCTAAGCGGAGCATTATCAAATGGCTTGATGTTTTTTTTTCCAGAATACAACATAATGTATAAACAAACATGAAGTGCCAGCATGTCAGTCCAAAATATAGGACAGTGGTCGCACGCAACGCCCGACTCATCCATTATTCAGGGTTGTCGGTCGCCATCGCCCTCCGACTCAATTCTTGTTAATGGAGATTAAGTGTTTATTGGCATTTCCCTCTCTCAGGCGACTGCTACAAAATACTTTATTATTCTAAATCACTTCGAACTCAAGGATTCATTTATTATTATTTTTTTCCGCTAAGTGTAGTTAGGTACTTTGTGAGTTGTGATATTGCCAAATTTTTGACGGTATTTGTACGGACAATACATAAAAAGTTTCTGAAACAAGTAACAACGACGATAATATATACATAAAGTGCCTAGTGCGCGATTTGTTTATTATTGCTTTAAGCGAGCATTAACCCTTAACCACCTGGCGTCGTCGGTCTCAGAGACTTCTTTATTTTTCAAACTAGTTGACCCGGCGGACTTCATACCGCTTTGACAGTTTCCATCTATCAATGGTTTCCATGACAACAAAACAAACAAATCATTTTGTATTGGAAAATTAAATGGTCCTTTTTAGTATTTTATATATTTTTAGTATTTTTAACAGGTATAACCTATGTTACTCAGCACTAATGTAGCATTCTAATGGTGTAAGAATTTTTTAAATCGGTCCAGTAGTTTTTGAGTTTATTCGTTGCAAACATACAAACGTACCTACATGCATACAAAAATTCAAAGGTTTCCTCTTTATAATATTAGTACTTATAGATTATTCCGTTATAATGGTTGCGACACATTTGTAAGCCTATGTACTTACAGACGCTTGCCCATCAGACTAAACACGACTGTCAAATTTGTTCAATAAATGTTTAACCATTATGCCTAATAACATAAAGTTCAAAGTCTATTGAGAAATTTGACAGTTTGTGGTTGTGCAGCGTGTGTACCTACTGTTTTTTTTCTACGCCAGTTTATGGCGTGTACGCTTCTCAGCTCCAAAGGTAACTGGGCACATCTGACCCGGTTTTCGAAAGATTTCCTACAGAAATAAAATTTGTTGTAAATTATTGAGTGTTAACCCACATTTCATTTTGTGTAGTTTTTTTTTTAATGTGGGAGAAGTCTAAAAAAAACACTAATTGAAAAATATGTTTAATAAAATTAGTAACAATTAAGAAGTATTCTAGTCAATACAAATAACATTTGCGCTCTACCAATGCAAGGCCAGGGGGTCGACCGCCTAACGCTCTCGCTTTCGATCGCATTGAAGGCGAGGCGAGAAGGAGGCATCATCTTGTCATTTCGAAAACAATATGAAAGCAATATCAAAAACTAAAGGCTATAGCTTTCGATATTATTCGATATTATATGTCGATATTATTATAGAAAGCGAGGCGAGGGCCTCGCTTTCAAGGCGATCGAAAGCGAGAGTGTTAGGCGGTTGGGGGGCAGGAGCTTGCATTAGCCGTTTTATTTATAAATACATTTGATTATTTAATATCATTATCAAAATATTTCATTCTATACATATACAGAATGATATATTTTGATGATTCCACTTGTCTTCACTGCTGGTACCGATTAAATAAAAACACATGCAAATAGTTAAAAATGTCTTACCACCTAAGGATTTCTCTTATATTTTATTTTTCAGTTTTTGGGTAGATTCCCATATTCTACATTGATGCGACATATATATTTTCAAACTATTGACGTTTATCTAAACATCCAAACCAATTTTGTTTCTGTAGGCCGTGGGTCCAGTTTCCATACCAAGTTGCCCAGTAACCTTTCATAAAAGTATAAAAATAATATCAATGAAAAGTAACATTTGGAAAGATTAAAGGGCTATATAACAAATAAGATATGTAGTAGAAGTAGACCAACAGTAAATTTTTACTTATTCTTAGTTTCATAATTTCAGCTGGAATGTGGAACGGAATAGCTCCAATAACGAACACAAACATTTAATAACGTAAATATACCTAGCTATAGCCATTCACTGCTTTTGAGAACGGATCTGAAGCCCTTTTCAAAAGTTTCATATTTCGTAAAAACTGAACGGTGTTGAATAAAAATACTTCTAAAGGAATTCATCGTTATTTCCTTAAACATTCCATTGTTAAAGAAGAATTAGTAAAGCATATTGTTAAAAGTTCAAGTGGAATTCTTCTTGTTTTGCGTATAAGAGCTAGCGTTGTATTTATTTATTAAACAATATATAACATAGAATAAAATATATATATCTATACTAATATTATAAAGAGGAAACCTTTGTATTTTTGTATGTAGGTATGTATGTTTGCAGCGAATAAACTCAAAAACTACTGGACCGATTTAAAAAATTATTTCACCATTAGAATGCTACATTAGCGCTAAGTAACATAGGCTATATTAAAAAATATCAATTAAATAAAATACTAAAAACGACAATTTAATTTTCCAATACAAAATGATTTGTTTGTTTTGTTCTCATGGAAAACATTGATATACTATATTTAACTCAATGATGGAAACTGTCAAAGCGGTACGAAGTCCGCCGGGTTATATTAAATTAAACTAAAAACATTGTATTTTGATGTTTTTAATGTTACATTAGAATTGACAGAATAATTATAATAATAATAATAATATTGAAGATTGCCATTGAAGATGAAGTTATCAAGACGAATAACTACCGGAAATATATTATGAGGGACGGTACGGTCGACATCTGTCGGGCATGCCGCCGTCCATGTGAATCACTCCGACATATTATTTCTGGTTGTTCTCATCTTGCTAACGGAGAGTATTTGCACATACACAACCAAGTAGCCAGAATAATTCACCAGCAACTTGCTCTTGGATACGGCCTTGTTGAATCGGAGGTGCCGTACTATAAGTACGCACCTGCGCCAGTACTCGAAAATGGTCATGCAACGCTTTACTGGGATCGCTCTATCACTACGGACAGGACTATTGTCGCCAATAAGCCTGATATCGTGGTGGTCGACCGATCCCAGCGCCGGGCAATACTGGTAGATATCACCATACCTCATGATGAGAACCTTGTGAAAGCCGAGAAGGACAGCAAGCTCAGTAAGTACCTTGACTTGGCTCACGAGGTTACCGCCATGTGGGATGTGGATTCAACCATTATTGTACCGATAGTCGTTTCGGAAAACGGTCTGATAGCGAAGAGCCTCGATCAACACCTAGAGAGGCTCTCGCTGAAAGATTGGGTTAAGGGTCAGATGCAAAAGGCAGTACTCCTTGACACGGCACGTATTGTCAGAAGGTTCCTCACTCTGCAGCCCTGACCACCGGTAGCTTGGGCCCTGCCCCGCTGCTGGTGGTACTCTAGGATTAGGTTTTTATAATGTTTTATTGTAGTTATATTAAAATATTGTAAAAATCTAGCTCTAAGAAATAAAATAAATAAAGGAGATAATAATATTAAAATAAAATATTAAATTATTATTATTATTATTTAAATATTGTTTTTATATTAAAATATTGTAAAAATCTAGTTTCTAAGAAAGAAAATAAATATAGGAGATAATAATATTAAGTTAATTATTATAATAAAACAGAAATGTGAGTGTGTATTAAAGTTATGTTGCTGCTTTGCAATGCTTTTTCCGAATACAATGATACGCAAATATATACGCGGAAATAATTTAGTCGACTTCATTGAAACTTGATATAATAATTTATCTACCTACATAAGGGTAGGAGGAAACGTTTAGAATACTTTCTATCCCGGAAGAAGGGATTCCCATGGGATGGGGGGATTCATGCTTGTATGAAAGTTATGGTTATGCTCACAATATAAACAGGTATGGACCAGAGAACTCAATTCAATAGGGAAATCAATGCTCAATTAGAAAGCCTTCGCCTGGGTTGCGATGATATAAATCTTTATATTTTATAAATCGTCTGTGCGTGTGTATGATATTGAACTCCTTCTAAACGGCTGGACCGATTTAAATGAAATTTTCTCTGTATGTTCAAGTGGATTCGAGAATGGTTTAGTCCATCATGGGATACGGGTGTCCTTAAGCGCACTGAGCAAGTAATCACTACGTTATACTTAAGCGGACGAATGATTTGTTTGTTTTGTTGTCATGGTAACGTCAAAGCGGTACGAAGTCTGCCGGTCAGCTAGTGTAGTAATAAATTGAGTTGTGTTTGCATAATGACAATTAAAAAAATAACCAGTAAAATAATTTAATCGTCTTTGTGGTCTAGTGGTTAAGACCACCGTTTTAGACCCAGAGGTCTCGGGTTCGACTCCCAGCGGGAGTACATGTTTGTGTACTCGGTTTGGTTGGTGGTAGGGCTTGTTTGCCCGCCTGGCTAGCTACCACCATCTTATTTAAATATGTCGCCATGACATCAATGTTTGTAGCATTGTTGTGTTCCGGCAGCTAGAGATAAGATAGCCAGTGCCTCAGTAGTTGAGGAGTCCGGGTGTACGCTTCCACCTTCTGCCTTATCATCGCTTAACATCAGGTGAGATGAAGGTCAGTGTATACCTGTAAGATATTTAAAAAAAACCCGGTTTATTATATTTAAAGAGAAAAAACAAAGTCATATTTGTGCAATTTTATTCTATAGATAGGTAGACAAATTACTCTGTTATTATGTTAAGCAGAAACAGAGTTCAGATGCGATGACAGCTAGTGAATATATTTATATGTGGAACGAAGCTTGTTATTAGCTCATAAGTTGTTACATGTGGAGACACATTGGGAATTATGCTGTAAGCTTCCCAAATAAAACAAAAATTCAGCTGTGTTCAGCTTGTTATTTGTGCAATGTTTTTTGGTATTCCAAAGAAACATTTGTTTTATTTTCGCCTGCTGTGGCTTTATCCTTGCTGAATTTGGTAGGTATGTCATAATATATTACCTGAGGAACGAGATGATTTACCGGAATTCAAACTATCCTATGTGTTAATCCGGGATATGCTAAATCCCTTCAGCCGTTGCGGCATTACTGAAGAACAAACCTACATCCATTTAAAATACGTCTTAAGACGACGTCTTTGAGTGGTTTCCAAGCATATAAATTTAGTAATTTATTGTAATTTCAACAATAGTGATTTTTGTGTGGTGTTTTCGAAAATAATTATGATCGAGTCAAAATTATACAATCGTGTACTTGAGCTAGCAAATTCAAGATAAAGACATGAATTTACCATTCTTTAGTTATATTATCATCATCATCAGCTCTCTATTTTATGTTTCCACTTGCTGGGGCACGAGCCTTCCCTATGGATGGATAGGAAGAACAGGTCATAAATTACCACGCAGGCCCAGTTTGTATTGGTGGTGGTTAACGACTGCTAATGCAGCCGGGACCAATGGCTTTACGTGCCTTCCGAAGCACGGAGGAGCCCGAGATGATACATTTTTTAGTCAACCAGCCGACCGGCCTTTGCGAAAGTTGCTTAACCTCAGCACTCGCAGACCGGGCGCGTTAACCACTGCGCCATGGAGCTCCACATTTATATTATACTCTTAAACTATTCGACGATAGTTGGTGCATTTGTTCATTGTGTCGCCTTAATACGAACCTAGGGTTAGTAAGTTAGCTATATACGTATTTATTTAAAAAAGAGGATTACTATCATCTTTTTTGTCTTCTTCTTCTTCGTAACTATAAAAAAAAATTTAAACGCCTTCAATGTTAAGCCTTTTAGATGTCCCCTAACAGTTTATTCCTTTACTAACAATAATGTATGTCGTATTCTTTATGTATTTATATCTACCTCTACCTAAATACTTCCATTATTACGGAGATGATGGGCCACCCACAAACATTAATGTAAAAATAATGAATATAAAACTAGATGATGCACAAGCTTAATTCTACATAAATGGAGTCAGGGCTCAGCTAACAAATTCACAAATGTGTTGTGGCATTTCCATCAGCCATAAAATGAATTATGCAAATAGCCCGTTGCCGATTTGTCGTCCTAAATCTAGGCAAATATATTCTCCTACAATACTCTTTAATTAGGAAATACGGTTGAGTTAAATTGCCTTTGAAAATAGGTAAAGTGGATCTTAAAACTACTTTATAAAGTGTACCTTTATCATAGTAATTATTTGTTTATTTAATATGACACAACAATAGTGGACAACATTCACATAATATCACATAGAATTAAAGTCTTATAAAAACATATTTTTTCAGACAAAGAATAAAAATTGAATAGTAAAATTAACTTAAACCAACTAAACTAACGTATATTTGCTTATACTAAAATTTTGTATAAGCAAAAATATGTTCATTCACAATTTCACGTTAGTTTTAAAATTTAAAGATTAAATCTATTTAGATGATAATGATTTCAGTCTTTTAATACTACAATAAGATAATATAAATATACATACTAAATTTCGCTTGCGGCTCTACGCGTGTTTTTGGCCAGTAACAAAAAGTATTTATCGCGTGCCCCGAGAACATTCGATTTCACCGGGATAAAAGGTGGCCTTTATTACTCAGCGCTAGTGTGGCTTTCTGTTAGTGAAGGAATTTATATAGGCGGTTCAGTAGTTCCAGAGAAAGGCAAATTTAAGTTGTTTAATTAACCTCTTTATATAGATAGAACGACAAAGAATTCATTTAAAAATAATTATATTTATTTTTATGAATCCTTTGAATTTACATAATTTGCTAGCTTGATCTTACTTCAACAATAAACAAATTGGTAATCAGCTAGACAATACAAATGAAATATGCACTGTGAACTCCAGTGAGTAATTTTCGTTAAATTGTGTATTCCCTAGGTGATTCACGTCTAACATCACTGGTGCATAATATCCAGGACCTTACCTAAATAACCTACAAAATTGCAGCTGAATCTAAACTCAGCTGCAATTTTGTAGATGCCGTTTCAAATTAAAACAAAAACATATACTTCCCAAGAGAAAAGATCAAATATGACAAAAGAAGATAAAAGGTCACAAATGACTTAAGGGGGTGCAGCGCGGAATTTGAAAATTTACGTGTTTTTAAGTTACTGGTGCTAGGCGCTGAATAGGTCATATACATTAAAAGGACTAGTGTAGGTTAGCTTGATCCTTTCACAAGGCCATGAATGTCTTGGAATTTGAAACAAATACCCAGAAACTGCATAAACAATACGTAAAATAATGATATCTAAAAACTTATTTCTTCAGAAACTTTGTAAATATAGCACAAATGAAACAATGATCCGACATCAAAATGTTTGTATCGCTATTCCGCAGGGCACTGTTGTCTTATTTTTCAATTAAAAAACATGAATATGAAAATATTGAGACTTTTATTATTTTAACGCCTATGATTTTACGAAAGTAAACATTGCTCTAATTAAATTACCAGCCTACTCTGTACAGATATTAGTGTGCGTGGGTATTCGTAGTCGTGCGCCGTTGTCACACCACTGCCACGCGCCGCTCGCTCGCTATCATAAAGCAACTTGAAACTCGCAGTTTTGCGTCCGCGCTGCACCCCCTTAAGCGTTCAGTTTTGAATAAATATGGCTGAAATACCTTTGTCATATTTGTACCTGTTTCATGGAAAAAGTGATTTGGCTTATTCATCATCTCCATGGCGGGCAGCGGCTCCCTAGCCAATGAATAGTTAGGTAGAATCAAGCCGATTTTACGATTTCACGCATTGCTATTCAAAAAAATAACTAAAAGGTTGTAAGTTACATCTTCGGTCGTTGTGGAGATCCATGGGGGAAGGCTTTTGTCTAGCAGTGGACGTCTTTTACTTATCTAGGCTAGAGTCACTGCTACCTGCAAAATAGGGAGGGTGAAAATTATAATTTGACAGTAGTAAAGTGAAAGTCAAAAGAAATTTACTAAAAGGGGAAGTTCATCATAAAGAACATTTTAAATTAATCATGATTCTACCCGTAGTGACATTACTGATCTGAACCTTGAGGCTCGAATGAAACTGACTCTGCTTGGGTTGTAGGCTAGAGTATATAGTGCATAGCCACCGTTAACAAAATTAAATATAACTTGAAAGAAGGTTTAATGTCGCTATACGGATTTCTACAAAAGGTTTAACGTTACTCTCTTTTGCTATGTTTTTTAATGATTCGTTTAATTTAAAAAAAATCATCATACTTTAAACCAGGGATCGGAAAACCCATTCATAACGGTAACCTTTATAAACGGTTACCGAATCATTCTGTTACCGTTTCAAACGTTACAGAATGATTTGGTTATAAGATTAAACATGTTATTTTAGTAACCCATACAATAAGGGTTGTTAACCCATATGAAAAGGTTAAGGTTTTAGGTTATTTTGTGACGTTGCCAAATGGGCGGCGGTATTTGTTCTATTGGTTCTATTGGTTGAGCCGCGCACCGCACGCGCTGATACAGTATAATATTACTTATTCTGTGCTGATACGATAGGTATCTACCCGCGACTGATTGACGAGAAATGAAACACGAACTAAAATGCAAAAACCCTTTTAACGATTCGGTTAAAGTTAACCGCTATTTATCCTGTAAATGGCTATTCCTGTTAACACATTTAATTCTGTAACATCTATTTATGTTAACCCAAAATATATGTTAACCCATTTCCAATTGGGTTAATAACAGATTATTTCGGTTAGGTTAACTCTTACCGGAATATCCCTGCTTTAAACCTCATCGAGACTAACCTCCATAAACTTGAGGAGTATTGTAGCGTTAATAAAATTGTTGAATCTAAATAAACTGACACTTGCCACTCAAATGTGATCGTCTGTTCTTAAAATTTTTAAGAACATGTACCGCCCAACAAGAAATGCCCCGTAAGTGTCTCTAAATAATTATTTCACTTGCCACTGAGCCATCGCCTGATCTTGAATTACATGCCATTCCTAATTCCCTTTAAGTAACCAAAAAAGACTAAATGCTAGTTACCAAAGATACCACTGATCCTAGATGCAACACTGGTCTAAAGTCAGATATTACAGCCCGTGCATTAACTATAACAATGGAGCCGCGTACAAATTACACATCCAGGTATAACCTGATTGGCTGTGAAATTGGCTCCGGGTGCTTTGATATTCCCTGTTAAGTTATGATTGGATTATCTGAAGGTAAATTTGGATGACAATCGAAGCGTGAAAGTTATGATAATATTTTGAAACAGCTGGATTAGGAAAAGGTAACCCGTGATCATTATTATGAATTCCGAGTTTGTAACGACCCAACTGAGAATTTGTTATTAATTTCACCATTGGCTGCGTTCAGTCAGACTGAGATTACTAATTGTCTACAAAGCATTTGGCTTATCTGTATTTTACAAGAGTAAATAATTGAATTACCTTAATCAAGTATGAATGGCAGATTCTAAGATATACGTAAACAACATTTTCGGGGAAAACTTTACATCACACAATAAGTAATTGAATTAGCGTTTTTTTTATATTTTGAAAAACACAAGATAAATGCCGGCATAAATTTAGTTTTTCTTTACACATTTAAAAAATAACGATAAGGTAACACTTACAATTAATTACCATTAATAGAAAAAACAATAACAAAACATAAAGACCAGTACTTGCTCCAAACAAGTTTAACTATACATAGGTATTCTTGCTGAAAATAAATTCACTCCAGCCGACCCCGCGGGTGAGTAGGAATACTCTCGAAATTCATTAAATTTCGGAGTGCATCACGTAAGTGATCCGATAATTGGCCACTCAGCGTTCTACGGCGGGCGGCCGGCGGCGTGGCGGCCAAAAACATTTTATTTTACATCTTCAAAACGGTTTATCGAAGATCGGATTTACGGATAAAAATGCTATCAAAATCTGTAACATAATCTGGGGACACGGCAGTGCCCCCGCCAAGTCGAGCAAAAAAGCGGCTAGGCTGTACCATCCTTTTCTCGAAACGGTTCAGGTCATTTTCGACCCCGGAACTTCGTTGTGGCTAAAACTAGAGGCCTGAATTTTCAGTTACCAAGCAGGCATTGTATAAACACGGTATATTTCAAATAGGGACTGAATAAATTAATCGACATGGATCTCATAACTTTTTACGGTAGAAGAACTGAGTTGCGATACTAGGTTTTTTTACAAGTTTGTTTTTGATGGCTATCTTATACATAATTCAAAGAATAGAAGACACGCTTAGACTGTTTTAAAACGTCAATTTAGTTGTTTTGAACATGTTTTGCTGACCTTATATAAGTATGACTAGTGACCGCCCGCGCCCTCGTTCGCCTCCACCGTATCCTGTTATTCTGCGGGAATTACGGAAAATCCGGCCGTATTCCTTGTATACTTCATAAAGTGAACATCTCTGCGAAATTTCAGCTTTTTAGGTCCAAGGGTTTGTGGTAGGCATTCATGAATCAGTCAGTGAGTGAGTCAGGATTTTTTTGAATGTAGCATAACATACTAAATAACATAACGCATACAAAGATTCTGATAAAAAGCTGGCAAAATAAAAATATTCAATTTCGCATTTCATGGACTGTTGACTTAAAAGGGCCGAATAATTCATTAAATTCGTAAGCGATTGTTTTCTTAACAACAGCCCCGACTTTCTAACAATTGAAATTTCAATAAAACCCAGGCCACTCGAACGGAAATTAAAAACAAAGAAGAAGAAATGATGGAAGATTTAATTAGGATCAACAAAGAGTTCCAAGCTCACAAAGTCATTCTGCGCGCCGAGTGGGAAATGCTCGAGACAATATCCAAATGTTTTCTTTTACTTTTAATATTGGAGTATTTTAAATCGAACAAAGAGAAGCTTCATGGTTAGCTGTATAATAGTAAACTGATATTGGTGCGATTGACTATTATTATAAGATAAGGTAGGATAATGTGTAATACGCACAATACGCAGTAGTGCACGATTCGTAAATGCTTGAGGAACCATGATACAAACGCATTTGTGTTGTGGTGATGCATTGATAACTTATTTTTCTACGGTGAAGTTTCTCGCTTTTGTATTTTTGTAAGAAATCATTCCCTAATATGAATCAGGACTTTAACTACACTTAAAATACAAAGTTACACACAAAAAATCAAATCAAAGAAGTTTATTACAATATTGTTTACCCAGCAAATGGTTAAGTATTTCTAACTGCGTTGAAAACATATTAAATCGATTTTCTAATCTATTTCCATCCAAACCCCAATAACCAATGAATCTTATCTACGTTGGTATAGTAGGTAATGAATTTGAGCAATCAAAATTTAAAAGGCTTACCTTACCCTTGTCAAGATCCGGTCGCTGGCGCCCCGCCGGTTCGACGACGTGGTCTTTGAGCCAGCCCGGAGTACCCCTGAGGTAATTATTTATGTGTTGCCCACTTAATGGATGATCGTTGAATAATAATAGAGATACATAAATTATAATTTGAATTTTGAAGCATCGCCCACGCTGCAAATTTGCTAAGTACACTGTTCAAATGCAGAATTAGAGACAAAAGATAACAAAAACAAACCGACTCCGAAAAATTAGACTGAAAAAATTACACTAAAAAGTAAAAAAGAATTGCGTAGTTCAGTTTGTTCAATTTTCTTGCAATTAACCTTTATTATACTCAATCTTATATTTTTAAAAACTATACGACTGCCATATACTTAACTTCACATCTAACAGAACACATATTATGACAAACAAGCAAATACCAAATATTTACTTGCAATCCACTTAAAGAAACAAATAAAAAAATATATTTTTAGACTGTTTTATATAGACAATAATTTTATTAGGAAAATATAGGAGGGTCCTTACCTATAAAACTGTCATTTTTTTCTCACTTATTAATAAATGTATTAGGTACTTCTAAAAGTCAATACCGGTTGTTAATATTATTATACACCTTTAATTAGGACTATGTTACCTACATAGGCTTCAGTAATAACAATGATTATTAATTTTGTGTGTTTATAGCATAAGATAAGATAATACGTGTATAAAGCATAGATCTATGATTGCATATTGTTTTTTATAAGGTTTAGAAATTGTCTGTTAAATAAAATAACATTTTTCTAAGCCCAAAGTACCCACATCTTGAAGATTAACAAAATGCTGATTTTAATTTAAGAGGTCCCCACCGGATTTCTTATACAGCTCGAGGACACAACGATTAGAAGTTTGAAGATTGATGGATTCCGCGGGAGTTCAAGCTTAAAGATATTTTCTTTCTTCACAGTTTATTTAACAGCCTTTGTGGCCTCGTGGATGGAACCAGAAGGAACCTGGAACTCGAACCAGAGTTTCGATTTCCAGCGAGTACACGTACGTATTATTCTGTTTATCTACCATCTTATAGCCTAAACTATTGCCATTATAATTTACAACAATATCAGTCCATTATGAGATCTTTTCACCGTTTCTCTATGGTTGAAGGTACATAGGTACATTATCCTTAAATTTATGTTTTAATAAATCTATCACACATAGTATGTCAATTGCAATATAAATTTTTATACAGCTTTTCTGTTTTAGGGGTTGAACAAAATCGTTTTTGTGCCGTAATTAGTACGAACCTTGACATTGTTTTTTTGCTGTAGGTAGGTATATTAGAATTAATGGAATTGGAAGTTTTGTTTTTCATCAGACATTTACTTTATTTAGTCATATTTTATACTAGTTTAGCTGCAGTGGGGTAATCATAATGGAAAAATATTTTATTCACTAACTTATTTGTTGTTATTAAGTATCTAGTATCCGTCCATCTTATTTTGCTACTCCTATTTCGCTTACTGCGGTCCGAGTGATAGAAAACAAAATATTATTAATGTGATAGGCGCTTTATCTGATTATGACAGTCTTCTGATACAATAAATATGGTAAGTACACTAATGTTATTGTATACAAATAACAATTGTTATTTCCTTTTTTTTTGGTGCCATTTTTATATCTTAACTATTTCTGTTGTCTAGAGCAATTTTACATTTCTACTTCATTCATAGTTCTAATGCTTTCAAACTAATACTTACCTGAGTCAATTTTAATGAAAATTTTCTATGTAGAAATCTTGACAGTTAACAGAAGACATTTAAAAATAGTTTGTCAAACGACGAGTTTATCACTTAATAAGTATGTATGCGTTATTAAAGTAAACGTCATGGAATCACGAGCAAATAAATATGAAATCCGGGTCAGCAATAATTATAATTAAAAACAATAATGAGTGTAGGTATGTCCTCATTTGTGTAATTTTGTAAATCGGTATGCAAATGTTATAGCGCAGCCAAACGTGACCGTCGACTTAAATCGCTAACGAACGAGAGTACCTATTGGAATTGGAAAATTGGCTGTTCGGGGATTTTTTTGGAGAAAGTTTAAAACGGCCTTAATAGTGTCACCGAACTTTTTTGAGGGTGGCGTGAATCTTTAACCCCCCTATAAACATAGAACAAGCTCCGAATTGTTATTCCGTGTTTTGTCTCTTTTACTCTAATTTGAAATGTCGTTTACAGGACAGAAACAAAACACGGAATAACGGAATAGTTATTCCTTAATTTCTGTTTATTTGTAAG
Source organism: Eudonia mercurella (assembly GCA_963082485.1). Classification (NCBI taxonomy): domain Eukaryota; kingdom Metazoa; phylum Arthropoda; class Insecta; order Lepidoptera; family Crambidae; genus Eudonia; species Eudonia mercurella. The sequence continues at coordinate 17,321,468 of OY720024.1, forward strand.
ACCCTAGTGTTCTTCAAGCTGTACGATTGGGAGATCGGATTTCGGGAGAAGTGTGCTTCTATCTTTGTCCTTATCGTTTCCTCGAACAGGTAAGATGAAGCCCCGACTCCATTAAGCTATTTTTTTATTACCTAGTTGAACATGATTACATAAACCGTAACACTAACCAAAATTCATAAATATATCACGATCTATTATTAATTATCTAATAAAACAACAAGAACAAGATATGTTCAACAAGAACTGACTTGTCTTAATTATCGAGCAGTCTGAGCAAATTAAGCGCCAACCGCTCATCCCTGTGCAACTCCGTCCTCAGGTATTCGTCACTGGTCCTGAGCAATTAGGCCACAGGCGACGACCTAACTTGAATGAATTAGCATCAGTATAATTGAATGTGCATCGATGTGGTAACACTTTTGTCTGTTATTAGAGAACACATGAATGCATTATACGATATGTAAAAAAAACCCTGTCCGATCCGTAAACGGTTCTATTAACGTAATTATTTTGAAATAATAAGTGAAAAAAATTTACCCCGATAAAAATTTTGTTAAATGACAAAACTTACCAACATGGCAATACTATTGTCGGCACTTCGGTAGGTAGGTAGTACCTTTGGCGCCGCCGCCATTGATGGAAAGTGTAGTCACATTTATAAAATTTACATTATTTTGGGGTAATTTGAGCAATTTCGGTATAACTCTTTTATTTTCATGAATAATATTTTTTTATAATTTTTTTTGTTACAGTTATTTGTATACCTACATAGGGGTATATACCCCTTTCCGATCGGACAGGGCTTTTTTTACAAATTGTATTAATGACAAGATCATTACTTATTCAAGTCTCGTCAATAGGTAGGTAGGTAAGTGTGTACCATTAGAAAATTGAATAATACAAACAGAAAATTTCAGTAACTGGAAATACTCGTAGTAGGTTTATACTTATATTAACCACAAGCATAATCGACTTCGCGTTGTGAAATATGAATAAAACAAAATAGTAAAAAAACCGTTTTTTTTTGTCCCAGGTCTAAATTAAAGCCGAAACTTTAGAAAACGAACAACATGAAACCGGTAACTCCTATTTTCACTAAACACTAAACTAAGGTCCCATACTAGATTCTCCAAGGCATTCGGATCGGAATTGAGGCGAGCTACGCCACCTAGCATGTAAAATTGTGGAAAATTAGTAAAAAACATGTATTTGTATGAGAGCGGCACAAAAACTACGACCTCCAACTCTAAAAAAAATTAAGATTCCTCGGGCTGTAGTGATTGAACATCCTTAGACGTCCCCTAATAAAGAGGATGGCGTCACGCAAGCGTGACCCCGTGTCCTACTAGTTTCACCGAGGCGAGCTACTTGCGCCACCCAGCACGTACCGTTGTGATATAGAGTAAAAAACGGCCCGGTCAACCCGAGCCGAGATCCGAGCCTTTAAAGGCACCCTCGGGTTGTTCTGCTCCCCGATCTGATCCGAACCCTTCGGAGAATCTAGCAAGGCACGGGGACACGCACTAGTGCGTGATGCCGTTCCCTCTAGAAAACCTCCGAAGGTGATTCGTTTCACACGGCTTGAGGAACCCTTTAAGTTTCTCGCCGCTCCCAAAAAAGCCCGGTGAAGCTGAAAATGCCGTCTGAGACAATCAGCATACTCGTTCCAAATTAAAAAAAAAGAGCTGCACGACGAGAGCGCACTGACCAACCCGCCGAGCTCCAAACTTAAGTTTTGTCAAACCGTTGTAGTTAAACATCTTATCTTATCTTATCTTAGTGGGGCCTGCTGAGGTTTCCCTCTTGCAGTAACACTTCGACCCATCGGGATCTTTTGTGCAACCCCGTCCTTTCACTCTTCCTCCTCTGTAAAGATAGATGCCATAAGTTTGGCCACGTCCTTAAGGGCGAAGAGCCTGAAGTCCTCCGGTTTCGGATAGGCCGACCCAGGAGTCCCATTCTTTTCCTAGCCAGAGAGTCACAGTCACACAGTAGGTGTTGCATTGACTCCGTTGTAGTTAAACATACTTAGAGAGTTACTAAAGGGGAAACAAGCGTGACCCCGTGCCCTACTAGATTTTCCCAGGCGAGCTACCTGCGTCACCCAGCACGTTGCGAAATAGAGTATAAAAACGTGTATTTGCATGAGTGCGGCA